>JAIEZT010000019.1:23839627-24389627 GCA_019594935.1 Periophthalmus modestus
TTGCTGACTTTGCTCTTTTGCAGGCTGCTGTCGCTCAAATGCTCTGGAGAGCTCAGCTGCCCCCTGTCTCCTCCCATACCACCAGAAAAGTTGATCTCATCATAAAGAGGGGCAGATGGGATTGCAGGGGACACAGACCTCAGCCCATTCAGAGCCTCCAGCAAAGAAATGGGCTCAAATCCAGGTGGCACAGAGTCTGAGCTCTGCACAAAATACACAACACAAACAATTAAGCTACAAAATGTAATTTCTTGTTGCCATAATATGAAATGCTTGTTTGGATCAGCATATCACCGAATGTTCGTCGTGGTCCATTGTTTGGGCCAGAACAGGACTGAAGGACACAGGGGACAGAGCACCAGGTTTTTTCCTCACAGCTCTGATCTGCAGCAGTGCTCTAAAAGCTAAAAAAAGATACAGTGGTGTAATCTTTTGCATTCCTCTCAAAACATTCAAATGTTTTTCTTACGCAGTCTGCAGATGGGACAGTTGTTGGCCTGGTATCGAAGGGTGTCAGCACACGAGTTACAGAGACACAAATGTCGACAGGGCAAGATCAGGGTGTCTCTCAAGTCAGACAAACACACAACGCACTCATTACTGTTGTCACTGTTCTCATCATCTGAAGGCTGCACAACAATATATAAGACAATAATTATTTTTAAAATGTACTGGCATGGATAGCATTTTTGTAACTTCTCAGGGTCACCTTGGTTTCCTGGTTGTTTTTATTCTCAATTCCATAGATTTCTTGCAAAAGATAGCTCACACGATCCACCTACAAATGCAGAGATAATTTAAAAGCAAATTATAAATTCATTTGGAGGCAAATTAAACACATTCAAACAACAAATGTCTCCAATATTTAGCAATTTACAATTTGTCCTGCTCAACTTGTAATGGCACAAGCTTTCTACACCCAAATTGAAAATGAAAAATACATTATTCCTAAACAACATAATATGGAACATAAAGCATAAAATCTAAAACTTACAATTTGCTTCTGTTTCAGAGGCTTGACGGAGAAGCTGCCATCAACGTGCTGCAGAAAGAAAATATATTAGCCAATAGTTCATTTATAGAATGCTTTACAGAATGTAAAAGGTATACACACTCGTTCAAAAGCTGCCAGTAGCACATGAGCATGCCCCAAACAATCTGTAAACAAAAAACAAAAACAAAACATTTTCTCACAAAAGGAACATTTAGCCTTTATACAGTCCTAAAACGTGTGCATTTAATGTAGTATGGAGAGGTATTAAAATTAACAACTGTTAACCAATAAAAGCTGTGAAATAAATGCATTTTTATACCGTCTCCTTCATCGACCACAGCTTGGATCACCATGGGAAACACTCCACGATCCAGGTCAAAGTTAAGCTGTAATGGAAAGAATGCATTATTTAATGAGTGATCAGTTGGCGTCTGCACTGTACAGTGTCCTCAAACACAAACCAGTTTTAAATTTATACAAAAGTGACAGGTCTTGTGTAAATACTCACATCTTCCTCTTTCCACTCACTGAAGTCTATTTTAAATGACGGCATTGAGAACTGTTGGCTCACACCTCTTTTGTAGTGCACAGTTTCAGAAACCATAGATGGGTCCTTAGGACTGTACCTAAAGGGATAACAGGAAGATTAACAAGAAATGCTTTTTGTTTTTAAACAAAATGTAAGAATAGCAACAACATATTTAGAGGTATCACAGCCCATTATATTTATTATAATAACTGTATTGTGCTTTATATGATCTTTATAACACAAAAACAAAGTCAATGAAAAAAGTCCGTTGCTAAGGACGTAAATGCATCTGTTTTAATGTTTAGATTTCATGTATCTTTATTCATACAGGGGAGCCCAATGAGAGGAGCAGACTCTTTTTCATGAGCGCCCTTTTAAAATACCCAGCAATACAAACAAAAACAAAATAAATAACTACAGGTGCATGTGTGAACATAAATGTTTATCACCAGATTATTAAAGGTCATTAGTGGCACCAGTTTTGCATGTCCCTGAAATGTTTTCCATTTTTGAGAAGTAAAATAAGCAAAAGCTTTTTTCCCCATTTCAATTCTAGTGTGGTCAGTTTTTAAATGTAAACAATCATGAGATCTTGTATTAAATGTCCCTGTATCAAAGTTCAACAAAGAAGTAGTCCCTTATAAAAGCATTTTATACAGCATTGTTCCCTTCTGACAGATAGCCAACTTGCTCTTTCATAGAATGTACAGTGATGGGTTTTAAATTCATCACGTGTTATAAAATGAAGGGCTGAGTGAGAGTGAATCTAATGGTTTCAAAGTAGAGATCTGTACTTTAAAAAGACAAGCTTTAGTCAAGCCAAATCCAGATATTTTATACATTTCAATCAATGTACCATTAGTGTATAAAGATATAAAGCTTGCACATCACTCACATACTTAAAAAATAAATAAAAATATAATAATAATAATAATAATAAATAATATAAAAATAATAAATTAGTGTGTGTATATATACATACATACACATACACACCTACATTTTTTTAATTTATTTTTTTTAATTTGCATTCAATGATAATTTAAGATTTTTGAGGAAATTTTGGATTTCATTAAAATCTTTCTGCACTTTTTAAATCATCTGACCAGAAAAGAAAACACTTGCATACAAAACAGCATCATCTGCATATAAATGCAACCAATAGAATTAAATATACCGTAATTTCACAGCTATAAGGCTCGGTTAAAAGTTGCGAACATCGCGGGAGCGATGGATGACAGACGGCGAACACGCCGCGCCGGGCGAGTTACGCCATGATTTGTGAATGGATTGTGGATGCTTGGGCTAACGGTGCAACTTTTGTATGTGTTAAATGCAGAAAAAGCACAAAAAAGCACCCGTAACTGAAGCTGTGCCTTATAATCCGGTGCGCCTTATAGCTGTGAAAATACGGTAGTAAAAAGTAGCATTGTCAAATCCAGTCTGTTTCAGACACTTCAACAGGATTGTATGATCTTTTCAATCAAAAGCTTTAGTTAAATCAAACAATACTACACAATCTCATTTATCATCAAGGGCTGTGAAACTGTCATTTACAACTTTTGTGTTTGCAGTGATAGCACTATGTCCTTTTCTGAAACTGCAGTTGATGCAATGTGTTAAAAATCACTACTCCAAATTCAACCGGGTCTAAGTAAAATAAGTTAACAACATTGCTCTAGTTTTGGTGTCTCTATATAACTAAATACATCTCTCATTACGTAAGTCATGTATTATCTTACACTGCCATCCCATTGGAGAATTCCTCAAAGGCTTGGCAATACAGAGTGATGGCAACCCGTGCGTCAGCATCAAATGTGAACTCTACTCCGTACTGAACTTTGGGCTTCCCTCCTTCTTCCACTGGTGTATCAGAGTCATCTTTATACCTGGTAAACAGACGATACAGTCATTATCACCAAATAAAAGCTCCTCTCTGTAGAACATTTACCCAGCATGTGCTTTTAATGCAACACTTACCTGACCAAGCGTAAGGAGTCCTTTCTAATGTTTACCAAGCTCCGTAGGGTTTTCACAGGTTCATGGGGAGCAGGTGTTACGTATGGAAACTATTAGCATACATTCATAGCATTAGAAAACAATGGCACTGGGTGTTACGACTGTATGAGAAACACAGGAAACAGGGGTGACATAATTACCTGCACTGGCCGATTGCCAAGAAAGTTTAGGTCCATGTTTTCACCAAAAAGATACCCTTCTGGATGGGGTGTGTCAAATTTCTCTCCTCCCATGAAGAAATGGCTTGCGAAATAATTCCCTGTAAAGCAAATAAAACTCAATTGTATGCATTATGGACTTAAGCCAAATGTAAACTATAAGTACAACTAAAGATTAGTCATTAACGATCTCTGTTCAGCGTGTAAAAATGTAGCGACTATTATATCACACCGCTTGCACCCATGAACATTATCATCTAGCTAATTAGTGCTAAGTAGCTACCTTTGATATTAACCAATACCAACTTAAAACAACACTATGCTATAATACTCACCAGATTTAGGTGGGAATCGATACGCTGAGTTGGCCTGGATGTCGATATCCTCAACACCAGCAATTCTACGGCTTAATATGGACCCCATCTCTGAGGTTGGAGCTGAAAATGTTAGCTTTAGTTAGCCTGAAGCTCTGCGGTGAAAAACGACAAGGCAACTCCTGTCACCACGATCTCGGGCGTGCAATAACACCAGAACGAGTGTATTGTTACCCAAATATATCCGAGTTAGCTATTTTAACATGATATCGTTTCGTTCATCGGACACTACCTCACGACGCAGCACAGGCTAATGCTAAACGCTAATACGGGAGCTGTTGTTTTGCCCAGTGCTCTGTTACGGTGGCAAAGGAGCACATCTGATTGGCTCTCTCTGCATTTTTAATAGTCCAACTTTTAATGACAGCCAACAAAAAACACAAAAAAACAAAAACCCAAAACAACTTTATTTTTTGTGTAAGGTTAGGGATTATTACTTTGATAAATAAAGTTATATTCATAATTTGCAATTATTTTAAGTGTAAGTGCAGTATTTTACATTTTATGGCTGTGCCTCTTGATAATGATTCACCTAGCTACCCTAAAATTAATTTTCTTTAATTCAGATTACATTATTAACTGATTTTTCAATATTTTAACACATAATTGAAGCCAATGAATAATTAACGTGACGACGTAAATTGATAATGAATGACGTCAGGCGTAAATCTAGCGGATGTTGTCGACTGTCACTGCAAACCATTTCAGTCTCGCCGAGGACGGGCTGTCAATTTCTCAAAAGGGCAGGTAATTACGCGTTTATTACAGTGACAGCTGCGTTAAAACATGAACTAGTAACACATTATACAATACAAAGGGAAATCAGGCTTTTATTTTAGCGTGACTTCCGAATTCTGTGTTTGCGGTGTGACCACAGTAACGACGCTAACCACAGCTAACATAACATCACGATATTGCAGTATGAACAGATAGTATACTTTTAAAATTAGGGTTTATAGATTGGTGTAAATATTGGTTATTGTGGTAATATTTCTCAAACTCTGTCAGCGTAGTAGCTTGTGCAATATAGCAGTCATTAACGCTACGGCTTCGCTAGCTGCTAGCTAAACAACCAATGACCCCCCTGTGTGTTTAAAACGTATACAAGTGAGCATGAAAGCTAGCTACATCTGAAGTTATAGGCAACATAAAAACATAGTAACAGAGAGGTAGACCTGCAGAATAACAATGAAGTGACCTGCTAGCCTCTATTACGTTATGTAACAAAGTTATTCAGAGTTAGTTGTGCAAGTAGCTTTGGCTTGGATTAACAGGCTAAGGATTAAACAACAACTATCCGGGGTTATTTGGATAGCAGAAGATTTACCTGAAATATTTTGGTTTGTGCTTTAATTAACAATTCAATTAGTTGTACTTTGTATTTATCAAGGGTCTATTCACTCAGTAAGTAAATATTTTTGTCCATTTATTACACAGCAAAAGGATGAGCTGCTGAGGTCGACAGGCAAACTACAAAGTACTTTTTGAGATTGTAAACTGGACATTGGAGTTATTAAAAACGTTCTTATTTTTGTTTAAAGCCAATTGTCTGCTTGTGTGTGTAATAATTATGCAGAGGTTATTCAGACTTTATGTGTTTCTGTTTGCAGCTCAGAAATAATAGCCATCAGTGAAGCTGTTTTCAGTAACCATCTTGGTTTAAGCATCCGGCAATTATGTCGAGTGATCCTCCTCCACCATATCCTGGGGGACCCAGTGCACCACTCATTGAAGAAAAGAATGGGCAGCCTGGTAATTTGTGCAATTGTTACACTAGATCAGTTTTCAAACTAGCTTAATGGTCACAGATATGCATCTCAACTTTGGTCACTTCAGTTCCTGCTTTAATGTTTTCTTTATCACTATGTGCCTTGGAAACAGTAAGAACAGCCCAGCCGCAACAAGGCCACCCTCCGCCTCCAGACTATGGCCCTCCTCCATATGAAGGACCACAGCCAGGATACCTCCCACCACATGTTCCTGGAGAAGGAGCTATGCCCATGCCCATGCCTATGCCTATGCCACCTCCTCAAGGTACTCAGTTTTATATAGTTTTTTAAGGTTTTTAGATAGTTCTCAGTGGGACAGTGTTGAGGCTAGTTTTAATGAGCACTCCCCCCTGCCAGTTGGTAAAAGAAATTCTAAAAGTAATACTTCATGTATAAAACAACTGCTGCAAAAATATTTTTGGGGATACGTATTTGAAATTAAGAAGAGTTGATAATAGCTGAGAATAACTTTTGTATAGATTTAAAAAATAATAATTTAACAACACAGTCAAATCAACTGCTTATTTGGAGAAAATAAATATGTTTATGTGACAGTTGTACATCTGTTTTGATGATTTAATTAAATTCACAACTGTTTTGGTTTTACAAAGTAATATTGTCTATCCATTGTATTATTTCTTGATTTACAAATAGAGATGCATTATCAGGTTAGTGATCATGTGCAATATCATATCTCAGTATTGCTACCACCATGTCTTGTGTATAGTGCCAGCCATGTATTATGTATTGTAATGAACAGTATATGACCTTGTGTACAGGTATCCACTACCCCCCTCCCCCTGGACACTTCCCTCACCCGATGCCTGGACAGATGGGCCCCGGGCCTGGTCCCTTCGTGCACATGGGGGGCCACACAGCCACAGTGTTGGCCCCTCCAGGAGCAGCCACCACAGTGACTGTGTTGCAGGGAGAGATGTTTCAGACCAGCCCAGTGCAGACAGTCTGTCCACACTGTCAGCAGGCCATCGTCACCCGCATCTCCCATGACATCGGCCTCATGAACACACTCTTCTGCCTCTTCTGTTTCTTTGTGGGGTAAGTCCAGGGGGTCACAAGGTTGGATGGAGATAGCCCATAGAAGGGCGTGTGAGTGGCAATTTAATTATTAGTTTAGAGACACTATGTTCATTTTTCTGAGAAAAAAAATTCTCAAAGCTGTGTGTCAGCGTGTATTTATTATTTAGCTATCTTGAAACAAGTAATTACTCACTAATCTTGTTGTAGTCTGTAGCATCTGTAAATACGTAAGAAATATGTACAAAAAATGTTAATGAACTGTTAATGTTAATACAATGTTATGTATTTTATCTTTTTCGGAATGAAAAGCAAGGACTATTCTAGCATCATGTAAAGTAGAAGTATATTAAAAATAAAACACATGTTGAGACATCTATGTACAGTTTAGCCATAATCTACTTGACGTTTCTATTACACCAAATAATTTCAGAACTAAATTGAAAAAAGTTAGTTATTATTACATAGTTTGCACATCTGTTTGTAGACTTCAGCATGAATAGGCCCATGTTTTTGAGTGTAATACTGTCTTTTCTTTGGCAGGTGTGATTTGGGGTGCTGCTTGGTTCCCTGCCTGATTGATGACCTAAAGGATGTGACACACTCTTGCCCATCCTGTAAGGGATACATTTACACATACAAGCGTATATGCTAACCACCGACAGCTATTTGATACAACATGCACCTGAATACACTGGTAGTTACGGGCCTTTTCAGTTTGGTGTTGTGTCCATAACATTATATTGACACCTGTCCTCATTTGTTCATATTTATTGTATATATCATTTCTTATTTCTTGATCTAATCCCTCACTAAACACTGAAACAGGAGGCGTCCACAGTGGTAGTTGACCCACATTTGCAACTGAGCCATAATGCAGAAAGAAGGATTGTAATTTAATGCATTTATGACGTACTGATAGAGGGCCTCCCCTAGGAAAGACTGTGAAACACTATTTATTTACATTTATTAATTATTTTATGTTGAAATGTTTTCAAATCATATTTTATTTTTTAATGATTCCATATGAAGAACTGTGATTTTCCTTTTGTTTGTATGTATGGTTATTGGTTTTATCCTAATATCCTTTTGAATGTGAGCAAACTAACATGTCATCAGCTTGTTGTGGATTGCCCGAGGTTGCTGTTACTTTCTAATCTAATTCTGTACTTTTGGGGCCGTAGTATGACAACAGACCTTTTACATGTCAGTGCTGTCGGGTGCTGACATGCAATTAGACACTGAACATTAAGCACTTTAAGTTTTAAAGATTTGATTTACTTTGTAAAACTTTACACAATCAGAAGATCTCAGAGTCTTTGTTTGATAGTTACAGTTATTTTAAAAGTCTGGCCTTTTTGCGTTTTTGTTAAATTAAAAAAAAAAAATCACTATTTAAAAATTGATCTTGATGAAACAATACATAAATGCAGCGAGTAGAAAAAGATTTTTATTTTAACAGTAGCAGTTAAAAACGGGGACATGCATGTCATTTGAGCAATTTCTCTTTAGCATCTTGTCACTTGGTGCCACTCAGACCTCTTAGTGCCACTGTAAAGTTTGTCATAAAAATGCAGTAAGAACAGTGCTTTTTGTGGCACAATCATCTAAATAAAATGTTACTCTTCAGATGGCATTCTGTCTTTAAGATAAACTCAGATGCATGTTAGATTATAAAGATGTTTAACAAATAATATACACTAGTAACATCTCAGATTAAGCTTTAACTGAAATTGATCAAAAAAGTATTCCACTAATGGTCATTGCATAAATTCAACTCATACAAAGGCATGCTCCAGCTACACTGGTCATCTTTTCTCAGTAAAGCAGTCTACGCTGTACAAGCCATGCAACTAAATAAACAAAAACAGTTAATAACTGTATTTTCCCTAATGAAGTTGTGCAGGAAAGTTGTTGATGGACTTTGAAGACAATGTGTTGTATGCCATTGTGGATTATGCTGGTTGGCATTGCTTTCTAAATGTCTGTGATATGTACAACGATGTAAGTCAAAATTGTTGAACTGTTACTATACAGTTACTATTTTATCAATAAAAAGCAAGAACATGTTTGAAAGCAAATTTATTTAGTTCTTAACAAGAACACAATCTGACAAGTTGAAAAGAGTTTTGTAATAAATAAAAAAGCAGTTGAGGGAGCAAAGTAATATTTCAGATAACATAGTAAGTGCTGAAAGTTAATCTCTCCATCTATGTCCACACTGAGCGTTGCAACACTTGTAAAAGGTGGTCATGGGTTCATCTGCAGATCTGGTCTGAATCTGCATGAAATACGCCCGAGGATGCTCACATTTGGGGCAGGTTTCTGAAATAAAACAAAAACAGTTCATTCATAGACTGGCCCATTTCACAAAGCACGTTGAACTACTCAAGAGTTATACACTTTTGTAGCTCATTAAATACTATACTCATTAAATACTATTTGATAATTGTCATTATCAAAGTCATTTTACACCCCATCACTTTTGCACATTTTGCACATGTTGCATCATGTTGCATGTGTCTAATATATATTTGAGCATGTGGAGTGTAGTAACTAACTGCATTTTTATAGGTGACATTAAATAGATTTATTAATTCATATTTAGGAAACCGTACACTAAACACGAAATTAATAGATCTATTTGCTTATTATTAAGCTGATAAATATGACCAAATGAAGAAGTATCATAAATTATGAATAAGAAGTTATCATAAGCAATGAGGTGTGTTATATTATAAATTACAAATGAAAACAAAATGTATTAAAGTTGAAAATAAATTCATTTAAAGTTAAATTCTCATGATTAAATCTTGTGTTAACTATTCATAGTACTTTGGTGAATTAGTGCTCCCTCAGGGGCAGACTCTGGGTAAACTCATAGTTCGAGGAAAAAACCTGCTCCAGACCAGGTTAGGTTCACAGAGTGAGTTGGTGACTGACTCAGAGTTGAGGTTAACTCTCCCTGTGAAACTGAAAACTTTGAGTTGACCACTTTTCAGTGTTAAGTCTGAGTTTGGCCTAAACCTGCTTTCTGAAACAGGCCCACATATTTTGAAATGAACTGGATTTTAAAAATAATAAAAGAAGATTTACCTGCTGTGGAATCGACATTTTCCCAAGCTGCTGCTCCACCAAGGACATCATCCACCTCCTTTAGCTTTGGGTACTTTCTGTTGTTTACCTAGGTACAGGAAAGAGAATAATAAACATTTGCACCATGATATATGAATCAATTTAGTAATGATTAGATTAAAATTTTAATTTAAAAAACGTAACATCAATTATGTGAGACGTACATTAAATATATAGTCTAGGCAAATCAATAGCCCACCTTTCTTGTGATGTTATGAACGTATGGGCATGTGTTGCAGGCAAATCTCATACACTTTTGTCCTTCTTCGACGATCAAAACGTTTCCACAAGTTGGACAAAACAAAAGCATGTTTCTAGTGAATTATTAACTAAAGCTATTTGGACAATACCGTAATTCATGCGCTGCAAACAAGACAAAATGTTACATTTAACAACAGTAAACAAATCGTCGCATGAGGTTGGATACACCGGAAATAAAGCTCTGTAATTGCAAACGCGTTACTGCCGCCTACTGTTTCGGAAGATGAATAAACAACCATCAATATTCTTCAAATTATTCGATTACTACAACATCAATGTACGTTATCCCCAAGTTTTAATGCGACCGAGTAAGTAATTAATTATCTGCTAAAATTTGAACAGCCACTGCAGTGAAAGTTTGCGTCTTCTTAATAGGAACCATTCTTTTTACTGATATGTAGCTTCGGCAATATATAAATGTAACACACAATGTTTATTTTTTCTGAATGAACGCTTTACATAAAACTAGTGAGATTTAATATATATGATGGTACGATTAAACTTCATAAACGGAGCAGGTCGTGTGGCTAAGTCTTTTTAGCTTTAGGACAAAAAGGTGCACTCATTAAATGTTTTGCGGGGATGATGGAAGAGCAGAGCTTGGACATTGCTGAACCAGGGCAAAGTGTCAAGTATGAAAAGACTGAAGAGCGCAAAGAGACTACAAAGGACGAACCTGTAGCAGAATCAGAAGAAGATGAGGAGGCTCTGCCGCATTCAGAAATCCTAGACATTTTTGAGGAAGGACTGGCTCGTCTGGTGCAGGACCCTCTGCTCTGTGATCTACCAATACAGGTCTTTCTTATAATAATTTATAACAGTTCTGACAGTGGAAATATCTAATGAATGTATAGAGGTTTAGATTTACTATATAAATAGTAAACGAAAAATTGAATTCTGTCAGCTGAAGAAAAAGTTTTTGAGTGAAGACGTTTGGCTGCTCATCCATGCAGCTTCTCAGTTCTGGTCAGATTGCTGATGGACACTGCCTTTCTGAAGGGATACATTTGTAAAAATCAATGTTCTATGGTGTGTGGGCATATATGACTGTAAATATAATGCTAATGAGACTGCTATAACTACTTAATCCATCTCCAGGTGACACTTGAAGAGGTAAACTCCCAGATCGCACTGGAATATGGCCAAGCCATGACAGTCAGAGTCGTAAAGGCAGATGGTGAAGTAATGCGTAAGTGCATCATTTATATGATATTGATTCTATTACATATTATTTATATTTATTCTTCTAATATTAACATACTTTTTCATCTTAAGCCATTGTGGTGGTGCAAAATGCTACAGTCCTTGATTTAAAAAAGGCCATATCCAGATATATGGAGCTCAAACAGCAGCGTGAGGGAGGAGTCAAATATATAAGCTGGTAAGTGCTTAAATGAAGTTAGAAAAAAAGTCACTTGTTGAATAATTTGTATCTCTTGTTTATAGGCGATATGTTTGGAGAACATATTATTTAGTGTTTCAAGGGGAAAAGCTTGAAGATGACAAAATGAGAATTAAGGAGTAAGTGTTTCATGTGCTTAATTATATAAACACATGCTTCAATATAATGAACTTGCACATATTCTTTCTATGTTTTAGTTATGGTATTAGGAACCGAGATGAAGTGACGTTTGTGAAGAGACTAAGGAAAAAGTGACTGGATCATCACCAAAAAGAGCCACTGCAGCTTCCTGGAGTGACTTATATCACTTATGGACATTTATATGAACAATGTGTGTTTTTATTATGTCAATTTGTAACATACAGAATGTGCTGTTATTGCCAATATATGTATTTTACATCTTGTGTGTTTTCTAAATAAATTAGACACTGTTGGGTTACTGTTTTACTACCATTTGGATTTGAATATTGAAAGATGGGGCTTTTATGTTTTTTACAGCTCTTGGTTGTCCACATACTGATGATTTGAATATTTACTGATAAAGGCAAACACAAGCCTGTTGTGTCTTTCACTCATGACATTACAGCCCATATTAAAATTTGAAGGCAGACAGAACATACAGGTAAACTATTTAGATTTTTTAAAGCTTAATTCTGTTCTGTGTTAGCAAATATTATCATTATTTAAATATTTAGCAGTAGCATGTAAGAATGTTACATATTAGTGCCTCGACTTATTCTTAGGGGATAAGATTTGTTTTGATGAAAGTTACTGAAGCTTTTTGAGATTATTATGTTATGTATTCTGTTTTGTTTTTTGTTCATAGGCCTTTATTTACAAAACCTGTTTAGACGAATCATATTATAGTCTGGGAATGACTTCAGCAGAGAATGAGGAGCAAGAAATATTGTACGAGTTGGAAAATGTATCAATGAAGATGCAGCAGCTTGTGGAACATAAAAAGGTGTTGTGTATCATGAAAGAGCTTAAAAACAGAGTCGGCTGTGAACCGACAGGTGAGAGCCCATAAAATGTGATCATTTTAGTTCCTGTTTTGAACTTAAAGTTATTTAGCCATGTTGTGTTTGTGTTGTACATATGTCTTTTTGCATTTGGAATTATTTGCTTTAGTTAATGTATAATTATTGCACTAGATGAAATAGACGATGTAAATGAGGAAGAATTAAACAACATTGAGGAAAAACTAAACCAGTTGGAGTCGATAAGAGTTGAACTTCAAAAGAGACAAGACAAACAAATCCACAAACCCAAAAAAGGTGGATTTGAAATATGTCACATTTCTTCTATAGACTAATGAGATATTATGACTATTTTACTATAACAATCATCTATTTTATAGTAAGCTTCAGTGAAGAATCTGATGCGTTGCCAGATTCAAGTGTTGAAAGCTCAACACCACAGATTTTCTTTGTGGAACCCCCACCTGATTTTCCAGGTATTCTGTGGTTATTATACATTTTTCTGCCTTTTGACAAATCGCTGCCAAGAAATGTTAATAGTAGGGGTAAAAGTATGCAGTCTAAAAACTACTTGAAGAACTAAGAAGCACAATTTCTTTGAAAGATTACTCTAGTAAATGTAACTGAGTACTACCTACCTCTGCCATTGGTACATTGGATACATTTCATGTATAATTTATTTCTCCTTAATATTATATTCTTTGTAAGTACTGTTATATGTCTGTTTTTACTTTTTCCTCATTTAAACAGTTTCTTATTCCCACACAGCTCCTACAGTTTTATTAGATTACAACAATTTTCAATTTAAGCCAACCAAAACTCAGTGCCCAGAGTGCTCACAGTTTATTACCACAAAGACAACCACGACTGTGAGCAGCATTACTTGGTTAGTCTGCATGATGACAGCCATGATGGGGTAAGTATGTTGTAACCACCCACTTAACTGTTTTTGCATTGATCTCTAACAGGTTATTAAATTTGCTCTAGGTGTGTTGCTGGTTGTTGTTTACTTCCCTTCTGTTTGGACAGCTTCAAAAATACCATACACAAATGTCCCAAGTGTAACATGTCGATCTCCACTGTGAAGAAACTTTAAGAAATAGGCAGAGATAGGGTGTGTGGATGCCAAACCTTAATAATTTAACAAGTATTTTTCATTTAGCTTTTTGTAATTATGTTTTACTATATCACTGCTTAAATATATACTATGTAAATACAAAATATGACATTTTAAGTTTTGTGTGTAACAAATTACCGTAGAGACATCTGGAGAGGTGAGTTATATGATACAAACATACAATTGTTTTCGGAGAGCCTAAATCACAATTCAAGGTGTGATAATGATTCATGTACATTTTTTGAGAGGCAATTAAAACTGTTTTCTGCTTGTGAAAATACACATTGCATTGTGATTGGTTAAACCATCTGTCACTCACTCTGAGCATAATGGAGGCTGACCAAAGGTGTCAGTGTTTGAGAACAGAGCTGCATTAAACAGAGAAGCATTGAATCTTATTCCTAAAATAGCATATTATCACCATTTTCATCATCATCATCATGACCACCCTTAGTGTAGACCACACATGATTATATCTTTCAATTACTAACTTGTAACTAAGCTGGACTATACACAGAGTTTTGGAATAATGAAAAATTAGAGCTGTTACCATAGCAATTGACAATTCCAAACTCAATATTACATCTTTTGAATTTTCAAACGTCCTGAAAACGGCACTATAAAACAGCAAGCTGAAACCCATGAATAAGGAAGGTATAAATATGGCTAACTATGTAATTAATTGTTAGTGTTAATAGGTATCTTTGGTCTGCATTTCAAAATGAAACAAATGAAAAATATTCTGCTTTTAATGTAAAGCACTTAAGAGTATAAAGCATATGAAAGATACTCAAGTAGTAAGCCGTGTTTACACATTTGTATAAAAGGTAATATGGCATACACTAAAATACAGACATTATGCATTACAATACATTTTGGTGTCAAGCTAAATTTATAGTCTTCTTTCCAGCACATGTTCCCTCTCAAAGTGCCACCTCTGACTCCCAAAACGCTGTCAGGAAAAGAGTGATGACAAACGGACCACAGCTTCATTAGTGAAAGTCTTGAGCTGATTTGATGCGAGCTGCAGATGCCATTGGAAAACAGCTGGAGGTGGTTTCAGACAAGGAGGTTTGTGGTCAGAGGTGGCCTGGAATGTTCATACAGTAATGTTCAATCCACCATCTTGAAAATCTTGCATTCAAAAATGGGAGATGACTATTCAAGGAACAAATGAAGCTTTTAGTGCAAAAAAGTGCAAACACTGGTCCACTGATGAATAAGCGTATGCTATATTTAAAACAGGTTGAAAAATGGACCAAAGAAATTGATACATATACAATGAGACAGATGCATACATGTGCTCTAAAAAGCCATATAGAAATATGTCTCTTATCATAATTACTCATAGTTTTCTTGTCCAGTACCACTTCTATATTGAAGCATTGCTCATTTTAGAGTAAGATCTAAATGTGCACTATGTAACTTTCTCTGGTTACAGCATCTGCCACCAGCTTGTCACCGTAGAGATGTCATTAGTTTGCCTGAAAAATTTCACAGCGGGGCATTAAAAATAACTATGTTGTATTTATTTAGTTACAGATGTTTTTAGTGCTGAAATATCTTAAAAAACAGCATTCTTACTGTGAGCAGGGTTGCCTCTCCACAGATCTGACCTCTAACGTGGCCTGTTGACATCACCTGCTTGTCTCTATGAAGAAAAGTCTAATGCCATACTGTAAGACATTATACGCAAACCAATAACATCTCCATGGAGACAAGGAGATGGCAGACCCACCACCACAAAAGTTACATATTGCACAGTTTTTTCAAAAGTACACATTTCCTAAAAGTACCTTGATAAGTATTTTTGGTCTATTTGACAAAAGGGAATGCATGTGGGTTACTGTCCTATTCCCAGCTCAAGTGCATTTCATTTGAGTCTAAAAAGTCTGAGGAAAAGATGCCCACGTGAGTGGACATATCTGTGAGGTCCAGCCAGTCCATGCTGTCTTCATTCTGGATGTGTGAATCTGAAGTGTCCTCCTCAAACTCCATGTGAATACTATTCAGGGGCGAATGCAGCGCTTCTGTCTGCTTGTGGCCGAGGGTTTGCGCTGATGGGAGGTGGGGCTGAGCAACTTGGACCACAGCCGGGGGGCGACATGACACTGTGTTTATTGGCAGAGTGGTAACGCTGGCAGTGACAGGGAGAGGCTGATCCAGGCTGTGAGGCTCTGGTTTGACAAAGGGTAGGATCTCTGAAAAACACAGATATACAGTCATTAAGTACACCTGTTTCTTTTTTATTATGTTTCTATTCTTAAAGGTGCACTATGGAGCTTTTCTAATGGATTGTATGGCACCTGTTGTCTCCATGGAGCAGTCACGGTCTCCATGAAGACAAGCACGTCATTCCATCAGGCCAAGTAAAGATCAGATCTGTTAAGCTATAATTGAGTGGAAGTGAAAATAGATTGTTTATTGGCGTACTGTGGAAAGCTCCAGATGACTTTTCCACAATAAAAAAACACTCATGAGATTCCTCACCTCCAGTTTCAATGAGCACATCAAAAAGGTCATCCATCTGCTGACTCGAGACAGACGGACACTAAAAGCCAAGATAACACATATATTAGTCTTACATTGCACACTAGACACTAGGTCACTTTACAATTTCATGCATTCATACGTTCACTCGCTATGAAGGTGGTAAGCTATTTCTGCCTGTAGCCACAACTAACTTGGGATAGATTAATGGACACTGCCAATCTGTTCCTATGGGCCCCTCTGATCACCACCAGTCATTCACAGACCATATGCATAACCAAATTAGGTTTAGTAGTGTTTTGTCCAAGGACACAACCCCAGTCTGCTGGGACTGAAACATCAAAATGAATGATTATGGGTAAAATGTTCTAAGCACTGAACCAAAATGGAACAACTAAGAGGAAAAGCACATTTAGATCATATATATAGTATAACTTAGGAGACATTTCACATCTTAGGGTAGTTCAATTGACTTAAAACAGATACTCCTTATTGTAAACAAGGGTTTAGGGTGTGTTAGTTTCAGTGTAGCTTCTCCATTTAACCAGATATTTAAGGAAATGGAGTTCAGAACCCTGTCAGAACTGAAGAAGCTACTTGGTTGAGCTGTGAAGCATATTCACTCTTAAAACTTTTGTCCACTTCACAGAATTCAATGTTTTTTTGGTATGATATTTACAATAATTTTATGTATAATTGTTTACCTGTGTGATCAAGCCGCGTGTCTGTTTAACAGCCTCTTCATAGCGAGGTGGGTCTTTGGACTTGTGTGGCAATAGAAGTAAAGATGCCTCATTGTGGACCTGCTAAGAAGAAGACCCAAGTTTGTAATCGTTTCAAAGTGTCAGTGTTTATCATTTTGAATTACCATGTACCTTGTCTGCAGATGTTTGGTTGGAGGAGAACGTGGTCAGGACCGCTGCATCTGTCCACGCCTGCACAAATATTTACACTGGTCAACAACACAGAGCTCCACTCAAATGGCTTCAATGTGGTACAAATGAGCCTTCTGCAACAGCTTATTTATGGTCATTCCCAAACAATTAGCTGGTATTTAGCTGTAAATGACTAAATAACTTACAGACGCTTTCGCAAAAAAAACATTTTGAAATGTGCACTAAATTATCAGTGGAAACAAGAGAAGCCTGTAGATCAGTTGTTTATGATGAAGGCTTGGCAACGGTATTACAAATAAAATTAAATTTTACCCAAACCAATTTTATTTTTTGATAATAATGCATTTGTTAATAATGATAATGATAGTAATAATAATGATGATAATAATAATAATAATAATAATAATAATAATAATAATAATAATTAAAAATACCATTAACATTTGTACAGTATGTTTTTCCCTTTTTTGTCAGTGAATTACATTACACTAGCAAAAAAACTGTGTCTCAGTGTTCAGAGAACAGAATATTTCATATTACCATGTTAAATTTGTAAAGTTGCATGGATGGGTATGTGTATTCATTTAAATATACTTTTAATATACACAACACTTAAATATATGGTAGCATCAATTTGTATACATATGCTTGTTTATAGTATTTTCATAATTATAATCTAGGTATGTAATTCTAATGTAGTAATAAGCAATTGTACAAAATGTGAATTTGGAAACAGCACTGTCATAATTTTATTTCTTTTGAGCTTTGTATACTTTCCTACTTATTTGTCTCTCCATTATAAACAGCTCAAATAAAGCATATGAACTGAATTGAAAGTTTGATTGTGAGATCAAACTTGAATTCCTGATAATCAACCGACTGATCAACCGATTTATTTTAGCCTTACACAGTCTAAACACATTTCATGATATGCTTATTCCTATTGGCCGTATATTGCCTATCTGCTGCACAGTAATGGGTCTGGAGACATGGTTCTTGCTGCTCTGTGACTGATGCTAAATTTGGAGTCTCAGATCAGATGGAGGACAGAGAGCAGACGGGCCGCTACTGTCGACACCTGCCCCTCCAGAACAGTCACGGCGAGGCCCTGACGGGAACTATGGGATTTCATCAACAATGCAACTACAGCTCTGTGGCAACATACGAGTAATCTGGTAGACAGACAGGACATCGATAGCAAAAATATTGACTGTATTAAAATGCTGTGTATAGACTTACTGGTGTCTTTTATTAGGGTTGGGCAACTAAAGTTTTTTGGGGTTTTTTCTGTCATATTGATCAATTAATGTGATTTTTATTACATTTTGTCTTATTAAAAACTAATAAAAAAGTCTTTAAATATTATTTCCCTGAACATAAACTACAATTGCCACTTAAAACAAAAAATAGCTCAGATTCCACTTCCAAACTATGTGCTCTGCTGTAAACCACATGTTTTACTGAGGATTGACTGTGGACCTTTCGATTAAAGGGCCCATATTACGCTATTTCTGACCTTTGCTATAACGTTGATTCCTCATAACAAACATACCTGGAGTTGTGTTTTGTGTCATTCACACATGTTTAACACAAATCCAGAATATTTAGGCTGAGTTCTTCTCTCACAAAAGAAACCACTCGGTTCCTTCTTGTGATGTCATGTGGTAATACAGGAAGTGCTCCACTGTGTTTTTAAACTCCACCTCGATTTGGATAAATTCACCCCTGAAATTCTCAAACTCTACTAAACAAAACATGAAAGGTAGGTGTAACTTGAAAACTACTGCTTCATGACATCACAAGGTGGAACAGAACATTCTGAGCTTTGGAGATGTAGACAGACTAATAATAATAGGCTACTTAAAGATGTGTGAATTAGACAAAAGACAACTCCGGGTATGTTTTTGAGTAGGTAACAACATTATAACAAGGCTTAAAGCACACAAGAGTCAATTTTGTGCAATGTAGAACCTTTAAAAAGCCTCAATCTGATGTATCTCAATTGTTTAGTTAAGGTTTTTCTTACAAGAGGTGAGTTACAAGTGTTCCTGGTCCTATGTAGTGAAGCATGCACCACTGCACCAGTAAAGGCTCAAAGCATTCCTACATCTAATTCTAAAAATAGAAACTGCCAGACATATTACTCAAATGTTAAACAAATTAGTACCAGAATGCACCTCCTGCTTTTGACTTCTTGGTATTTAAAGTCCCCTTCTCGTTTTTAGGTGTGCTGCTACTAAACATTCAAAGTAATTATTTATGTAAAATTATGTAAATTCACAAACTACTATAACTGAACTGAATCTGAGTTTGCTATGGTAATTTTGTGCCTGTCCAGTGAGATCTTGTCAATAGAAAAATAAACGCATCCTCATTAAAGGCGTACTGTGTAACTTTCCAGGGGGAGGGTCTGCCATATACTTGTTTCTGTGGAAATGTTGTTACTTTACCAGGAATGTCCATTAAAGTTATCTATCTTCAGATAACACCACCAGGCCAAGTTGCACTCCACTAGATCTGTGGAGAGGTGACCCTGCTCACAGTAGGAATGCATGTTTTTCAAGATATTTTTGAGCAATAAAAATAGTGTAATGAAATAAATTATAGATAAATATGTAATACTTTGAGGCATAGTGGTGGCGAACCAGAAATCAGAAAAGTTACACAGTAGACCTTTAATAAAAAAAGTAAGAAATATATAATTAACAAAATGGTTTACTCTTTTACCTTCTGAGCAGTGCCATGCTGCTGTAACTGTGCAGAGACTTTGGTGTTTGGTCCTGTGTTCTGCAGTAGTTCTGGAGAAGATGACCCTGGATTGGGTAAGTTCATGGACATTAGGATGGGATGCACAATACTCCTCTGTATGACCTCTTGTTTGACCCCCGAGGGCGGGACAGGACACATGTTGGACGTCCCGGAGCAGTTTAAAGGTGTAACTACTTCCTGTTTGACCTGAATGAGAGCAGGGCAGGGTACAGGGGGTGGGGAGTCACCTTGCTGAAATCTCTTCTCCACCTCCAGTTGCATTTTTAACTCCTCCACCAGCCTCTGCTCCTGCTCCAACTTTCTCATCAGCTCCTCAATCTGTCGCTCTTTCTCAAACAAGCGCTGATCCTTGTCCCCCTCCTCAGGCCCCTCAGTGGGACAGTCCGGGGTCTCACATGGGATACTGTCTTTCAGGCCCAGTTTGGACACTTTGTTGGCGATAGGTGACACAGGAGGGCTGAGTATGTCCATGCGGTTTTCATGGTAAGACCGAAGTCTCTCAATCAAATCTATCTTTGTCCCAGAAACAGGTAAAGAGCGGAGTTTGAGCTCTGCCTTTAGTTCAGCAACCTGTAAAGAAATTAAATATAACACGATTGCAATCAAAAAGTGTATATGATCACATGATTTGAGCTACAGAGTAACACACTAGACACACTTTTCCCTCATATTGATCAATCCTAATTTTAAGTTTTATTTTTAAGAATATATAAAAATAGATTTAAATATAAATTTTCTGAAAAAGACTTTTAAAAACTGCCATTTGAAACAAAAAATAGTCACATTTACTATTGCACAGTTCTACACTAAAATCTGTTTTTGATTTACGATGAAGACCCAGAAATTGTCTTCATATAACACACCGGATTACTTATGCTTTCCAATACATGGTCAGCTTTATAGACCACGAGAGCAATTGGCTGAATATGGTTTGATATTGAATTTAAAACACATTTCCCAAGAATGCTGAAGAAGCACTCTCATATTTTTCAAACCTGGTGTCCATAGTAAGGCACTTAAGATAATACCAGTGCACAGTGTATAATAACCCCCACAGCTTCCATTAAGCTTTCTAAATCCAATGTATGATCCATATTCCAGCTATATGAATACACTAATGATGTCACCTTCATGTCCTCCAGATTGGCTGGCAGTTCTGACTTCTGATTGGTCTGGTTTGGTACAAGATTTAAAGATGTCACATTTCCACTGCAACAGCTGCTCTGTACTTCAGACGTCTGCCTGAAAAAAGGGAGTAAAGTTGATTTTAGAAACTATCCCCCATTAATCACAATGAACTTCTGTGTAGGAAGCAGGAAATGTGAAGTATTTGAGACACAGAGCAGCTGGGGTCTTTTTATGAAGCTAAGCCAGGTGTTACTGAACTGGACGCCACCTATTTATCATCAGACAAGTGAATAATATCAATGTTGTTGTGGCACTTGTTTGGGACATTTTACGCAGCTAATGGGAAACATGAGAAACTTTGATGATTGTGAGAGCTGTTTGTGAACTCAGCGCTTATGGGCCTATCTCCAGGTCTTAAGCCAGGATCTTGGTGAGGACTGCTTATCGGATTAATTGACCAAAAAGAGGTGTGGTTTGGCATTGGCAACAGCTTTAAAAATGTAAGAATCCTGCACAAAAAATACTGGTAAACAGCATGCTGAAAAAGAGAAAAAGCTGATTAAACTGTGCAGTCACTCCCAAGACCCCAGCTAATCCATTCCATGCTTTCTCCTCTCTTCATATAGACTTATAAGAACTACACTTAAACTACTTAATTAATACCCCAAAACTCTTAACCATAACCCCTTAAATAAGTAGTTCTAGTTAAGAAACCTGAATCATTCTTAATAAACAGTTCACTATGAATGAAATATTTGTTCATGTTTTATTGAGGCTCATTAGGATGTTAATATTATGAAGTGCTGCCAAATAATTATTTAACTAATATAAAATTTGCTGCCAGACACAGGGAGAACTTAGAAAGACCCCACTCTTGGGAACTGAACCAGTGACCTTAATAAAACACAAATTTCAGATGCCATCTTACTTGATAGTTGGTGGTTGGACAGTGTTGTAGCTGAACTGTTGCTGGCTGAGAATCTGAAGCTGTAGAAACTGCTGTTGTTGCTCTAGGAGACGGGCATACGCAGAGTCCATGGGCACTGGGTCCTGCTCCTGTTTCTGATGTGGAGGAATGTATTGATGATACTTCAGCTTCTTCACACGCGGCTTCGGATCTCTGCTCTTTTTACTGCGACTCTTCTCACCTGCCGTTCTGGAAAGGCTTTGCTGCAGAAGAGAATATCCATGGGTTTCATAATAATAATAATTTAAAAAAAGGACTGTTGCCACAGTTTAAAACAAAATATATTCTTAGAATGGGGAAAAAGTCCTCTGAATGGGCTCTAATGGGCTTCCACTGAAGCCCATTAATAGATGTTTTAAACCTGGTTGATGCTGATACCTTTCTACTATACAGGGCATTAAGCAGTGTGAAATGGGGGTAAAGAACGGGGAGAGACATTCAGTCATTTTAAAAACTAGGAATCAATCACACTGCTTAGACCAGCACAGAGCCGAGCATATGTTCTGCCAGTTGTGGTTTGTGGTTTGTGGCTGTTATTGATAAATGCATTTTGTCATGGAAAACACATATACCCCACATCTGTTACAAGTGTTATGTTTGAATTCTTTTTATTTTGGTTCTGCTTTCTCTATTTATCAGATACCAGGGATAGTATCATAGGGTAATATTGGACAAAAGACAGCAATGTAGACATCCATCAACATCTAAAATAATGCAGAAGACATTTTAAGACAAATTAGTTTCTTGAGATCAAATCTGACCTAGATGAAGTGAAGAAAATGTTTATAAGGGCCAACAAATATTTCTCACTACTAAAAGATTTACAAAATGTTATGAAGTAAGTGACTATAGGGAAAAGCCAAGGACCATACATTAAGCAGACCTGGCATTGTCCATTTAAGGAGGATCAGGAAACTGCTTCATAACTGTCTCCCTCATTGTTTTACACCTGAGATTGCAGGATACAGATGGACAGGGCTTGGCATATTAACAAGTGACAAAGCAGTGATGAAAGGGGCTGAGGTGAACTAACACGAACACAAACGTCCCATCTATCTTGCTCTCATGTTCCAGGGAGGATAGCAGCGCCCTGATAAATGTCCAGACCGTTCTGCCGTCCTTTGATTTCTGGCTTAGGTTTTACACAGTCTGTCATCTGACCCTAATTGAAGACAAACTCAGACTGGCACAAAGTTAAGAACAAGCACTCAAAATCCCTGTTGTCTTTGAACTGAGCAGTGAACAGTGACTTAAAGTTCACCCCTAAAACGATGTGACTATAAGTATGACAAAACGCAGGACTATATCTCTGACAGGACATGTTGCATTACATTTCCAAAGAAAACACACAGTGAATACGAGTGAGGGTGAGAGGTTAATGCCATGCCAGATGTATACGGACACTTACATCATGAAACAAAATATAAAATCATTACTGCATTTGTGGAATTTTGATGTGGTGATGACGAACATGATACATATTGAAATGGATGATCTACTGTATGCTATGACATTGTTCAGCTCAACTTACCAAAGAGCTTTTGAAGAATTTTCTTTTTCTTTCTTTCTTTCTGAATTCCGATTATAGGTACTCATTTTCTTTGAGGGGGTGGTACCACAAATCACTTGCATTGTTACTGTAGCAGGTTTAATGACACAAACCTCCCCATTAACCTGAATTTAAAGGTGCAAAACTAGTCTAAATGTTCCACAGTGTGGCATTAAACTTGTGACTCTAAACTGGGGTTAGAGTCCCCAACTGGTAATTAAAGGTGTAATATTGTTACAGCGTTAGAGTCCACGATGAGTGTTAAAGTCCCTCATGAGAAGTTAGAGTCCCCAACTGGTATTGTTACAGGATTAAAGTCCCTGGTGAGGGTTAAAGTCCCTCACAAAGAAAGGGGTTAGAGTCCCCAACTGGTAATTAAAGGCATTATATTGTTAAGGGGTCAGAGTCCCCGGTGAGGGTTAAAGTCCCTCACGAAGAAAGGGGTTAGAGTCCCCAACTGGTAATTAAAGGCGTAATATTGTTACAGGGTTAGAGTCCCCAGTGAGCGTTAAAGTCCCTCACGAAGAAAGGTTAAGGTCCGTGTTCAGGTTAAAGGCCTGATAGTAAAACAGGTTAAAGTCCTGTATACAGGTTTGAATCCTGTGACCCACCGCGGACTGGTGTAGTGAGTAGACGTGTTACAAATTTTCTGCCAGTCATAAAAATAAACTTGCCTTGCCTTTCCTTGCCTAAACTGGATTGTGGAGTGAAGATAGCTAAGGTTAAATCCATACTGTGGAACATTCCAGACGAAGCAAAGGTGACAAGCAGGACGTGGATTCTCCATCAATAAAGTTACTTAGGCACCTTAAAGATATGGCAAATCACTATAAATGTGCCAGCTTGTAAAATATGATGTCTTGTAAATTGTAACAAAATATAACACATTTAAAAAGTGACAAATAACTTATTAATTGGTTTGTTAGACTCACCTTGACCAAAACTGGACCTGGTGTGACATTATGAACCAATCCCGTTGTTGTAGGAGGAGATGAAATTTGAAAATAGTTCTGTTTTTCACTGCTGTGTGATACATCGGTAGTTGACTGGGGCTTGGGTGAAGACTACAGAAACAAAGAAGATACACGCTATTATATTTATATGTTATCTGTTAATTCAAGAAACTATAAAATCCTTAATCTACCTGTTTGTGGGAGTTGGAGGAAGGCGATCGTGCACTTTCTTTATCCCCACTTTCTCTTGAAGACGTGGAGCTGTCAGACTTTTGGCTGCCGGGAGAAGAGCCATCACTACTGTCCTCATCGAAGCTGTACACATCTGGGGTCTTAATGTTGCTCAGTTCATCACCTAAACACAGAACAAGTAAGTGAGGCCAAGTAAGGAACATATTTGACAAAGAAGGAGGAATGAGATGAATAGACAGTTGAAATAGATAGATACACATAGATAGACAAAACTAAAACATAGCTCATTTACATTCTAACTAATAGTATAATAATAAGTTAAGGCCACATATTAAGCCTAAGCTAAATGTGGGATATGTATAAACAAATAGATATATAAAAAATGGACATGATGAGCCAAATTACAATATTGAGTTTGTTGATAGAATAATGATAAAAAAAAACCCAAAACACTTTTTGGATGTATTGCAGAAATACTGGCTGATTATTGTAATCCAGATATAAATTTCTGTCAATATGTTCCACCTCTAGTCTATATAATGTGTTAACAGTATGTACCATTCCCAGCCTCTTTGTCCTCAGATTGCACAGGTAGGATGTTTTTCTCCACCAGCTCCATGGGCCCTGGTCGCTGGGAGATCTTTTCATTCAGAGAGTCAGCAAGTCTGGCCTTCTTCAGTCTCAGCTGTGCAGCCTGGAGCGATGAGTCTGCCTGGGTCTCTGTAAACACAATCAACAACAGCTCTGCAGTTTATGTGTTAAAACAACACACAGCAATCCTGTGACTCAAAACAGGGAGATGGGAGATGCGAAGACCTTCTATATGTAAGTAAACAAACTGAATTATTATAAGCCCAAGTGAACCTAGGAGCTCAATACTATTACTACTATTACTACTACTACTACCACTACTACTACTACTACTACTACAACCACTATTACTACTTCTACAACCGCTACTACTTCTGCTTCTACTGTGGCTATTACAACTACTATTATTACTGCTGGTGGAAGGTAACAAAGTACAGGTAGTAAAGTACTGTACTTAAGTAGAATTTTTTGGTATCTGCACTTTCTACTCCACTACATTTTTGAACAGGACTGAAAAGTAAACAGTGTTTTTCTTATGATATGTTTTGCCAAGCTTTGGTTTCGAGCAAACAGAAATAAATACATGAAATTCATTCTTAAAAATTAAGAAAGTGAATCATATTGTTACTGTTGTTACCAAAATATGTATCACTTTTTACTCAATATCACTACACTTAACAAATTAACAACACTTGTGTGAAATACTTTTGCTTTTTACTCTGAAAGTACTTAAATACCTTCACTTAAATAACAAAATTGAGTACTTCACCCACCACTAACAATTACTAATACTACTTCTACACAGAGATGACAAAGAGGATGAGTCAAAATATGTGGAAAATATAATCTTTCTTTACAATATATTGGTCAGTCAGTGAAAAACAGTTCTTGTATGATAGGAATAATCCCTTATTGGTCTGGTCTTATCAGGAATAGTGACGGTGGTTACCTTGGAGGATGTGCATCCGGACCAGCTCAGAGCGCTCAGGTCGACTGCACAGTTTATGCTTCAGGAAAGTCCCAGTCTGCAATAAAAAGTCATTCATTTTAAGTGAGTATAAACACAGTCATGATCAGTGTTATGCTGATGATACAGCGTTAGTTAAAGACTCACCCGCGCTCTCTCCAGGCTGCGGATCTGCTCATGAAAAACAGCTGGGGCTTTCAGGGCTAAAAACAACAACAAGTATTATATTTTTACTTGAGTCATAATGTTGAATTAGCCACAACAAAGACATATTGTAATGATGTCATGTCAAAGTTAACTTGACCTTTGCTTAAATGTTGTCGTTAACAACCCACAGTGTATAATCAATGGGATTATGGTTTTCCCTCTTTGTCCACATATAAACTGAAACAGGATGCGCTGATAATATCCCAGTGGTTGTACAGGATCTACTGTATGTAGGTATAGTCTAACAAACTTTCGAATTAAATCTTGATTATGAACCACCGAAAATGATTACAGAATGTGGCTTGATGTGCAAATAGTGAGATTTTGTAATTTCTAATCATCAATAATATAATCTTTTTAATCGTTTATATCCAATCCTCTGTCAGAATTAATACTTTGAAGGAAGAAAAATAACAGTTTTTTTAATGTTAAATGAAAAATATGTATTGTTTATGTTCAGGAATATTGAAAGCAATCTTATTTGAAAAGTTGGAACAAATCAAAAAAAGAAAAAAAGAAAAAGTGATTCATGTTAGTTGTCATATTGCCTGTCCTTATATGCAAGTACTAGAAACTTACACAAACTTTTGTTTTATATTAAACCCAGAGGAATGTATTGTGTTTTTTTAGGAACCAGAGTCACCACTAGTTCCTGTTTAACCATAAAACTATAACAATAATACATCCTCTGCCCCGTGATTACTAATATCTAGCTCATCGCTGCAGTCACCTCTGCTGGGACAAGGGGTGTTAGCTTTAGGACAGCGTGAGAGGGTGAGAGGGGAGAGTGTGAATAGTGTGTCAATGCTGAAACCAAAACATTCCTGACGAAGCAGAGACCTCAGCGCATACCTGACATAAGCTCACAAGAGGAGACTGCAGAGGAACGGTCTGGTTCATAGGGGTGAAAGTAGACTTCCTCTGATGGAACAATCTATGACTTATGACCATCACATTTATAGTTTAAGGAAAGGGAAGAAGCTTTCACTGAAAAAGGAGTTAACTTCTTCAGAATTTTGGCACTGATGCAGATATTACATCATGAACTGACAAGTGCTTTCAAATACTCCTAATTTAGTTTCTTTGATTCTCCTTTGCTGTAGCATTTCCCTTATACAGTGATTTGCTTAGTTTCTTGATAAACTTCCTATACGTTAACAATGCAAGCCCTGACACTGATATAACATTTTTGTTTTTTATAGGCTTAGGACAACTTTTTTTTCTACCAATGGCTCATTTCCGACTAATATGATTTGAATGTCTATAATAGGGATGTTTCAGCAAGACCATTAACAAACACAGTAGTGATAGTAGACTGGTGACATGGGTTCTGCTAATTTTGAAAATGTGGAAGGAAACTACCCCTACACTGAATATGTGGAAAAAAAGAATAATGAACAATTCTGCAAGTGAGGAGATGCTGAGGAGGGTAAATGTAAGAAAAATGGAAACTCAACAATAAGAGTTTTTGTTTTTACATTTTTGCAACTGTCTAAATATGTTATGGTTTTTATTATGAAGAAAATTATCAGTAGTACATACAATTATAAAACAAGAACAACATATCAACAGAGGATATTCTATGTGTACTTTATAAAGATTTTTTTTTTTTATCTTACTCACGTGGCATAATGCCCTGCTCAACCAGCTGCTCTCGAGTTCGTCTCTGCTGCAGACACAACTGGAGAACTACAAGACACAAATAATCAAAACGTAACTCAAAAAAACTAAATCAGCTGGTTTTCTTAGTAGAGGAAGAAGAGGCCACAGCTGCCAGTGCGCTTTTTTTGCTGGTTTCATTTAAGGATTTAAAGATTATTCAAGTTACAATATACTTGTATGTATGAACTAAAAGATAATAATCATTACAATTTCAAAAACAAAACCAAGAAATTTAGATTCAGTCGACACTGTGAAAAAATAAATCTAAATATAAATGGTTTTGTATCTGGTCTGGTTCTTTAGTCACAACAACATGACTTTATCATAGAACAGTAATGCATCAGACAATGGGAACACAGGAAAACTCACACATTTGTGAACAATGGTAACTTGAGTAGGCTCTGGCCCTACAGACTTGATCTGCAAATGGATGTGCGATAGTCCTAGACACATCTGCAGCCTGCCATCCTGGTTTAGTTCTGGCTCAGCCCTGGTTTAGTCCTGGTTCAGTCCTGATTTAGTTCTGATTCAGTTCTGGTTTATTCCTGGTTCTGTCCTGGTTTAGTCCTGGTTCAGTCCTGGTTTAGTCCTGGGTCAGTCCTGGTTTAGCTTTGGTTTAGTCCCGGTTCAGTCCTGGTTTAGTCTGGTTCAGTCCTGGTTCAGTCCTGGTTTAGTCCTGGTTCAGTCCTGGTTCAGTCCTGGTTTAGTCCTGAGTCAGTCCTGGTTTAGCCTTGGTTTAGTCCTGGTTCAGTCCTGGTTTAGTCTGGTTCAGTCCTGGTTCAGTCCTGGGTTTAGTCTGGTTTCAGTCCTGGTTCAGTCCTGGTTTAGTCCTAGGTCAGTCCTGGTTTAGCCTTGGTTTAATCCTGGTTCAGTCCTGGTTTAGTCCTGGTTCAATCCTGGTTTAGTCCTGGTTAAGTCCTGGTTCAGTCCTGGTTTAGTCCTGGTTCAGTCCTGGTTCAGTCCTGGTTTAGTCCTGGTTCAGTCCTGGTTTAGTCCTGGTTCAGTCCTGGTTCAGTCCTGGTTTAGTCCTAGGTCAGTCCTGGTTTAGCCTTGGTTTAGTTCTGGTTCAGTCCTGGTTTAGTCCTGGTTCAATCCTGGTTTAGTCCTGGTTAAGTCCCGGTTCAGTCCTGGTTTAGTCCATAGGAGTGGATCTCTTCTTCACTATGGTTCTCCTCGAGGTTTCTTTTTTCCCACTGGGTTTTTTGAGTATTTCCTTGCCGAGAAGGAGGGTCTAAGGGCAGAGGACGTCCTGGGACAGTTATGCATTTGCTTGTTTTCTAATGAATAGTGGTTAATCTGCTTGTCTGTTGTTGACCAGTGTCTGTTTAACTGTTGATGTTCTAACAAACTTTATGTTGGTTAAATCAATGATCTTCTGTGATTTTGGGGTTTACAAAAATAAATTGAATTGAATTGAAACATAATCACGAGACTAAAATGTTATATTATGACATGTTTTAGTTCCAGTAAAGGGTATCTTCCATAAACCCAATGCAAATCAATCGGAAGTAGAGAAAATATAAGTGATGTGTATATAAAAAAAGAAAGAAAAACACTGAATAGAACAGATTATCAGTAACTAGAGTGAAAATTCATTCATCACAAGTTAAATTATCTTAACAATTGAAGATTAAGAAACCACTAATGTTTCTGAAGATAGCGCAGTGATGCATGTCTGGTCGATTCAGGGTTATGGCTGATAAGTTATAGTTGAACATCAAAGTTGAGGCCACACGTACTGCATTCTCCAGTCAATATAAACTAGGCAGAGAGTGGAGTTAAAACATTGATAAACAAAGCAGTGCGGACATGATTCAAGACAAAAACACGGATTAGAAACGAAGGCTTTGCTGATAAATGAGGTGCAGCTTTGGCAGTGTGTTCACACTACAGGAGAAATCATCCAAGTTTGCATGCACTCTTTTGTACTAAATCAGTTTTATCGTTGGGCCTTTTGTCAAATATCAAAGTGTAATTGTGTATTCCTAATGATTCAATGGGATAAAATTAACAGATGTAATATTGTTTTAGTTTCAGTTCTACCTTCTAAGTAATTAGATCATCTACTAATAATAGGTTTGGAATTGGTTGTGATTCCACGCCAAGCTGATGTCATAACCATAAATAACACTTGTGCACTGCATTACACATGAAAGTAAAAATGTGTTAAGCAAAATGAAATAAGGAAGTACATGGAAAAGCAATAAGAGGATATAAGGAATAAATGAACTGCACAATGCAAGGCCTGTCACGATAATTAGTACATTGAGTTATCGCTCAAGATATGTTAGATGGAACAATAGTTTTTGGGGGTCAATGTTTATCATATGTACCTTTTCTTTGCACTAGTGGGGGAATTTTTTTGTTATCTTTCTGTACTATAATAATATTTGAGCTGTGGAGGATTGAATAAATAACTACTACGGCTCATTATATATAGAAACTAACCACTTAAGAATTTCTTTCCGCTATTTATCTACTGCAGTTTGTGATTTTTAACCATACTGTACATTTACAATGTTTTTTGGAGATACTAAACTACTTCAGGATTATTGTCAGTATCAGTGGCATAAAGTAATTGCAATATTATCATTTATCGTACATATATTTTCTTCAACACTACTTAAAATGTGCTATCGTGATGTGTTTATATATGAGCTATTTCCAATTCTACAATCAACACGTTGGTCCCTGAATTGTTTTACAGGGAGTATTATGAAAAAATGGTAGAGATGCATGGACTCAAACTGGAAATCTGGCATTAAACAAGTGTGACAAGAACAGCAACATGACAGATAGTGGGATAACGATTACAGATAAACCAATGTAATGGCCAACTGATATAAAGGCCAGAAATGTGCACTTTTTACCAAAGTTTTTTTTAGTTTTTTGTTTTTTTTTAGATTGATTTAAATCTAATTTGGGGAACTGGCTCCACACATTGGTCTCAAAATATGTCTGGACTTAGTTGCCATAGGTTGCTCAGCATCAGCCATAAACAAAACAAAGTTGTATTACTAGTATACTAGTATCCATAGTAACTAAAACTGTAAGATATTCTTTGTCCTTCATTGTTCTACTTTAATACAGCCTACAATACTATAAATGGATTATATGTGCAACAGTTTTTGGTATTTTAAAAAATCATCATTACAGTCAATGTGTGAGTGGTAGTCCCACTTAAAGGGCCATTACACTTGTATTCTGTACCTTAGCAAAACACTTTAAAACACATTTATATGACCAACTCAAGTCACAGTCCAAAAACAAATAAAAATGCATAGGAAAAAGTACTTGTTTGCAAAGAAAGAGCTATATTACGTAAGACAGAGTACATGTGGTCTGTTCCCTCTAGTGTTCATAAAACTGCAGTCATTATTAAAGAGACCAATGTATACACACTGTACTCTTTATTATTACCATTTGCATATGCTCAGTTGGTTTATACAGAATTTAAGGGAAAACAGCGCCTCCCTCTCCAGTCTCCAGGGAGGGACTCTGTGTCTGAACAAGTCTCACTGAGTCACACAGCAAAAATAAACGGGGCAGCTGTGAGAACAAGGCCTGGGAACCGCCAAATTTAGGGGCAGTTAAGAGGGCAGGAAAAGGACTGTGGACTGGTGGGTAGTCGGGGGACCAGAACCATCAAGGCTATGGGAGCAGTGGACACAGTCTGCTTGTTTTGACTAAAGAGGTGAAAGTAGTGAAAGCTTGTATGCAAGTGAAATCACTACAAAGTATTAATTAAACTGCTGTTAAAGATGCACTACGTATTTTTTTTCAGGTACTGCGCTACTTCTTTGTCTCCATGTAGATATTCTTTGCCTAGAATGTTCCACACTATAACATTAAACATATCTATCTTGCATCCTTTCGCCCATGGTGGCTTATGTTTCTGAGTTCTTCTTCCCACTGAGAAAGATAAGTTTAATGCCTTACTGTGGAACATCCTAGGCAAAGTAATGCATTTTCATGGAGACAAGCAGATGGCGGCCCCTCAACCAGTCAGCACACCTTTAACTTATTAATTAGACAAATATTGTCCTCAATTTTTTTGCTTAACTTAAAATGTAAAATTTTCTATAAAATCATCTATATCTTCAATTTTTTCTTGCTTCCGATAAGCAATACATAAAAATAAGACCTTAGTATTGGTGTCATCTCTATTTGACACTAATGATCGCCTCATGGGGTTAACTTCATATCAAAAACAAAATAAGAATGCAGAGTTTCATTTGCGCATCCATTTTCCTCTCTGTGGGACAAGTTGAGGGTCACTCACCAGACCTAAACCCTGTCTAAACTTCCCATGATGCAACCTGCCTGGCCCATCGACCACAGGGTAAACACAAGGTAGCAGTTGATGTAATCTCTGATCCCAGACCAAGATCCTGGAGGTCTCAAATTTGATTTTCATTTGATTTTTTTTTTTTTTTTTAAAGAAAGACAAATACTAGTAGAAAATTTTTTGGTGTGGTTTACTCTCATGCTGTTATGACAGAGCGCATGTTAGTTTAGGCTGACACTGTTGACTTTCTGATTATAAATATTAAAACTGCCAAATACAACTCTATTTAGTGGAGATTAATACTATTTATCAAGAGAAAAACAAATACAAAAGGGATATTACAAATCAGTGTATCCAGGGTTGATACATGGTTCACAATGGAACACAGCCATAACTCTCCAACATCCCTAATATAAAGATGTATGGAACACTTAAGTGCACATACCATAATGTACATGCACGTGCTATCTACATCTGACTTTACTGTATGTGAAAGTTTTTTTAGTTATTGAATTTATATTGTACTACAAAAAAAGATGGAAAAAAAAATGTTATGGTATGTGACGGTCAGCTTTTGATCCAAATGATGAAGGCCAGTAATGCGCTGAGAAATATTATTATTACTTTTTCCTGTCAATCTGAATCATTGCTTGGCTACAGAGGTAATTTTAAAACACTAGACCTATGGTAATAGTTTATAAAGAAATGAAATGAGTGCAGTCTTCAGTGGTGGAACATAAAGTAAAAGTAGTACTGTAAAAAAGTACCTGTACTTAGCTAAAAAAAAATAGGTATCTGTTCTTTACTTAACAGCATTTTAAAGTGGATACCTTTTACTTTTACTTCACTACATTTGAGAGCAGGAATCTATACTTTCTATTTCACTGCATTTTTAAACTGGACTGAAAAGTAAAAGTATTTTTCATGGTTGTTTGAAGCCTGTTGAAAAGGTTGAAGGGTTTATTTTGTTTAACACGTTCATAGTTTGAGCAAACAGAAATATACATGTTTTGTATGTGATACTTTTACTTTCACTTAAGTAACAAAACTGAGTACTTCTTCCACCTCTGGCAATCTTTATTATTGGCTTTTTTGCACTGTTTTATAACTATTTTGGTAAATTATGGTAAATTATATTTTTGTTGGCAGGACTTTACCTACAAACTAAAAGATTTAAATTCGACATACCTCAAATGCCTAATCAAATCTAGACATCCTTATCTGAAAAAGGCCTTATTGGCCATATTAACTTTCTCACGTCTGTCATATTCTTGAATATAGTCGTCACCACTTATATTGTTTGTCCATAATCCACTTTTATCAGCCAACTGTCTGCTTTTCAACAAAATGACAAATGGCCCTGATTCAATGATAAATATTGGCAGCAAAAAGCATTGTTTTGTTACTTAAGCCTAATCATACAGAGCTGGCTTGTTTGTGGGCGCATTAGACGGGGGCATTACTTTTTCCCTTGGTTACAGCTTTCAGCACAAGTGAGTGGGCGTGTCTAATACTCACACACTCACTTCTTTGCCTGTTACAGCTATTTTTAGACCAACGATAAAACTGTGATTACATCATAATAAAGAAACTGTTACTACAAACATGTAAGGTGACATACTTTTTGAATTTGTTTTAAAATAATTAATTAAAACCATACTGTATTAAATTCCTTTCTTTTCTGCTATTCTCATAGGGCTTGTAGCTCTCATGGGGCTTGTAACTTTGAGTATTTGCATTTTACATGTACTATAACGAACAAATTAATAGCCTAGATGCATTTCATCCCTTTAATATATGATAGAATAACTCTTTATTTGGCCCACAATGGGGAAATTACAGTGTTGCAACACAAAGTTCAAGAACAGCAGGAGAATATGAAGCATGAAGTCAGAATCAAGATAAATAACTTAACAGACTTAACCTTACACATAAAATCAAACCATTTAACCAGGCTTGGGACCAGCAAAGAAAGTACACTCAGTACAAAATTACTACCATTGCTCAACCTATTTCACAGTTTAATTACTAGTAATAATCACCAATTTTAATACTAATACTAACACTTATCATTATAGTAACCAATGACCAATTTGTCAGTATTTCAGAAGGAGCAAGTTATAAATTATACAGCACTGCAATGAAACCAAAGTGTATTTTTAACATTGAGGCAGAACATATGCTTAAGCCTGGTTTGATGGTTTAACTGCCCTGTTATTTTCTGGTCAGCCCAAAGGTCCCCGCAAATATATTAATATCAATGAAAAAGTACACATTTAGTTAGTACCTGTTTTGAACTTGCCCCTGCAGATTGGGGGAGTCTCCACTTGAAGGCAGGCCATAGGGGACAGAGGTACGGCAGACGTCCAGCTCTGGAGTCCCATGGAGCGAAGAGGCCGGCCCGGAGCAAATAACTGCCCAGCGAGGAGTCACTAAAGGCAGCCACGAACCACCACGAGTCAGTCCCTCCTCTCTCTGGCTCCAGCTTGGCCTCAGCCGACCAACTGTGAGTGGTATAACGTCATGAGGAGGAGCGGGAGGGAACACAAGTCTGCTGAAGTTAACCCTTGCTGGTCTCTGTCTCTCAAAGGAATCAGCCCCCAAGAACTTTGTGTATGAGTTTTGGGATCCAGGAAATGCTCGGACAATCTGTAATATTGAAAAAAGAAAAGCTGGGAACACACGTCTATGGCCAAAACTGAAATGAGCAAGATTTTGTCCTAAGGGAGAATAAAGAGCAGCCAAAAGTCACTTGTGTTATTCAGTGCAAGTTGTACAAGATTTTAACAGTGTTTTAGTTGATTTCATGTGCAGGCTGCTGTATAAGTTCTTGAATGCCCATTGATGATAATTGTATAGTGTTTAATTTAAATGAAATGGAATAGTTACCTAAAAAGTACACAATTGTTCAAAGCATGGTGTTGTACAAATTACAGTATGTTGTATTGAGTAGTGAAATGTTGAAATGAAAAGGCAGGAGTAGATTTTCATGGTGGCTTGATGTGGGTAAAGAAGCTAAACAGGAAGTGAGATAACAAGAGATTAAGGGCGTTTTTTATGGGACTGCTCCATGAAGGCAACAGACTACAACCCTAGAAGTCAGGGTGCAGCAACACTGTGACTTTTGGCAAACCATTTATTCTTGTAACACTTCCATATAAACAGATTTACAAAACCAAATGAAGATAAAGAAATGGGAATAAACTCACCTATACCATGTGACACTGACAGAAAATGATTAGTGAGTAGTTAGAATCTTGGAATCTATGGGCTTTAGAGTGATTAAAAATTCAAAACAAAATACTAAATCTTTTGTAAGATCCTCAAAATATGCCTATAATCAGGAAGCTGAAACCCATTAAAAGGGAATGCATTTTTTCCTGGCCATAGAAACAACAAAATGGTTTACTGCTGAGTGCACACACCTGTCCAAATTTCCATTTTAAATCTCGTCCTGTCCTTCACAGTCTAAGAAACGATTTAAAAGTCAAATATTCAGTTCAAAGATCTCAGTATGATAACTTTTTTCATCATTTATTAATTTTTTCCTCAATTATTTGAACTACGCTCAGGGAACCATGGTGAAATAAGCATACTTCTAAAACTGACACTTTGAAGCAAAACATTTGTTGAGTAGATTTTAATTCTTATTTTTGGCATTTGGTTTTGTTGATAGGACACTGTAGAAATGACATAGGAGAGAGTCCAAACTGAAACCTTCAACTTCAAGCTAAAAGGCTATTATTTAAAGAAATAGGACATAGTATTGAGAGTAAATTAATTGACAAGCAAGTTCTGAGTACACCATGTCTTCATCATAGTACACAGAGAACCATTTATAGATAGAGGCATGTTCTGCAAATATAAACAAACCATATTTTTCAAAGGGAAAAACATGTCAACAATACCAACCCGATTGTGTTACTGGCTCCAAAGCTGTTCTAATCTAAGTCAATGACTCATAATACAAACAAATTGTTCAAATCGGCTTGTTTTCGCTCACTGGTTTTGGTCTTAAATGGTCAAAATGTAAGGGTAAAATTGATGCTTAGATTAGGGCTGTGTAATTAATCGGATTGTAATTAGTGATTTGTACTTATCAGTTATATGTTTGAATCTTTTTAATCATGAGGTCTGCAGCCAATCCAGTCAGTAAAAGCATATTAATTGAGTCTAGAGGAATAAATTAAACTTTTTTGTTTGTTTGTTTGTATGTTTTGTGCAACTATTAAAAGTCTGTCTTGGTTACATTGTAAATTAATAGTGAAAGTCACTTACATCTCCTTTTTAAGAAAAACTAAAATGTAATCAATATGAGGAAATAAAAAATATATACCGTACTGCAGTATACACACATTCAGTCCTAGCCTATTTCCATATCACTATAGTCTTTAATGACTTCTCAGGCCATTGTGAAACCGCACTCCTCCTCATGAACCAGCTGAAATGAAATTACTATTCATTTGTTCGACATTATTTGTTTTGTTGTTTGTTCCTGTGATTGACTGCAAAATGGCAATATGGTGACTCACTTTGATTTGAAAGAGTCAGCGATTGCATAACTTTACTTGCAGACCTCCCACAACACAAAGTGGTCACATATCTTTCCATAACAAATGTCAGGCCAAAATTTGTGTCTGGAGAAGGTGCAGCTGAACTCCTACCTATATGTACAAAAACTTAAAAAACAACTACCGCCATCTGCTTATTTATGTGTAAACAACAATGGCATTTTTGGCTTGAAGACTTTTTAATCAAAACATCTCTCTTAAAAAATTTACAGTGTGTTTTATTTACAAATTGTCATAAAATAGCAGGGATTTTTCATACCTCCCTTGTGGTTGATGCTTTCATGTATTACAAATAAATGTGATATTTATGAGTCTCTTGAGTTTTGATCATTGTCCAAACTTGTTGTCACTCTGCCCTAAAGTTGTTGCCTGAGATTGAGAGAATAATGTTTTACATGTGTTTCCATGTAGTGGGACAACAGTTAAAAGGGATTCCACATAGATGGAGAGTAGTATTTAGTAAAGGCAAGACAGATGATGAAAATAAGTTTTACTCTGTCACTTTCCGTTTTGCATTTTTACATTTTATGTCGGATGCCCTTCCAGCCCATATGTATTAAGACTGAGGTAAAAAAAAAAAAATATATATATATATATATATATATATATATATATAGATAGATAGATATATATAGATATATATAGATATAGATATAGATATATATAGATAGATATAGATATATAGATATATATATATATAGATATAGATATATGTATATATTAAATCACACTCAAAAAATAACATGCACGTATATCTTTTCAACAGATCAACTTAACATCTAAATCATTAGTTTTGGATCAACATGAAATAATCAACATAAAATAATTAAATGCAAAAAAGTAACATGATATATATTCTACAGTGCAAATTCCCCACTGTGGGCTGAATAAAGCTTCCGTATCTTATCTTCATCTTATAATAAAGATGAAAAATAGCTTTTAAAATATGTGCATAAAAAAATATTATGCAAAATTAAAAATACCACATCCAAAACAGCTGAAAAAGTCTGCTTGGACAAACCCATGGCCATTTGACGTAGGTCTTTATGCCATATGACGGCCCTCAGCTAAACTGCACAGATTAAGCCACTTCACATCAAAGCTGCTCTCTTCTCCATATCTGTGTACAACATAACATGTGCCAAACCATTAGACTGTTTTTTTTCCCCAAAGTCCATCTGTGATAAACAGTGAGCAAAAAAAATAACAAGATCAGGATAAAAACAGTGTAATCCCCTCTCTTTTCAGCACTTAAAGACTTAAGGATAGTTTGATGGTTTAGACCTTAATCAGACTCAGGTGCAGTGATAAAAAGTCATCTGTACGGACTCACTCCCTCACGTGTGTTTACTATAGAAGTTAGGCTGTGTCAAATTCCTCATGGATCCAGCTCTGGTCGGGATCAGACTAAGACCAGGTATGCAAGAGGGGTCTTTAAGGGTGGCCACACGATATACCACAAATACGAGGTGGAAGACTACCCCAATAGAGTTACACTGCCAGTACTACTTACCTATAGTACCCTAATGCCACTACTTCTCTTACTATTTACTACAACTACTACACCGACAACTACTAGTATGACTGTAGTATGTGTGTGAGTGTTGCTAATGGTCGGTGGGCCCGATGCCGAAAATTCACAACCACAGTCTACCCCAGGGCAGCTGCGGCTATAACAGTAGCTTACCGCCATCAAGTATGAGGTGAACAAATAATGCACAAAGTCGTAAAGCAACTCAGTGGATCTGGAAAAGTGCTATATGAGAATAATGTACTACTACTACTACTACTAAAGGTACCACTACCTACTACTACTAATACTATTACTATTACTATAACTGCCAGTAATTATTAGAAATGCCATGCAACATTCACAGCTTTGCCTTTTAGCATCAGGTACCTTACGTAACACTTGGATCACATTTTGATTGAAAACATGGCCAGGAATGTGTCTTGTGGACGGGAGGAGCGTCATCACGGTGCACTATTCTTTCAAGCCAACATCCAAATTTATGGGAGAAATCTTCAACTCATTACAGACCTGATGTCAAAAGAGCGCAATGAAATAAAAGTAGATATTGGTTCTCACAGGGGAGTCACCAAAGCACATACTAGCACTACATCCCATGAAGGCCATTACAGATGGTGGGAAAGCCAAAGGGAAATCCCATAAGGACTGCGGCGCGCTTTGAAGCTACTACACACTGTTGCCACCAGAGGCTAAATACATGTGGCAAATTCACACAAACATGCAGTTACAAACGACATACACTGTTTTGATTATAGTCATTTATGTGTGTTGGCAATTCAATATAGGCGTCTCAGTCTCATTATTTACTATGCCCATATGCTAGAATGATACTATCAAGATTTATGGGCATAGGATTGACTGATAGTAATCTAAGCTGTGTTGTGTTAACATTGTGAACCCTGATTTACGTAGAGTTCTCATAGCTTCTGGTAGCCATTCAGAAGCTTGCTGATTTATTGTGACGTATCTCCTCCGACTGATCTGATGGTATGTTTTGCAAAAATGCGAAAAAAGAAGGAGTATATGAACTTAACCCCTGCACACATGTTTGAGTAACACTTTATTATTAGTCTGTCTACATCTCCAAAGCTCAAAACTCTCTGTTCCACCTTGTGATGTCATGTAGTGGTAGTTTTCAAGCTAGCAACTACCTTTAACCTTTAGTTCCGTAGTGATTGGCAATTCCAGGGCGGAAATAATCCAAATGATTCCAGTAAAGGTGTAAGGAGTTTAGAAACACAGTGGAACACTTCCTGTATTACCACATGACATTACAAGGTGGAACAGAGTGTTTTTGGTTTGAAAGAAAAACTCAGTCTAAATATGCAGTATGTCTAAATATGAATGAATGAAACAAAACACAACTCCAGATATGTTTGTGATGAGGAAACAACATTATAAAATAGATCAGAAAATAGCATAATATGGGCCCTTCAAGTTGAACCTGTCACAATATATCACGTATTCTGATCTGAGCGAAGATGTGCTACGGCTAGGGCTGTCCATGAAAATTGATACCTGAATAAAAACTGATACTAAAACTAGTAACAGAACTAGATATTAATTTAAGTGGGGATCAATAGTGAAAAAAATATATATCAAGTTACAATTTTACAGTTTTGAGACCTACCGCAACTGTATTAAACTGTGTCTATGAGTTAAAATCCTATCTTGCTCTTTTTCAGGTGAGTTGGATGTGATGAAGTTTGCAAATAAAAGTCATGTGTCAGCTTGTGGTTAGCACTTCACCTCATTTGGTTCAATGTTCTTTGCCAAAAACCTCAGTTCAACACATTTTCATTTACTCTTTGAAACACTGCACACTACCTCCACTTCAGTTTATTATTATTGCCACATTTATGATCTGAATGCAAGTAATGCTTTATGCCTTGATGGCAGTTGTTTCGTAAATTGGGATTATGATTTAAAAATGAGAAAAACACAATTGAGTAACTTCGGACAGATTTAGTTGAGAAAGATCCCATAGAGAGTTGTGGTTAATTTGTCATTGGGAAGTTCATGCATGCTTTTCCACCTCCAGGACACCATTAATCTAATACATGTTGACATTATCAGCTTATTCATCTAAAAAAACTTTCTTTGAGCATTGTTCATTGATTTATGTGTTTCTTTTACCTACTTTTCCTTAAATTTGAGTAAATTTGACCCTCAGATGAAGCCAATCTCCAAACTTTCTTTTTCAAACCTGTGCACATGACGGTTGCTATGGAAATGATCAAAGCATTGATCATGATGTCATAGTTCTAGAATGCAGCTCTTTATGACGTCAGCCCTGTGTTGTGTGAGTTTAATGTACTGCCTGAAAGAAGACACAACATTACTTCTGAAGAGATCAGCCACTTACTGATATCCAGAGAGAGAGATACTGCACACTTGTCCAACAGACAAACGCCTAATATCACAACAATTACAAGCTTCAACTTTCACAAGTTATTGAAAATAGAGAGCAAGATGGAGAGTCAAAGGCCACAGGAAATTTACAAAAACGCCTTGGATCTTTTGCACGAACTGGCTTTGGTGCACAATCTTTACGTCCAGTTTGATGAACTGGGAGAAGAAGGCCCGCAGAACAGGCCGACCTTCCACATGGAAGCGCGAGCGGGGAAGTTCGTTGCCTACGGCTCGGGTCCCTCAAAGAAACAGGCTAAATTAAATGCAGCCTCAAATGTTGTGAAGGAGTTGAAGAAGCTCCCAGTGCCGGAGGACGCAAATCCATATTGGTGCAAACCGCACCTCGACCTAAAGGACCCATTGGAGCGTCCATACTTCTTCTACAATAAAAATCCTGTTAGTGCCCTGGTAGAAATCCTTATGGTGAGGAAGCAGAAGACGGCTGAGTTTAAGGTCGTCGCTGTTCAAACCTTGCCCAGTAACAGGATACGGTACACTATGGAGGTTAGAGTGGGCAAAATGTCGTGTCAAGCTATGGCCCCCAGCAAAAAGAAGGCTAAGCTCTTGGCAGCGGAGAAAATGCTGGAGATGATGGGGTTTGCAGAGCAGATGGAAAGCCAAAACCCTCCGATGCAGCCGCACGAGGCAGCCATGTTCCAGAAACACGTTTACGAGCAGCAGGCACAACAGAAGAGGGAACACCAGGAGGCCTTAAGAGCCCTTACCCGACCGGTCCAGGAACCAGTACAAAACCAGGAACCAGGATCTGGCCAAGAATCAGAACCAAATCAGGGACCCAGGACAGTCCAGATCCCAGCTCCTCAGGATGCCATGAGGCCTATTAACCCTCATACTCCAGAGGTGGAGACTGCCTCTACAGTGCCAATCCTAGAACAGGTCACAAGTTGTCAGGACGTCACTAGTCCAGCAGAAGGCCCTAGTGCACCAGAGATAATTGAAACAGGGCCCCCTACTGCTGAAAATCACGTGTCTATCAGTCCGGCAGAGACACCTATTCCACCAGAGAACACAACTGTAGCCCATATCATTGAAAAGTTCTCTCTTCCTCCAGAAGTTACCAGTATTGTTAATGGCTGGTTTCAAGCAGTGGAGGAGACAGAGGACACCAATAGTCCTCCTGTCAGGTTAGCAGAGGAGCCAGTGTCTGCACCTCTTGAACCTCTAAGTTCAGCAATGAACTCAATCCCACCAGAGGAGAATACAGCAGAGGTCCCAACACCTGAAGACATTTCTGTTACTCAGGATGTTATTGATAGCTTGTTTCAAGGAGTGGAGAACACTGAGGAGGATGTCATCTCAAGTCCTATTGAGCCCGTACCACCAGAGGAGATCCCCCAACCTGTGGTAATTACACTGAAACAGGCCTCACCTCCACAGGACGACTCTGCTGAGTCTGTAAGTTCAGCAGAGGACTGTATCCCATCCCCAGAGGAGATTATGATTCCTCTGGCCTCCACCCCTGAACCTTCTATAACTCCTCAGGGCACCTCTCATGAGGTTGTCAATCAAATAGAGGCTTCTATTGCACCAGAGGAGGTTCAACTAGAAGAGATCGAACCAGCAACCACCAACCACAGTGTAATCCTACAGGAGATTACCATATCTACAACCGAGAGCCCCAGTGAACCAGCAGAGGACTGTATTCCATCCCCAGAGGAGATTATGGTTCCTCTGGCCTCCACCCCTGAACCTTCTTTAACTCCTCAGAGCACCGCTCATGAGGTTGTCAATCAAATAGAGGGTTCTATTGCACCAGAGGAGGTCCAACTAGAAGAGATCAAGCCAGCAACCACCAACCACAGTGTAACCCTACAGGAGGTTACCATATCTACAACCGAGACCCCCAGTGAACCAGAGGAGGCATCTGAACCAGTTCTTCCCATTTCACCACAGCCTGTTATTCCAGACATCACAAATGGTCAACCTCAAGCCTGTTCTACAGAGAAGAGTGTTGAATCAACTGGAAAAACCCACTGCCCCGAAGCCACACACTGCATGATCACAGCAATGTTCAAAAAACTGCTTCCAAAACTCAAGCCGTTTCCTGATCATGACCAACAGGTGGCGCTTGTCCAAAGGCTCAGAAAAGTGGAGAACCAGGTTGTGATACCTGAGAACATTGAACTCAGAGCTAAAGATCTTAAAATCATCGGTAAAGCAGCTGCTAAAAGTCTTCTGCAAGAGATGGGCTCTGCGTCCTCACTGTTCTTAGACAGTAACACTGATTTCATTGAGTCCACGGTGAAACAACATCTCACCATTCAACTCATCACCTTCTTGGCCAATTCTAAGACAGGACAAGCATGCTTCTTTTCAGGAGTGAGTAAGATCTTCAGGAGTAGCTTAATACCCAAAGGCCCTCTCAGCACCTATCTGCTGTCCAGGCCAAGGCATTAATTCAACCCCCTCCCCTGTCAGCACCTGTCACCCGCCTAAACGCCTAAAGTCAACAAGATTCTTAACATGATTGGATTCCTAATTTATTATGTACAAATGGATGAGACAGATACTAAAAAGTAAAACAATTTGGCACTATTTAAATTCACCTCAGGAAATATACCAGATTTTCTGAAGTGAATGACAAAATTTACACAAAACTGTGTATCTGGCTCATCCATGCATAATAATGTCTAAAATATAACCAATTTGGCACCTTTTAAATTCACCTCAATTAATATAAAATATTTTTTGAAGTGAGTTAAAAATAAATAAATAAATAAATTAATTAAAACAAATCTTTGTACTTCATTTTATATTTTGTTTTCTTCTAAAAAAATATGCAAAATATTGTTATATTGTGTATTTCTTATCTATGGACCATATGTGCTCTCTGTGCCCTCAATAAAGAATACAACTACAACTACTACAACTAATATTATTAATAATAATATGAAGAAAAAGTTCATTTTGTTTTAATGGGGATAAGTATAATCTGCTGTTTCACTGTTTGACTTTCTACCAGTTCATTAAATCAACATTTGAGTTAAGCCCTGCGAGGAAACTGCTGTTGTGATTTTGGCGATACACAAATACATTGAACTGAATAAATACAAATATAATGTACTACATCACAGCAGTATTCTCACCAGTATGATATGGTTGATCTGTTACATACAGCACATCTCCCCCGACTTGTTATTGGTAAGAAAAGTGACAAAACTGTGCTCATCGAAAAAAGAAAAAATGAAAGAAGCTGTCTCTGCAACTCAGTACAGAAATAAATATTGAAGAAATTGCATATAATTACAATGAAAAAGACCAGTAATGAAATACTAGGTCTCTCATTCAGGGATAAATGCTCATACTAAGAAACCAGAAGAACTACAAAAGTACCTGGATTAAATGTACACTGTGAGTGTCCGCCACCTTCTTGTTTCCATGGAGTTATGATTGCTTTGCCTGAAATGTACCACAGTATGGCATTAAACTTATCTTCATCCCTGAAGACAAGCAGGTGACGAGTTACAGGTGTAGAAAGGTGACCCCAGTCACTGCAAGAATCCATGTTTTTCGAGGTATTATTTAGCAGCTAAAACACCTGTAATTGAATAAAATAATTATGTCATTCTACAACATTCTAGGTAAAGCAATAACATCTTCATGAAGACAACCAGATGACTGCCCTCTGACATAAAAGTTGCATAGCACCTTTAAAATTGTTATTTTCTTTTCAAAATACAACAATTATGTTTTTCTTTTCCAGAAAAAAGTTAAAAAAAGAAAACAAGTACAATTGGCTTATGTTGTCTTTACACTACAACTTCTAATGACCTTTTACAAATAGTTACAGGACTGATTCATTATTTTGACCCCAAGACCAAAACATGTTTTTTAATGTCTAACCAAAGCAATACGTATGACATGTTATTCAGCTATCTGACCAGAAACAAAAAACATGACCGCTGCTTAAAATAGCCAATTCATACAGTACTTTAGCAGCTGGATCTAATACTATTAAATAAAAAAAACATGGACACAGCCCCCCATCTCACCACAAGTTGAATAACATATAAAGAAGCACCCTCTTCACACATCCTCTCACATTCCTGGATGTCAACAAGCGTGACTTTCCCATAATGAACATACACTATTACTGGGTACTGGCCTGTTCTCCGCGGGGGGTCGTCCCGGGGTCGACCACAGACAGAAATAGGCCACTGTTTGCTCACTGGCACTGTGCACTGTTGTTCTGGGAGCCATGCAAAATGGACTGAAAGTTTGGTTTGGTGCAAGAATGGAAAGCTGGAGATACAGTACCCTGCAAGATCAAAACAAAGTTAAAAATATGTACTAGTGTTGGTACTAGTGTCTATTTTAGGCCTGAGACGTATGAGATTCTGGCAACTACAAGGGGAAAATGTAACGGCTCCATCAGAAAATTATATATTTAGTAGGTTTCTGGATAACAACTTTAACAGACCATTTTACATGCTGGTACATAATATGGCTAAGTTCTGAAAAAGGGGGTACCAAAGAATAAGCAGAAGAGTTTACACTAAACATTTAGCCTATTGGTACATAGTCATTTTAGCTTTTTTTTTTTTTTTTTTTCTTACAATTTGGTTATTTATTTTTGTTTGTTTTTTCTGACTTGAGAAAATTAAATGGACATTAACCTAGAATTGACTACTATTCAAATTTAGCACACATTAGAAGAAGTTTGTAATATGCAGCTAGAATTATTGTTTTAAAAGTATATATTATAGTTCAGTGTTTTCAAATTGGTAAAAGTCAAACAAGCCATTCAACACATTATAGGAATTATAGGACACAAAGTCACATATAGGTATATTCTTTGTCTATAAATTATGCTCCTAGTTCACTTAACCTTTTTGATACAAGACCACATTGTTTAACACAGTGACGTCAACAGCCATGACTGACACAGTGAAGCTGCTTCCACACTCACATGCAAAATGGAGGCAGACATTTTCCTCTCACCTAAAATCACCTAAATGTGAGCTAAAGGTGAGCGTTTTTATGGCCATCTTACCCTGACATCACAATGGTTTGGGAGCCAACAGCGAACCAACTTTTATGAGTGTAATATGGGAGCCTGAACACGTCACCACTCACACTATAAAACAGGAGACTTTGGGGAGTAGAGACATTTCAACAAAAGGTCACTGTTTATAAATAAGCAATGTTTTGGAAGTGAGACTAAACCATTGCATCTATCTAATGGCCCATGAGTCATCCAGCCATAAAATTGTTACTCAGTTAAATATGATCCACAAACAATTTTTGAACTTCAATCCACAATCAGATACAACTCTCAGAGGATTACACAAATGATAGCTGTTGTAGTAACAGTTTGTATTTCTGTAAAAATAACAAATGACATAATGTGCAAACCACTCTCTTTTATTGGATCTGATTAGATCTCAAAAAAATCACTTTAAGTGTTGGTTTGTTAGCCCTTTGCAGCATAACCCTTTTGGAAACATTACTGATGCAGTAAAATCAGTAGTACAAGCAGTATAAATGTAGAGAGCGAAAGTATGTTTATCCATATATAACTTTTTGGTAACACTTTCTATGGGTCTCAAAATAAATATTTGTTCTTTTTATTACATTTTATTAATTTATTTCATTATTTATTTGATTCAACACTGTTTCTTTAAACAACAGAATGTAATTTTCAACGTTAAATAATAGTACTTTTTTGTATGACCATGTGGCCTTATGTCTGTTTAATATCTCAGTTGTCTAAGTATTTGTGGTCTTGTGTCGTGTATTGTGAGGAGCTTGCTGAGGTAGGCAGGGGCAGTTCCATGTAGGCACTGGTACATGAGGGGGGAGTTTATAGTGTATTCTGTATTGGATAGGCAGCCAGTGAAGGGACCAGAGATCAGGAGTTATGTGGTGGTATTTGCACCTCCTTGTCAGGAGCTCGGCAATTCTGAATAGGCTGAAGCTTTTGCAAGCTCCTGCCAGGGATCCCTATGAGGAGGGCATTGCGGTAATCCCGTCTAGAGACGATAAAGGCATGGATGAGTTTTCAGCATTATACTTGTTCTGATACAGCTCAAGATCATTCTAAAGCTATTCAGGAAAGGTTCATTTGTGTTTTGTTGATGTGACTTTTTTAGTATTGATACTTATTCAAATGAGTATCTTATTTTGATACTAGTTTTACTATAGTATATTTAGTATTAGTATCTGATTTTCAAGACTTGACTACCCTAGTATACAGTACAAAATGTTGGCACAATGTATTTATTAAGCTAAAATAGAGCAGATATATTGGTGTGCTTTCTTCTGGTACAAAATGCACTAATGCACATTGCCCACAATGAAGGCAGGGTTTGCAGTAAGAGCTACTGAAGCACAGTCCGTACACTAGACTTTATGTAATACAATAACAAGCTTGTTGCTGCTGACTCAAGGGGAAAGCCTAATACTTAATGCCATCTGTACCCTCTACATTGCATTAAATGTACAGTATGTGTTAGCCTTGTGATGAGTGAGGCAGTTAAGTAGTCAGACAAACAAGGATTTGCGGAGTTCCTGAGAAGTAAAAAAAAAAAGCCATAATGTAAAATGACAGTGAACGCACCGCACTTAGGCTGAGGCCAAGAGTCAGTGATTGGCACCACACGACTTTTCCATGCCTGAGTGGAAACTGAAAACCACCACTGCTTTTCACTTTAGACAATTTGTCCAAGTGGGAATGTCTGGAGAACACCGCACCGAGTCATGAAACTTTTTTTTAATGAAACTGTTATATTGCTCACGACTGGTAGCCATACTATCTGGATAACTGCTTAATATTATCTCACTGCATACTGTCAGTGTGGTGGTTGGGGGGGCCAATGGCACAGACAGAAGCAAAACATTCTGCAAGTCTACCCCAGGGCAGCTATGGCATCAATATAAAACACTTTGGGCATCTTGAAAAGTGCTATGTAAATCCAATGCATCATCATCAATGTCAAACTAGCTTGTAAAATCAATATAAGCATTTATTTATAGTAAACCAATATTATTATCACCCAGTGTCATTATGGGTAGTAGTTGTTAAATTAATTAGTTTAAAATACATTATTTGTTCTTGTAATGGCAGGTAAGAACAACAGTGTAACTAAGGCCTACAACTAACAAGCTGTAATAACACAGTCCAGGCCTCAGGAGACACAACAGTGCATACAGTATAAAGCAATCTATGTTGTTTTTATATGTGTGTTGGCTACAGTAGTAGTCAATTCTGTGAAGCAGTAATCAAAGTCTATGTGTAATGCTTTTCTTAGGAGCTCTCCCTTGGTGCCAGTCTCCCATGTTCCCCCTATATTCACACTGTCCTCTCCTCACAGCGGCCCGACTTCCTGACTCTGCCCTGGGAAACTGAAGTTACCCTGATTACGGACATTTCCTTCCTCCTCAACTGTAGCAGCAGCAACAGTAATGGCCCCAGTATTTACTCGGAGCCCGCAGCAGTAAACTGCAGATCCCACACCCACATGGCAACTGCATCATGGGCCAGAGGGGTCAGGGGTGCCTGGGAGAGGGCCTGCGTTAGCCCAGACACATAACATGAGGGATATGGTTGTTATTTACGTCACATGATCACATAGACTGTTTAAAATGTTGAAGCTATTAGCACAGCATGGTCTGGAGACTGGCTAATGACTGATGCACACACCTTTAACTAAAAGTGCCTCTAACTTCAACAATGAAAATGTAGCATATGTAAATGCTCAATAGGGTAAAATCTCTCTAAAATTATGTTTTTTTTTTTAATCTATTTTATCTTTTTCTAGCTTTTCTAATTGCTTATTGCATAGTTTTGATTGTAGTCAACATGATTATCATGATCTCATGATGAAGTCAATATCAAGTACAGACCTGTTTTAATGACTCCAGTACTTTATGAGCTGCTATAATCTTACAATAAAAGCTCTTCATTAAAAATGTTGGGATAAGTTCAGTTTTTTAAAAACCACTAGAGGGCAATAGAGCTGCGTGTTCTTTTGATTTGTTATGATTGATTAAAGCTTTAGTTTTTTTATTTTTAATGATTATAAGGCTTTACATAAACATTATGGCGTAACTATTGATCAATAAGGCTTTTTGTGATAATAAACACCATAGAAACAGAACAAAGGGACATTCCCAGAATTTTTAAAGTTATGAAAGTGAGTCACTTGGAGTGTGTATTTCAGAGTTTGACACAATCCCCCACCCCCTTCATAAAACGTCATGTCCTCTTTCACAACACTAAAAAATTAAAAAATAAAATTAAAATAATCAGATTGGTCTATCTCTGGGGCATATTCACTATTCCTCTTCTGTCTAAATTATCCCAGTCTGACCTCACATGAGCTTTCGATTTTCACTCTCAAAAAGAACTCCAACATGTCCAGCTTTGCCATCTATCCTGACTTAAAAAGAATAAAGAACAACGTTGCTTATGAATTTAAATTTTCAAAAGTTTAAATAAAAATGTATACTAATGGCATGTGGGTTGGCAGTCGAAGGGACACAAAATACCTGAAAGTTGTGTTATTGGTCCGAAGTGACTCCCCTGTATTTGGATTACACTGCCATCTAGTGTCAAAATGACTTTCAAGTGCGCATTACAATAATAAGCATAATATCCCAGCATGCATTTTTCTACTTTTCCAACAGGGAGAGGCTGGAGAAGACAGCCATCATCCTGCTTAGACTGCTCACAGAGGCACATAACGAGAGAAGCCATAGTAGTGAAAACTCCAACTCAACATCCCACGGCCTATTAGTGAAAAAAACTCCACCAGGCAAACACAGCTCTGAGTGTCCATGAAAGTTCTGGGTAAATTTAAATTGGGCTGATTGAGTCCAGTAGATGACCCATTTGGCTCGATAAAAATCCCCATTGTATCCAGCGCAGCATCTGGTGTCTAAAAATATGATGTGTCAAATGCTTAATGTAGAATATTTCACAGCAGCAGTAAAACTTGCAACTAACTCAGAGCCACAAGGAATAGTAAAAGTTGTCCTTCCAAAAAAAAAAAAAAAAAAAAATCAAATAACCTTTTTAATGTTTACGATATTGATAGAGGAAGAATTGTCACATAAGTGCTGGTGGTGTTATAAGTACAGGCAATTAACTAAAAGTATATCAAATATACCTGCCCTTTGTCTGGAAAGATGCCACTCTTAGCCCAAAGTAGCTTCATATGAACAAAATGAATGTACTATATTTGTGAGTCAGTACAGTTACTTCAACAACCACTAATAATAGTACCAAAGTCAGATAACATGAAAACACACTGCTTTTCAAAGTTGTGAAATACACCCAAAAAAAAGAAGAAAAAAAGATTGTTTTATGATGTTTTAAGATTGCTAAGAGGGAAAGACAAAATGTCTGAAACAGGGGACTAGAATAGAAATAATACCATAATTAGTGTGTCTTTCTATTCGGTAACATTTAGTTCAGGGATCACATTTGAATTCATAACAAGGGGATATTTTATATGCAACTTAGTGATTATTTAACTTTTAGTACTTATAAAGTACTTATTTAAGCTTACTAAGGTTATAGTTTATGTGAAATAAACACTATACATTGCTAATAATGCTAATGAACAGTAAATAAGATAACTAATGGGGAACGATTAGCTAATGTCAAATAACTTGTGAAACATGGCCATACATGTTAGTACTTTATGCTACCAAGAATCAAATTAACCACTTAGTATGCTGTTTACTGCCAGTAAACAATTAATGTGATCCATAAATGAAAGCATTCCCATGTTTTAAATTTTTATGACTTCTTACTATAAATAGACTAAAACTGTTTTCATATGAGATCTATATATTCCTATATTGAGCTGGGAAGACCTAAGACTTTCCCTCGAAGGTCAAATATAGCCTCATCTGAGTGTATCTGTGCCAGACTCTCCCTATGTGTTGAGAGATCAGCTTTAGCTCCAGTAAAATGTGCAGGGCCTAAAATAGGTCTAATCGAAGAATAGTGTTTCACGTTTCATGGCACCAGAGACCAACCCAGGCAGTTAAAGCTCTCACTGATGTCCTCTGCTCTTCACTCCTCCAGCATCAAAACACAAGGCCCAAGGGCACATGGGGCTAGACAGGTTCAGATAAGCACAGGAGGGGAGAGTACCCAAAAAGTGTACTCAAGTAAGAATTCTGTTATGTCTAAATATTATTACTAAATAATATTATAAGTGGAAGTACAAAGTAATGGTCCAGGAAATTACTCAAGTAAGAGTAAAAAGTATTTGGGAAAGGTTTTCCTTTGTATAGAAATAGAGTATGAAATGTAAAAAAAGTATTGTGACAACATTAAGTCATTTAGTTGCCATAACAGTTGTCAAAATGAAATAAGCATGTCTGCCTTTGTTTCCAAACTCAAGTTTGTTTATTTGAAAATTTGCTGCAAAAAGAACCCTTGTTCAGTTGTTTTTATCTTTCTCCAAAATGTATCATGCAAATTCAAGCTTTAGCTCCTTCAATTTACAACTGCTGCTACCGTGAACTCCCCAGGCCCATATTTACAAGTACTTTGCCTCTTTCATGTCTAAAAATAGCCTACAAAATCTGTGCAAAATTGAACATAATGGGCGTTTAGTGGGCTGCCTCACCTGGGAACACGCTGGACTCACTCAGACACCGCTGCTTCACTCCAGTCAGAAATCCCTGGGAACAGTGCCAGCACTGCCAGCCCATTTTTGTCTATCTGTGCAATGGCAGGTCTACAGTCTTTGGCCCTTCAAGCAGCTAATGTTCCCAGCACAGAGAGCACTATGGCCCCCTTCTTCACTGCCTCATATCTGGGTCTCACATAATGCATCGCCTCCAGCAATGGCTTTCTGAAATACAAGGTGAATAGTCAATGACATCTGAAAATAACCACCTGCAGATCCAATTCTTCAAATGAAAGTCGATTCGTGAACTGTGCCAATGATACGAGTGTTAAAAGGTGCGGGTTAAGTGAACTCTGCAGTGATTAACTCAACTTGTCATTCATGTGTCAACTGTAATAGCTAAATAATATTAATATTTAATGAACAATGAAACCGCTGAAGTGTCATTGTATTTTCTGAATATTTCCTGTAAGACCAGGTTGCTATGGAATACTTTTTTTGTTTTTGTTTCAATATATGCTGCAAGTATATCACTAATGTTACATATGTTTGAAATGGACTTAAAGGTGCACTATGAAACTTTTCTGATGGAGGGTCTGTCACCTGCTTGTCTCTATGCGGATGCTATTGCTTTGCCTGTAATGTTCCACAGTATGGCATTAAACCTATATCTTCATGGACACAAGCAGGTGACACCACATTCCTGTGCATGCATGCTTTCAGGAATGTTTTGGACAATGACAAGACATGTAATAAAATAAGAACAATATATAAAAAAAATAATAATAATAATAAAAAATAAAATAATGTAATGCCCCACTGTGGAACATTTCAGACAAAGCAATAACATCTCCATGGACACAAAGAGGTGGCATACCCTCCACCAATTAACTTAGAAAGTTAAAAGGCTGTAAAGTCTTATGCATCTTCTGACAACTCATTTATTTTTGTATTATAATATAACATTAACGGCTTTAAAGATGATTTTAATGTAAATATCATATAAAAACATTCTAAACATGAAGTTTTTGCAGCACTCAGGTAAAATCGTGAAAATGAAATTAAGAAACTCCAGGAAGAGATTTAAAATGTGACCTGTATAAAAAAAAAAAAAAGACTAAAAATGAATTTTAAAAAAATTCCAGTATCACACAGCCTCAGATTATGAAGACTTCCTTAGTTATTTTTGTCATCGAGACACAGGCACCAGGTGGGCACTGTGGGCCCTGCATGACAGGTGACCTCAAGTTCAACTGTTTCTTGTGATACTTCTTCACTTTAAAAAAGACAAAACAGTTTAGGCCCAAAGTAAGAAAAACACGTTATTCACTCCTGTACTTGTAAAGGATAGAGGTCAGACAGTAATATTTTAAGACACATGCTTTTCTTGATTCTTTCCTTTTTAAAGAGTGTTAAAGTTGTCGTTATGCAAAATTAGATGTGACAAAAGACTTCCTGGCTTGCAGATTTTTCTTTGAGTAGACACTTCAAAACTTTCTTTCAACTACAAGAGCCCGGAAATTGCTTTGCACATTACAAAACCATGATTTAAACTTTCTCAACTTCACTTCCAAATCGGATTCTGCTAAAACAACTTACGTGGCCACTCTGACAAGCTCATATTTAAAAACTAAATTAACTAATTACAAGTCCAATACAGTTGTGACCCTAAAGCCCCCCATTTCATCTGTCAAAACCTCACAGTTAATGAGCTTGTCAGGTTTTCAAGCTATTTATCAGCTACGCCCCGCTCTCCACCACACTGGCTATTTTCCCTGTTACCATGACAACGTCTCTGCCTCTCGATTGTGGACAAAAATGTCACGGTGAGTAGAAGCACTGATGGAAAACCTATGGACAGAGAGAAGGGTGTCCTACTTGCGTCTACAAATGACTCTTTTTGAGAGGCAAAAAGCTGGTCCCTCTAATCTATGTATAGTCATGAGAAAGTGTGTCGGCCTCATCTCATTGGCCAATATTGTGCAGTCATTCTACATTAGTGAAAGGAGTTGATGGTGGAGCTACAAAGCATGACAGCTGCAAGAATGGTGTACTGTCAAGAGCGTTTTGCATCCTTCACAGATTAAATAGGAATAAATAGCATCAGTTGCAAGACTTTATCTGAGGCATAGATGTAATATTCAACTCAAATGTTATTGTGTTAATTTTAGACACTATTATGGTGAAAATTGGGAAAAGATCTTAAACTGGAAAAAAAAAGTCGAAAAGTAAAAATGAAAGCTATTATTTTGTCCTCTGTTATTTGACTTGGAAGATGACCCACCACCAAGAGAAATACTTGCTAATATGAGTCAGATTAGCCCCCATCCAACTTTTAAACTCTTTAAAATTTAAATTTTCCAGAGTTTCCCAAAAAAAAAAAAAAAAACTATGAGGAAACGCAATAAGCTGACTTGTGGCAAAAATTCATAAAGTGCCTTTTAATGGGAAAGTGTGAAAGGCAAAGACATTCTTGCCCTTATCAAACCACTAAAACCAGATGAATAATTGTTCATTCATTTCCGTTTTTTGAGATTTCAAAATTTTAAGTGTCTTTTTTCCCCCCAGATAAAAGACAATTATTTACGCAACAGAACCATACTTCATTATAGCATGTCTCTTAACAGCATGATGCCCAATTAACAGGTCTTTCCAAAATGGACTCCATGAGTGCACTGTAACCACCCTGGCTCTGGTAGCCTGACAAAACTCTTTCCTTTGTGTGAACAGTTAATTAGACTCTCTCTGTGCAGCAGCAGAATTACAGCACTCTTTTTGGCCACCTGCTCCCCCTTCTCAAACGTACCACCATATTGTGATTTCTGCCAATGCACACAGCCAAGATGCACCTGCAAAGGCCACATGCATATCATGCTGGACTGTTTAATCGAATGCCAACAATTAACAGCTTTGGTATTTTCAAATTCTATTAATATAAAGGTAAATTAACCCAAATTAACACAGATTCTGATGAATATTGTTAAGACAGTAAAGAGTGTATTTGTAAAATATATATAGATATTTTTTTTCAAAAAATGTGTGTAATCCATCTATCTATCTATCTATCTATCTATCTATCTATCTATCTATCTATCTGTCTATCTATTTATCTTGTCTCTTCATAATCATCCATAATAAGGCTAGAATATTTGTACTTCAAATAATAAAACCAGCATTAATGCTTGTGTTTTACTGATGTCATCTTGACCAAACACAGATGCACTGATAACGTCAACTCAGATAAAAAAATAAAACTCTCTCTATAAAAGTCATCCCTTTCAACAACCGTACAGCTTATAAATGATCCTCCATCTTTCAAATATACATAAATACTCTCCCTCAGGGACAATGTTCCAAATATAATGGGAGCTGGCAAAATAATAAATAAATGAACCACACAAAAAAGTGGCAAATAGTAAATCCTCTGATGATTCATGATGTTGAAAAATGTTTGGCCTAAAAATAGTCCGAAAGCCTTTTGTTGTTGTCAGATGGTGAGCTGAGCAGAGAGTGCTGATGCTGGACTTTATAACATGTGAATAAGAAAACACTTTAAAAACAAAAATACAAAGATAAAGAGAGATGATCTGTGTACACTGTGATCTTTTCTTCATTTTATTAAGCAAATTATAATGACCATTACAAGCACAATTTTGTAGCAATATATTGAAATGTATTCTTGCAAATCTAAATAAAGTTATTTTGGGGTGTCTCAGTGAGTATTTTGTCCTTATTTGAGACCAACAACGTGCAAAGCTTCAACTTCATGATTAGATTCAATGTATTTAGTAAATGTATAAAACAACTTGACGATTAAAGCTAATATCCAGAACCATATACATGGTGTCTATAAATTGTTAAGTTGAGTTTTGTATAATTTGTTTAAGTTGAGGATGCTCTTGCGCATGTGTCTGTTATCACAGTAACACAGGGCTCAAAGTCTGTAATTAGGGCTGGGTTTCAGTAGCTGCGCTCCCTCCTCTCTCTCTGTTCACTCATTTAGCGCTGTTGTCTGATTTGTGCGCCTAGTGCCACAGCCAGGGGCACAGCCTGACGTGCTCCCCCCACAGGAGCGCATCTCTCTGGGCGCGCGGCACAAGTGGATACATTCTCCCAGGAAAAGCGCGCGAGTACGTTACGCATGGAAGCGGAGCAGCGGTGGATGTGGACCTTTTACGCACGGCTCCTGTGTTCCACAGCTGGATAAACAGAGAGGCAGGATGCGCGTTGCTGAGCACCTGCTCGTGTACTTTTTGGTCAAAGACATGGTGTGCGATGCGGAAGGCCAGCCGGGTCACACTGAAGACGACTTTTTGATCGGGTATAACGACTCCGTAGAGATCGACACGTCGGAGACTCCACACACTGAGGATAAATGTCGGGGGTACTACGACGTGATGGGCCAATGGGACCCGCCGTTCGTGTGCAGGACGGGAAACTACTTGTATTGCTGCGGCACCTGTGGATTCCGCTTCTGCTGTGCGTTCAAAAGCTCACGGCTGGACCAGACCACCTGCAAGAACTACGACACACCACCGTGGATGATGACAGGACGACCACCGCCAAAAGTAGACGTGGCTCTTGACGCTTCCAAGGATAAAACTAACCTGATCGTGTATGTGATCTGCGGAGTGGTGGCCATCATGGCACTAATAGGGATTTTCACCAAACTCGGTCTGGAGAAGACGCACCGGCCAAACCGAGAAAACATGTCCAGGTACGACGCACGCGTAAAGTTGATCAAAGCACAACAAGTTGTGGTGCATAAAAGTCATAGACAACATAGCTGTAGTTTTTTCAATGTGCAGGCATAATCGCACATTTTCCATGGGTAAAAATCCAGGGTACAAAATTCCATAACCTACTTGTGCCTTGTCAATGGCAATTCAGTGTAAACAGAAACGTGTGGTTTGTTGGTGACTTTTTCAGGGCTCTTGCAAATGTGATTCACCACTCTGAAAATGATGGTGCAGTTGGGCAACACTATGAGAATCTACAGAGCAGAATGAACAGCCTGCGTAAGTATGAATGTTCAATTATTTGTGTTTTATTGTTCCTCACTGTTGATACAACACAATTGAGCAATTGTTTTAGAGCTCTACACCACCAGTCTAAACTAATCTAGCATTCTCTAATATTCAGCTGTTTAGAATGCAGATTACAATGGGGTGCAGAAACCTAGTATCACTAACACATTACACACCTCACACTACACTACAGCTTCTATTAAACCAATCATGGCTCAACAAATTGTCATTGAAGACCTCCCTGCAGCATCTGACTGATTACGAAGATTGTGTGATGATACAATATGTCTCAGATACATATGTGTATTTGTATCACGTCAGAGCATTAAGGTTCTTAATGAATGGAGTGGACTGAGAAGATATAATTTAAACAGTCAACAGGTCTAAATGTTATACAATGTGTGAATCAAAACAAATCAAAATCAGAGGCTGTTTTTGATCCATGTGAAGGCGTTGATTACACTGATTGCCTGTGTCTTTATGCTTACTACTCTTGAATCTAAAATTAAATCAAAACTGGGACTGGATTTAGAAATTCACCTGTAGAGTACATTATCTTACTTGTCACTATGAGCACTATAAATTTCAGTTGAAATTGTCCGAGATGTTGACTGTTCTCATGGTAACACAGGTGTAATGATGCATTCACACACTCATCAGGTGGCCTGAGTTTCTGAGTTAGAAAGCTGTTTTTTCTTCTCTAATCATGGCTCTTGTATGACTAACAAGGAGGGACTAAACCTGTCAAAACCAAGGCTAAACTAAGTAAAAAGGGAAAAAACATGAATGAATAAAAAAAAACAACTTGGACAGCACACATTTTAACAAATGTAGACCCAATAAAAATCTCCTCCTTCTAAAAAAAACTTGACCTATAAGAACAATTTAATGACCACAGAAATCAACATGCCCCTGTTTTATCCAATTTTCTTGTAGGCCCTGAGGCACTCAATCCACCTGAGACGACGACGCTAGACTAGACCTGATTTTTAATAATTGAAAAAAACAATATTAACTTTTATAGCTGCTGTCACAAGAAGTAAGTTTACGCAATTGTAATGTTTTAGTATTTGACAAACACATGGCTTTTTAAAACTCACACCAAAGGTAATAAAATATAGTGGATACCAATATTTAGATTTTGAGTAAACTATCCATACCCAATACCAACAGACACCAGTGCAACAACTATCATGAACCCGAATCCTTCATACTTTTTAATGATTTTGGTTAAAAATTTGAGCTGATAGCTGGTACCTGGTACAGTAAAATAATTCTACCCGCGTCTTTAGAACAGAGTTAAAAGAGAGGTGTGTGTGTAAATGCAAATGTACTCTGAAGACATTCTAAAACATACCAATTATTTTCTATTCTAAACAAAGATTTACGGAGCCACTTGACAACATCAGCTTCCTTTGAAAGAAGCTCAGACATAGGCACAGTTGGGCACAGTTGGGAGGAGCGGTGAGTACAGTGGGAGCACATTGGACAGCACAACCTTAGACAGAGAATCCACCCCAGTACCTCTGCAGGAAAACAAAAACATTTCAGGAGAATAAGTAGTGACAGCTCGCATGTCTGTGCAGACAAACTGGTTTCTACCTGTCACTAACTTAACTACACTTAATTAACATCTTACTACAAGTGAAACCCATACACCACTTTATATTAAACAATTACTTTTGCCTGGTACTAGGACGCTTCATCAACTTAAATATGCCCTTATTTTGATGCGTTCTAACTAAAAATAAACAAACTATATTTCATGCATGCAGTATTTTGTATAACTTTGACAGACTTAATAAAAATAGTGAGTAACATCTCAATGTCAGCTTAAAGTGGCCACTGTCTCAGTATTTCCAGAGACCGACAGTGGGCACCCACAATACTATGCAGAAATACGAGGAAGAAGTCAAAATATGACCATTAGGAATAGGATAACAATAACCTGATAAACAACACAACAATCTCTTGAAATTACCTAATTATACCAATAATATATATTTCAATAAATGTAAGGTCAAGTATTTGTGTATCCTTAAAGGGATTACGCTGTTTTCTGATCTATGTTGTTTCCTCATCACAAACATACCTGGAGTTGTGTTTTGCTTTATTTACACATGTTTAACTCACAAAGCCTGCATATTTAGACTAAGTTATTCTCCCAAGGTGAAAACTGTCTATTCCACCTTGAGATGTCATGTGGTAATACAAAAAGTGCTCCACTGTGTTTATAAAATCCATACAATTCACTAGAATCATTTGGACAATTTCAGCCCTGGAATTGCCAATCTCCACTGAACAAAACGTAAAGGTAGCTGTTAACTTGAAAACTACCACTTCATGACATCACAAGATGAAACAAAGCATTTTGAGCTTCGGAGATGTAGGCAGACTAATTATAAGGGTTACTTAAACGTGTGAAATGTGTGGAAAAAAAACAACAAAAAACTCTGGATATGTTGTTGATAAGGTACCAACATTATAACATGGCTTAAAGCTCACAAGAGTTTTGTGTAAAATAGGACCTTTAAAGTGGCAAAAAATAAATAAAATAAAAATACAAAGAGACTACTAATTATACCATAATTATACCATAATTATATCAGATATACCATATGGAGGAGTAGGTATTATCTGACAATATATCTGACAAAATAGGAATACTAAGAGCTTCAAAGTAGTTCTGTCAGTAAATAATATTAGCTATCTCTTTGCACCGTTTTGGAGCAAACCGATCCCAAAATACACTTTAAATGTTTTATGAGTGTCTGGAGTATTGACTCGCTAACTTTCATCCATGGAGTCTTTAACCTTACGAGTGTGCAGACGCGCCCTAGTTTTCGGCGTGACTTTGACAACAACAAAGAACAAATGAAACCTATCTCCATCTGTCTCCATATGCAGGTAGTGACAGATGACTTCAGAGACTGTGTGCTCAGCTCTGTGTACAGGCACTGACAATAGATGTGACCTTTAACTAGATCACATACATCAAAGTGTGTCCTTGTGCCCTACTTATCAATCTAAAAAATTGGAGCAGAACAGTGTACAATCTCACCACTTTGAATGCTAGGTCTCAAGTTGAGCTAAAAACCGTGGCCTGGTTGAATAAATGCATATAATATTGAGTTAATAGTGACCATTCAGACTAATTAGCCCTTTGGATATTAGCATATATAGCATACAATAACATATAATCCATGTACGTAGTCAAAAAAAACAAAAACACTGAATGTATCTTAAATATTTCTTTTACTTAAAGGAATATTTAAGGTACCCCAGCCCCTGAATCAATCACAAATCCTACACTACGAGTAACTGTATTAATAGAAAAATGACAAACGACTGGTTAACATGATAAAAGTTGAGGAAAACATGTATTAGTAAATGTCTATAAAAAATATTTAAAATATCTCTTAACATGGGTAACATACTTAAAGTCTTTTGCGTTGTTTAAGCATTGATAGTTTGAGACTTCCCTAACTAATTAGCATGATCAAGTTTGCTACTGACCAGTGGGGAATAAGTGCCTCATTAACCTACTTCTGTGTTATTTCTTTTTTATCAGACACAGTTTAGAGCAATGACCTAAAAGGTTTAAAGGTGCACTATGTATCTTTTCTGATGGAGATTTGCTAGTCTCCATGGAGATGTTATTGCGTGGTTGGATTGTTCCACAGTATGGCATTTAACTTATGTATCTCCATAGAGACAAGCTGGGACCACCACTGAAGAATCTATCATCTTTTTCATGGTATTTTTGTGCAATAAAAACACATGTAATTGAACTGAAATACATTTGATGCCATACAGAGGAACATTCCAGGCAAAGAAATAACATCTTCATGGAGACAAGCAGGTGGCAGAACTGCCATTGGCAAAGTTACACCTTTAAACAATATTACTATTTCTGTGTACTAATCTCACAGTTGTGCTCTCACAGACTGCTGAAGCTCCATGGACACAGTGAACATCTGTGTGCTCTGTCATGCCAGTGCAGTAGGCAGGGGGCCAGTCTGTTCACCACTAACCCTTTAATTTAGCAGATGTCTCCTGTAGGATTACCACAGTCTCACAAAGAACAGTCATGGCTTCCCAGCTGGCACCCAAGTAAGGTCTACTTTACCCAGAGTGGCACTGGGGACATATTACTAAATATCAAAGTGTGTCTTGTTTAAAGGTGTACTATGTATCTTTTCTGGTGGTCAGTGAAGTGCTTTAAATGGCCAATATTATGCTATTCTCTGATCTATGTTATAATGTTGTTTCCTCATCACTAACATACCTAGAGTTGTATTTTGTTTCATTCACATGTTTAACACACAAACCCTGCAAATTTAGACTGAGTTCTTGTCAGTCATTGCTCTAAGACACCTTGTGTCACAACTTGAGATGCCATGTGGTAATACAGGAAGTGCTCCACTGTGTTTTTAAACTCCATACACCTTCACTAGACTCAAACTCAATACTCAATATATGTGTGAATGAAAAAAATGCAACCCCATGTATGTTTTTCATGATATAACAGCATTAAAACAAGCTCACAAGAGCCAACTTTGTGTAATTTAGGACCCTTGTGACATAATTAGGACCAAAAGTATGGTTGCCCATTACGTTATGACCACCTGTTAGACATGAAGGCCCATAAACAAGCAAGCAAGTCCAGCCAAGTTTGTGCTGTGTGGTTTTTTTTGCACAATTTTAGTTACTGGTCACTTCAGACTGTTCCTGAGAAGACCTCCAAAAAGACGAGGCCCTGCATCTGGCTAGACATTTTTGGGCTCAGCATTTATCATGGGTACTTGGGGATTTTTGTTTTTTTGTTGTAATACGTAAAGATTTGAGCTGTAGAGCGCTGAATAAGTCACTTCTATGGCCAATTATTGCTTCAATCGGCTATTTACCGGTATTTATTGCAACTTATGTCTTTTAATGATATTGTTTATTTGAAAATGTTTTATTGGGATTATTTTTGCTTTATTTTAATTGTATCAGTGGCATACAAATACTTCAGTATTATTGTTTATTGCAATATATCAATAGCAATATATCATGCATCAAAATGTTTTATCAGAAACAGGCCTAGACACAACCTTATGAAACTTTGAAACATTGTACTACAGCTGGGTTTTTATTTCTGTTTATCTGCTTTTCTTCTCCAAAACAAAAATTTGGATATTAGCATTTTTTATATCTCTCATTCCTAAAATGAAAAAAGTTGTACTATAAGATGATCTGTGCTTACTAGCTGCTAGTTATCATAATGTTTGTAATGCATTGTAATGCATTATTTTTATGTTATTTTACAGACAATGATCAACTGAATAACTCCAGCCAAGCATCCACACTAATACCACAGCCTTACCCAGTCCCAGACCTCACCAGCCCCTATGACCACCAGCTGCCAGTGAAAGACATCAGCACGTACGCCACACTCAAGGCTGTAGGTAAGCAGAAATTATTAATTAAAAGCTATCCAAATATTAATTAACACATACAGATGGTTCAAATCTCCAGAAATCTGTTAGTTAATCCTGTTGCTATTAAAAAACATGGAGTGGCATCAAGAGAATATTTATAGAAGTCTGTTTCCTATTATCAAAACCATTTAAAAGCTTATGCAGAAGGCTTTTGATGAGTAATAATAGAGATGATAGAAGAAGAACGCTTTGCAGATTAAAAGTGAGAGTAAAAATATTTTGTCTGGAGCTATCTTTGGAGTGTTGAAGTTTGATGTTTTGTTGTGCAAGTAACACAATAACACCTTGTGTGGTGGAATCGGCAATCAAGAAAGTTATGGCTTACTTTAGACAAACTCTGTAGGCGTAAGGTATCTGTGAAAATTCTTACTCATTCAGGTTAAGACATTTATCTGTGCGTCTTAGTGAAGAGACAAGATGATTCATGAATTAGTAAGTGATTTTATGTTTAATATTGTTCACACATCCAATTAAAATGGAATTGAAAAGAATAAATCATACAGTACAGAAGTTATGTGAGAAAAAAATATGTTATGGTATTTTAAGTACCAGTTTTTCCTAGTTTTAGAACTCAGTTCAAGATTCAAGATTTTAGGGTCAAATAAAAATTTCTATTGTCACAAGATTCAAGTTCAATGCATAATCTAATAATGAGTTAACATTGATGGTGAAACTTTGCATTTAATACTCTGATGTTGCTAAAATGCTACAAGGTAAAATGCTATAAGCAACCAATTAACTGGTCATGAATTTGATTTTTACATTTTTAGTACACATTAGCACTTGTATTTAAATAAGTATTCGATTATATTTAGACAGATACAATTTGTGATAAAAAATTCTCTCTCTCTCTCTCTCTCTCTCTATCTATCTATCTATCTATCTATCTATCTATATATATATATATATATATATATATATATATATATATATATATATATATATATATATATATATATATATATATATATATACATACATACATACACATATATGTATATACAAGCACTACTTTCAGTTACTAACAGTTGGTGTTATTGATAAGCTTGTCGTTGACGTGTTTTCAGCGGAGAAGGTGAACCTGTACAGCTTCAGACAGCAGTCGTTGGAGATGTCCCTTAAAGGCAGCCTGCCCATGGAGTCTCTGGAGGAGCCGGAGCCTAGTAACCCATACAGCCCACCCCGACACCCTCTCTCAAGCAGAGCCGCCATAAGCCCCGCCCCCCACGCAGTCACAGCTCACAGTCTCTGTACTACAGCAACAATAGCCCCGCCCTCCTCCGCTCCTGGGACAGTCGCGACACACTTGGCCTGAGACAAGTCTACACCCCTCAGAAACTGTGTGTGATAGAGAAGGAGCTGCACACCACGCGCTACATGCCCCCCCAACCGTACTTTGTCACTAACAGTAAGACCGAGGTGACAGTGTGAGGGGTAACAAGAGACTGCAAACTCTGGATGGGACCCTAAGCACCCATAAAGAGGAGAGGGACAACTCAGGCCCTAAACTTATATATGGAGCCAATGTGTAGTTTGCACAATTGATGTTGTCCATGGAATTTAAGCCTAACTATACACTGGTTGGTTTGAAAAGACATGTTTTTGCTTTGAACTTGGTCTGATGTTTGGTCATTTGTTGTTGACATGTAGAGATCGTTGAAGATACAAGAAAATGTGTCCAAATTTGAATGCATATAGAAAGTGATGTTAGTTTTGGTTTTACGTTCCAGTTAAAATGAGATGCAAAGTTGTTTTCATGTGATTCAACTGGGAATGAGGCTGTTAAAGCACAATACCTATCTATATCTGCACAGACATATTCAACACCTGCTTTTTATTTCACTATATCACCACAGACTGTTGACTAGTATTTTACTACTACTGCAAAACTACTGTTTTCTTGTTGGTTTGTGACTATCAGAACTGAACGTGCATCATATGATGGTTGTCAGGCTCTACACGTAATAAGTTAAACAATAATGTTTATTACATAATTAATTATTTTTTTTGTAAAGGGTTGGAGAAAATACAAATCTCATATATAATAGATATTCATTATACCAAACTGTAAGTGTTAATTAAAATGATAATTTATAATAAGCCAACGGTGTGTTTTCTAATCAAATAGAAAAATGCTTCAGACAGTATTTGCCTGAACTGCATGCCACAACTGTATAAGTGCCTTGCATGACAAAGCATTGACCCTATCTTGCAATGGTAAACAATGTCCCAACCTGAAAAAGTATCATGGGAATGAATCATGACCATCTGGTTCAGGAACATTGTTGATTTTGTGGAAATTCCAGACTTCCCTTATTGGCTTATTATGCAGTCACTTTACTGTTTACAGACCGCTCTGTTGGAAGCACAGATTTTGATAGACCCCTGAGAGTGCTGTCATTTTTCTGAAGATGCCAGGAGACTGTCTTGTTAATTAGCCAGTGATGTTTCTTTGCACCGGGATGGCTCCCTCTGGAAATTTAATCAGCACAATAACCTAATTCAGTCACATACAGCCAGCTAAGACACCATGATGTCCAAAACACTCAGACAGGACCGCTTTCATGGAGTTGTAATAAATGCATTCTAAGTAAAGAAAAATATTCAAAGGCACTTTTCCTTATTCTTTATTCCCTTTTGGCCAATTATTGCAAATACAGACATATAATAAGCAAAAAATGAGATGGAAGGTGAGAATAGCATTAGTGTTGCTCCAATAAAATGTATTCAGAATTCAGAATGTAATGTATATAACTTAAAAGAGTTGAAAGAGTTCAACCAAGACAAATCTACCAAATGACATACACAGAGAGAACATGCAAATTCCACACTGTGCTATCTACCACACCACTCTGTTGCCAAAATCAAGCATTTCATACACCACTCTACAGGCATTATATTACAATCATAACTCTTTTAGAGTAGACTAGAGTTTAAAAAATGTGATTAAAGTTAAGAATGTTTTACTTTTGAGGAAGAAGAATGGAGAAGACATTTTGGAATTCCACAGCCGTCAACGGAATTCAGTGGAAGGATTTTACATTTACTTTTAACAGACCCCACAGATCAGCATTAAGGGCACACAGAATACATTGTCTACAGAGCCTGCCCTATATAGTATACTCTATGGTTTCAGCAAAGCAATTCAAAAAGCAGACGTCTGTTTTCAACATAATCCAGTGCGCATGCAGCCGGCCCAGTGCGCGCTCATCACAATGAACCACAAAGACACAAGACCAGATCTGAGACTACAGCTGCTGAAAGACTGGGACAGATTAAAAGTCAGGGCCTATGGAGATATGAATCCCTCCAATATAAGACACACTGTCAAGAGGAGATTCTTGAAGCCTCAAATGAACTCTTCAGGCTTTGTGGAGTCTGTAACTAGGGATAGGACCAAACACAATTCCCACAAGAGGAGACACAATATTGGTTCCAAAGACGAGATTTTGAGATTATTAATTATACATAAATTGTGCTGTCATTTGGAGCTGCAGCTTGTGAGGTGTAACTCACCAGTTGTTAAGCCATTTTTGTCCAAGCTATAAGCAAACAGATGGGGAAAAAAATCTTACAAGATCATTTTTCACAGCGCACAATTTTATTACAATTGTATCTTGTATCTTGTAACTAACATGGTGGTTATATTTTTATTATTAGCCTATTTTAAAATGATTAGCTTTTACATCTGTAGAAAAAACAAGTTTTTATGATTGTGGTTAAGTTAATCCACCGTAACACCAAAATTTTGACTGCACAAGTGAGGTTTGACCAGTGGGAAAGTTCCAATTTGACTCTGTTCCTGTGGCTGGATTCCAACTATAATTATAATGACTGTTGTCTGCACTCAACATGATAATGACATGATTTTACATGTGATCAATTCTAAATTACAATCATGTTCCTGATATTGTTACATTTCCCCCATTCTGATCTAACTCCATAGCTATAATGTTGCAGGGTTGATTACATTTACATATGCCTCAGTATTGAAACATGCATCTGTATGTATAAGAAACCACCTCCATCACCACGCATTAGCATTGTTATCAGAACTATAGGTTAAGCCCCAATCTCAGTTTATAATTTTGTTGTACAGTCATATGGAAAAACGTCTATAAAGTTACAGCATTCTTATCAAAAACTGTTAATAATGCCCCAACCCCAACGCTCTTCTTTGAATTAAATCAAGATAAGAATTTTCATTAATGTTACAAGCAAAGAAATTCACTTAATTATAGTCTAATATATGCAAGTCAAGCCAACACTTAATTGCATTTCTTTCTATTGAGTCTGTCTCATTTTAATTCAAAGCCCAATTCTGGATAGAAGACCAGTGACCAAAATATGTATAATAATTATGCTATCTATTTTTTATGTGTTTGTTAAATTTAAATGTCTATGCTTGAAGTCATCATCATTAGGAATAGATGGCTTCATTTAAATTCTGTCATCTGCTTGTAAATGACAGACCTGGAGCCAGGTGTAATGTTATTGCAAGGGACTCACATTTGTGGATTTCTGTGCATGCTTACTGTAAAGACAAGGCCTATTTAGGCCATTCAACATCTATGGTACATACTGAGAGATTTTTTTTTTTAACATAAATTTATCCTCAGTCTCTTGTCCATGCTATTTAAGTAATGAATAGAACCAAGGTGTCAGGAAAATGAAAGAATTTGAATGTTCATACAGAAATGCAGACTTCTATCTCTAAAGACACGACAATGGGTCTATTCAACTAGCAGAAACAGAAAGAGGGAGACAGGGAGAGAGATAGAGAGAAAGAAAGAAAAAAAGAAAGGGAATGGGAGAGACACTAATGGACACTGGCTTATACATTCATCTGTGTTATTACATCACCAGAGTAAAAAGTGATAATCATTTCCAGGATGTAATATACATTGTCATATTCAGAAAAGGTTCCAAAATGTGTTTCTGGTTATGTAATCTTGTAAAAACACTGTGGTGAGATTTTGGGACTAAAACGTTTCACTAAACTTATCAATTATGAGGTAAAATGTACTTTAGTCAGGCAGGCAAAAATGTGTGTCCAGTCGTGTTTCTGTTAAGATGTCATTTCAGTTTTAACTCTTTTTTTAACCTCAACAAAGTTTAAAATGGGGGAAAGGCTTTTGTCTATAGAACACTATCAATTCAATTCAATTTTCCAACAAAATTTGGTAAAAGATAAAAAAAGAACACAGCTTACCATTGTCAAAAAACGAAACTAAAACCCATATAACCCATATTTGTATGTCACAGAGATGGCTTATGTTTGGTGGCTGCATTAACAGAAGCCTATCCATGGATTTCAAATTCAGAATGATGAAAAACTAGGGCTGTTGCCATCGTGATTAACAATTTAAAAGAAAAGAGTTATCTCTGTTCAATGGGGAAAAAGTCATCAAAATGTTGCAGAACGTTTAAATCCACGAATACCCCTAAGTGTAGGATAGGTTGTGGTAGTAAGCAAAAACAAAGGTATGTGTTCAGTATTCTTTTCTCCAAATGTAGCTATGCTTTGTTGTCAACTTCATGCATTTGAGCAGCACAGCTCAGTAAACCATCTGTGACAGTGAAATTATTTGAAATGATGCCCTCAGCTGCCATACTTCGCTTTGGACACAACTGTCACATTCGATTATAAAACAGACTGATCCAACATCTTTCAGACGTCAACACAGACACAATGTCCTCCCTCTAAAAAGTCACTGCCTAGAACCATGATTATAGCCATTCACCACTCCATGCTGCTAAAGTCATCAGCAAGTTCAACTGTCAAAACAAACTCATTATGAAAAATACATTGAGCCTTAAGCAGACAAAGGTCATATCAAGTATCAGGCATAACGCAATAAAAACAACAAAGTTTTCAAATGTAATGGCCACATGATAGTTCAGACTGTGCACGGGTTTTCTGCACTTATCCAGAAGGGCAGATTAACATTCAAACAAGGCAAAAAAAAAACAACAAAACATTGGCCTCCTAAAGGGTAAGTCCTGATGAAGACCTTCTGGTTGGCATCCATTTGAACCATCAGATTGTCTTGGATCCATTCATCCCTCTTTACTTTTTGTTCAAAGTTTATTCATTCAAAATATATTCCAGGGTTCCAATATTACACGAAAGATCATCTTTTTTTTTTTTCTTCCCAGAACCCCACTCTCAACATGTAAGCATGAGCCAGACAAGTATGAGAAATAAATATTGATAAAATAAATACATAAATAAATAATGTAAATAATAAATAATAACCTGGGAAAATAAATAAAAATATAAAAAACATATATTAAAAAAATTAATAAGGTTTGGTTGAAAAATAAGACAAGAAAAGATTCCAGATTGTATAAATTTGTTTAGCTGAGCCTTTGCATGTGTACCTGATTTTCCCCAACTAAGTGTGTTTTCTCCAACTGAGCACCCCCCAACCTCAATACTAACAATAAAATTGTAATAATAATGGTAATTTAGAGTTAGTATCATCAGTGATCTGCTTATATCTTTGATTTTGTAGTGGGAGAAGTGGGATGCCTGAAAGAACCCTTGGTAACATATAATGGACATGCAGCTTTCATGGTCAGACAAGGAGTGGATTGAGAACCAACAACATTTTTGTATGGAGGCCAGAATGCTGACAACTCTTCCACTGTGTATAATTTGAAAATAATAGGCTATAAAATAACATTAACACAACAGAAATGTGTCATATGGGATTCTGACAGTGCTGTTTTTTGCCAGTAATTTTTAAGATTTTGGAAAACTAATTACAGCAACATCTAAGCTCTTCTAACTAAATGCATTTGTCTGGGTCCAAGCACCAAAGCTTTTATGTTATCCAATTAATACAATAATTATTCATCAGCAGCTCTCGCAGACAAGTCCCTTTGAGTAAAATATAAATACACAAGACTGAAGACGATAACAAGTTGTGTAATGTTTATAATGCTAATTGGCATGAATGAATGTGTTTTTGGAGAAAGATGTTCAGAGATGCAGACAAACATGATATGTATACAGATGAATTGGAACAAATAGCCAAGACAAAGAGTTACTTACCTTGGCATCTTATTTTGAAGAGCACAGCAGCTGACAACACCTTTCTACCTGAAAAGGCCATTAGAAGTGTCAGTTGTGTCTTCCACTGAACTGTTATAATGAGTTGTAATTGTCTTCACATATCAAGATAAGAAATAATTCACGTTTAATTATGAGACAACTTGTATTCTTTATTCTATTATTTGATTCTGAAGCTCAACGAGAGTAAATTTGTTTACATAACCACAGTACCCTCTACTGGTAATGATAGTGAATGCAATTTTGGGACTAGTCACTGGACACAGTCAAACATAACATAGAACCGGTGGTATACATTCCGACTTTATTTCACAAGAGAAGTTCTGAAGTAGTTGGCCTATAAATATATTGTTTATGTTGACTTTAATCAATGATATTTCCTGTTGGCCTGATGTTATCTGAAAGTGGTTGTACTTTAGAGCCTGGCAGGTTCATGGCTGGCTAAAAAGAACCCAGATACCAAGTACAGAGTAAACATTAAGTTAGTCATTACACCCATACATGTGATTAGGAAACGGGCCTCATGCACTGGTCATATCCTGCACAGTGACACAAATCGATATAATTTATGTTATGTGGGAATGGTATGGTATGTTATGAACTACACAACGAGCTCAATCGGTGTAAGCACCATATTTGTGTATGAATATGGTGAAATACCTGTAAGTATGTAAAAGTACCTGATCATTATTGGATGTGGTTAACATTTATTCAGATGTAAAGAGCAACAGGTGTTATCTCTATGTCTTCAGTTCAGATCTACAGTAAGTGGACCCAATGACTGAGCTTCTGTAAACATCAAAGGCCATTCACAGTCACAAAAGACGTATACATGAATGGACCATTTATCTTTTGTGTCTACAGAACACTCAAAAATACTACAATATAACCATATGTCACATAATACTAAAGCAATAAATGAACAAAAAAAAGTTATTTACATTTTCTACACTTTGTTTACAGATGTCATAACTGCCATCCATCAAAGCATTTTTTTTACTTTTTATGCATAATATTTTTAAGACATTTAATAATCACAATGCCAATAAAGCTATTATATAACAAAGGTGGTATAATGCAAATGAAAGGGTTAATTATTGCAGTTTACTGACTTACCAGAACCATTAAGGGCTTGTGGAGGGGGCAGGCTTCTGCATACAAACACACGCACAAGGGTCAGGCATCAGTGTTTGAGCCTGTAAACGCTGAATCCAGACCAGCAGCTGCAAGGTAAGGTGGATTTAAAATTAAATGTATACACAGGAAAGCATGGTGAGAATGTGCTTTGTGTACTGACCACAAACTTGTTTTTAAATATTTTTCTAGTATGAAAGCCATTGTCCTGCTGGTGCTGTTGGCCCAGGGGATCCTTCTTGTGCAGTCCACTCCAGATAGCTCTGCTGAGAGGGGGACAGAAGAGCCCATCCCATGTTCAAAGTCATGCACCTGCCATTACGATGACTACAGCCTGGAGCTCAATGGCTACTGCAGCTTCAAAAACTTGACCCAGATCCCAAATGACATGCCGACATCCACCCATTCACTTTGGCTAGATGGAAATTTATTCACGTCACTCCCCGCTAACTCTTTCAAAGATCTTTCTAACCTGGATTTTCTAAACCTTCAAAGTGGACAGCTGGCCACCATTGACACCCAGGCCTTTCGGGGACTAAGATCTCTCGCTCATGTCCATCTTGAGAGAAACAGACTGAGAACTTTGCCAGGAACAGTTTTCCAAAGTACACCAAATCTTGCCTCACTGAGTCTTCACAATAACCAGCTCACTCGCATTGAGGAAAGGCTTTTTGCTGGACTATCCAACATGTGGCTCCTGAACCTGGGCTGGAATTCCATAGCAGTGCTCCCCGAGACGGCATTCCAGGACCTTCACGGCCTGCGAGAACTGATTCTGGCTGGGAACAGGCTGGCCTACCTGCAACCTCAGCTTTTCCAAAATCTCATAGAACTAAAAGAGCTAGATTTAACTGGAAATTTTATTAAGGTGATCAAAGCTAATGTTTTTATCAAACTTACCAAACTGCAAAAGCTGTATCTTGCTCAGAATCAAATTGTAACAGTAGTACCAAGAGCTTTTATGGGCATGAAGTCTCTAAGATGGCTAGACCTTACAAATAACAAACTAACCGCTTTACATGATGATACTTTCCTGGGTCTTCATAGCTTACATGTGTTACGTCTGTCCAATAACACAATTAATGCAATACGTCCGAGAACTTTTCGTGATCTACAGTATCTAGAAGAGCTTCGGCTTAGCTACAACAGAATTCGATCTTTGGGAGAAAGGATTTTTGAAGGACTTGGTCATCTTGAAGTGCTCGAACTAGATCACAATCAAGTCCAGGAGGCACACGTGGGTAGTTTTGCAGGGCTGTCTCACGTCGCAGTTATTAATCTTTCAGGGAGTTGTTTCATCACACTTCCAGACCAGGTTTTTAAAGGCTTACCAAAACTTCACAGCCTCCACTTGGATAGAGGCTGCCTTACCAGTATCACTTCTCAAGCTTTCACTGGACTTTCGGGTCTACGTCGGATATTTTTACAACATAACAATATCTCAGTGATAGAATGCAACAGCTTTGCTGACATGGCTGGCTTATCAGGTTTAGATTTGCGTTCAAACAAACTAGAGACCATAAGTGTCCAAGCATTCTCTGGACTAAAAAGTTTAGAGTATTTGCTTCTCTCCAACAATGAATGCCAACTGTTGGCCTTGAATGATACAAAGCAGGTTCTCCCTAAACTCCGATATATTGACCTTAGAAACAATGCCTTGGCTAACTTGATCCCAGACTTCCCATTGACCATGGAAAAACTTCTTCTCTCTGGGAACCCCTGGAGATGTGACTGCAACGCTCTCCCACTCAGGAAATACAGCCAGGCGAATCTTTTAGTTGTTCCGCGACAACTGGAGACTCATGCGGAGGGTGAAGAGCCAGATTCTACCATTACAATATACAACAACATTACATGCACTAGCCCAACTCGACTGGCAGGACAGGACCTAAGAGACATAAACAGTGAACATTTTCAGAGCTGCTAGTCTGATTAGTTACAGTTACATTTTTGTGATCTCAGAACTGAATGGAAAAAAAAAAAAAAAAACACAAGTGAGCTTTACACATTTTACTTACAAGTTTAGGATTAGACAGAAACAAAATCAATAAATATGCACTTTTTATGATATGGTAGGCTATGATGATGATTACCTATACACTAATATCATCATTGTTATCATTGTAAGCACTTTGAGTGCCTTGAAGGTGGAAAAGCGCTATAAAAAATTGTGACCATTTACTATTGTTTACAGATCTACAGGTAATTAGCCATTAATGTTGTGCAATATATTTAATTTCTGATCTCTGATGTAATAAGGAATATCTGGTCAAGGGAATTTGTGATTTTATGTTTGCTTTTTGCATTAGTTTGCACTGCTGTTCAAAGATATTGAGTAATAAAAATAACAAGTATAACGCAATCTATAAAATGTCATTATTTTCCCAGAAAAAAGACAGACAGCATGCTAAGCTAACAAGTGATCACAGCAGGCTTAACTAAGTTATCAAGGCTTGCTGCCAGCTGCCATCTAAAGTTGACCTGTAAGCTAAATAAATATGGTAGAGGCTTTTTGGAAATTTTATAGGACAAAAAAGTGCAGATGAGCTGAAAACTTTCAAATATATCTAGTACCTCGTTCCTGTACTGACGCCCATATAAACTTTCACATGGTAGAGACAGGCACTTTCCCGACAGCCCCTGAACGAACCATGCAGAGCGGCCCCTGAACGACACACGCAGAGCCTCAGGTACTTTTCCGACGGGCCCTGAACGACATACGCAGAGGGGCCCCTGAACGACACACGCAGGGCCTCAGGTACTTTTCCGACGGGCCCTGAATGACACACGCAGAGCAGGTAAAGTTTCCGTTACCATGGTACCCGCAGCGCTTTATCAGTTTCCCTCACAGCGCGTAACAGTCAATCACAGCTCCAAGTTAGAGTTTGGTTTAACTTAACCCATCATTTCTTCCCTGTGCCTAAAAATAATGGACGGGAGCCTTTGGAGGTCGATTGTGGAAAAAGTACAGCCGTATATACCTTCCATTGACTCAACTTCATCGGTATGTACCAAAGCTTATTAGCAACATGGCTAACGTTAGCTTAAACTTTGAGCTTAATGTGAAAGAGAAAGAAGTCAAATAAAGATTCACATATTATTATTTACCGTGTAGTCTGAGGACGAAGGTAGTATTGAAATATTCCAAAGGCCAGCTGGGCTCTCTCTTCAACTTCCTGATGATGGAGACACGATTTCCCCTGGCAGCACTTTTGTAGAGGTAGAGCTATTTCAATGACACTCAATAACTTGTATTATTTATTTAAAACTTTTTTTTTTACCTGGCAATCTGATGTGAAATGAAGGAGCCACTGGATGTAAGTGAACCAGAAAACATTACAGAGTTAAGCAAACAGAGTCCTGACACTGCTTTGAACTCAAATGAAAGAAGTCACAATAATCACATTGTCCTCTCGTTTGCTGTAAGTACATACTATCATTTTCGACATAGCATTATATGAAGCAAGTAAGAAAGAACAATGATAAATTGATTATCACAGAAGCTTGAACATTTGGATTTAAATGTTTTCCAAAACATCAAAAAAGATGAAGTATTCAAGCCACAACATGCCACAGTTGAAATAGGAGATGGATACGCAGGCAAGTACCTCTGTACTCTACATTACATGAACGTACTCAAAGTAAATTATTTGATCATTCTGTACAGATGGGGACAAAGAAGATTACTATAAAAATATTTTGGAAAAAATAACATCTTTCTGTGAGAAGCAGTTAATAAACTCTCGCCAGAATCCAAACTATGAGAAGTTAGTAAAAATTTATCTTTGATATATTTTTTTATTTTCATATATATATATATATATATATATATATATATGTATATATATATATATATATATATATATATATATATATATATATATATATATATATATATATATATATATATATATATATATAATTGCAATATTTTTATTTGCAATACAGGAAGGACTACATGGGAATACCGGAGGAAAATATGTGGAAGAGAGATAAAGGAATGTCCAACAGTTTACATTGATTTGAGAGGCACCAGTCAGACATCTACAAAACCAATAAGGTCCCCCTCCCGGTGCTCTGTCCACAAAGAAGCAGTGCCAGCTAACAGCCCCCGACAGGTCCATATGGGTACACAGACAAACTACTGGTGAGTCAGTTATTATGTTGCATTTCTATGTTTCATTTTTTTCATAGTTGTTTTCTCCTTACAGGAAAGAAACGGGCAAAAGCATGCTACTCCGCAAAATAAGGGACAACAATCAAAAGAATAAAATGAAAAATGTTCTGAATGAGAAAAGTGAAGTCATATGTGTTAAGCCATTGGAATTTGTGCAGGCCATGAACAAAGACAATTGTGAAACCCAACCTGAGGGTACAGCCCATTCATCTGTGGATTCTAAACACACTAAATCTAAAACAGAAAGTCAGAAGAATAACCAAGAACTATCTAAGAAACAAAGGTATGTTATTCTGGCTTACAAAGTAAAAATAAACCATCAGAAACCTAATTATGCATTATTTATCAGAGATCATTACCATAAGCAATGTCAACATACTGTTAAAGAACTGGAGAAATGTCAGCCAACAAAGTCTGTTGGACAGAAGCAACCAGCTGCTGAAAATACTCATCTTCTTTATGATATAGTGAGTGTGATGTACAGAAGAAAACAAATTACAATTGATCAAATAGTGACAGATGAGCTGACTTTTTTTTTTCAGGACGCCTCCCATCATGAACCAATTCAAACATTACCACCAGATATAGGGAATGATGGACACATGCTGTTGATCATCAATCTCTCAAGTCCTGGAATGGTTACTGAGAGAGGGCGCAGGAAAAGAATAAGAATCGATTCAACATTAACCAAACCACACCTTTATAACACCTTACTGACTTGGCTTCTTTCTTTAGTTAGTATTAAAGAGTTTTTTTCTATTAGCAAGGACTTTTAACTGGTTCTTTATCTATGTTTTTGTTATGTTCTTTTTAGGTGGGCCCTCATTCACCAAATGCTTTTGAAGCTAATACTAATGTACCATTCTGGGTTGTTGGATTGCAGCAGCTTTGGACAGAGAGAGGACTTTCTTTGTATGTTTTAATTCTGGCTAAACAAACTTATACTCAAAAGGTAATACTACAAATAGTGTAATGGTGATTAATATAATTTCAGTTTTAGATATTTTCCATTTTGAAATTACTCTTGTGTTTATTACTAGAAAAAGGACTCAGATATTCCTACTCCATTCTACAAACACATTCATAGATTTCTGTCTGAGACTTCACTCACCACTATAGCTCACTGGCTTCCTCAGCTGAGTGCCATCATGGGAGAAGACACCTACAACACACCGATTTGTCTCCCATCATGCAATTTAAGCTCTTTTATCACTGCAACCTTGAACAAAAAAGTGAGTTATATTACATTTAAACTTTCTGGATTTGTGGATTATCTTATAACTGTGCTGTTGGTTTGCTATTGTAGGTAATAGGCAGAATATTTGAGCTCAGTCCAGGGTTTTACTGGCAGACATTGGAAACCTCAGGCCATGAATGCAAAGGAAGAGAGCCTATACAAGAATTGCATACAGAGGTGAGAGTCTTTTTCTGGATTATTCAACTAGTCAAGACTAGTATTTCTATTTTCTAAAATCAAATTGAATTAGTTAAAGCCAAAATAAGTCAAACTGAGGCTTTTTGATATATATATATATATAAAAAAAAAAAAAACTACTACCAAATGTACTGTGTGTTTATGGTCCAGACATTGAAATAGTCAACGATTATTTTGGTAGCTAATGAGTCACAATCATGCCAGTTAATGTGCAGCTATCATTGCAGCCCCTATTGTACATCCTATTGTGTTTTTGTAATTATTGCAATATATGTTTTTAAATGTATTTTTTCAATATACCGTAGATATCCTTTGCTTTGGGACGTAAAGACTTTTATCAACGCCCACTGGTCACACACTATACTCTACAGGCCATCCTCGAGTCAGGTTTAGATGTCTGTGGTTTAAGACTCCTTTATCCCTCACCTGAACCTCTGCCTGATCATTTTGGTAAAGAAAATATTTGTACAACTTTATTATGCTCTGAAAATACTAAAAGATGTACTTGAAATCGTTCAGGGTGCAAGACCTTTCTTCAAAAAGGTGGTGTCACTCAGTGTGTCCTAGCCATGGGAGTCCGTGGCCCCTATGCCCATTCAAAATTACAAAGCATAAATAGAGCAGTGCAGCACATGTTTGGGCAGAAGACAGCTGGTGTTGAAGATGGTGAAGGAGATTCTTTGCTGTTGTACATACCTCACCAACAAGTTCAAGTCCACAAAGAGCTGTGTCTGTGGTTTTCTGGAAGACTGAAAAAGTACCAGGATGAGTCTTTAAAAAGGTTTGTTGTCAGATAATAATACATCGATATAGGTAACACAATTCATATATTGATTACATAAGGCATTTTATCATGTATTCATCTTACTCTGTTTTTTCTAATACATTTTCATATTAGAAGGATTCCTATGAGGTACTGGTCCAAAATTCTGAATCATTGTTGATGTAGTTTGTTGGTATACAGAGCCAGTGTATATGACCTTAGCTTTGAATGATTTCTTTTCTTAGCGAAGTTCAGTCAGTCCAGGACAATGCATCTTTCCTGTGTGCTACAACTAAAGGTATTCTACTCCCAGTCCTCTTGTTTTCAGCATGTTTCGGTTTTATTTGGACAGTTTTCTAACCTTACCTTCTCACTGTACAGCTGACATACTTCTTGTGGTATCACCGCTCATTCCACCATGTTGCTATGGCCAAGTGCTGTCCACATGTGAACACCGAGGATTTATTCTCAGAGGGTTACAGATAATGGAAATTGATAATGATAGAACTTCACTACTAGGACTCACCAGTCAGCAAGTAGGAGTTAATTAATTATTATGTGCAATTAATCCACAACAATATGTGCATAAATGCTTGTGTTTTGTAGGCACAAATCTTCTGTACATCCCAGAAATGTCTGGTGTTGTTACTTAAGAAAGAAAACGCCCTACCTCACAGGATTTCTCTCCCTGCAGGTATGTAATTTTTTATTTTTGGCCGGTGAATCTAATCTAATTAGTACTTCTACTCGTGTGGTTTCTTTTCTTTTTCTCAGCTCTTATGAAAGAATTCAAGACACACAACCTTCTGACCTTCCTGCGATCCAGGGGTGATGCTGTTCAAACTGCTGAGCCAAGTTTGTGTTTCCATACAGCCCCCTACTGCAACAACATGTTTAATATTTTTGGTAAGAAATATAATCTTAATGTCATTTTAGCTCAAGTTCATTGTCACTTCCATATTTACATTTGCGTTTACAATATACTTAATAGTGCAGTTGGCTTGGGCAGTTCCAGATCCTTCCTCTGTGGTCCTGTCCAATCAAAAGTGTCCCCTGGACTTGGGGGAGGATGAGGTGGTAGTTTTGAGTTTGTGTGGACAGGACCTGAGCCAAGGTTTGGGCCTCCTACACAGAGCCCTCACACAACATGGTAGGTAGAACGCAGCTGTCGATGACTGGTGGTCTTTTTGTTGGGATCTGACTGTTTGACCAATGATGTTTATGTCGAGAGTGTGATTTGAACCACCAACCTTCAAACACTACTAACTGAGCTACTGTGGCACTGCCATAGTAATTAATTGTTAATCAGTATGGCAGTGGTCCTGATTTTTTATCATTTTGAAACCATAGATAGGCAAGCATTGATTCAACATGTAAGTAACAGTAGCTGTTTATTTTGACACAAGGGTTGTGGAAAAAAAAAAAAATCCTTGAGAATCAAAATTGATATCGTGCCTTTTCCCTGTATTAAAATTGGGTGTAAAATGTTTGTATTGTGACAACTTACACATTTAACTATTGCTTACCTGGCGTTGATAATGATGAAGTATCTGATGTTTATATCAACAGATTTAAAACATTTATTATACTACATTTGCTGTGCAGGGTTTGAACTGCTCGGTCTGAAATGGCTGCATGCGTTGAGTCGACTTCAGGCCCTAGAATTGAGCCCTTATGAGGTTGGAGAGAAGTGCAGCCGCAGCGCTCTGGTCAGTCTGATGTCTGGCCCTGCTTTAGTGTGCGCTCTGAGGCGGAACAATGCTCTGTCTGCTCTGAGGAAACTTCTGCTGAGGGAGTCCAGTGAAGACTTGGGTATTTTGATGTCACCCACACCTCAAGTGACAGCCAGACAATGTGCACTTTTCTTCTTTGAACATGAGCTTATTTCTTGTAAGCATCAGTTCATATTGTACATTTTCCAGCATTTTGCTAACAATGATTATGATATTTAACTGAGTGTATATATTTTAGGTGCAGTGAAAAAAGGAACTGGAATGCATGGAGGTGTTCTAACCCACAACACTGAACAGTCAATTACTATCTACCCATAATAATCTCAGTTGGAATAAATCCCCTGAAATTTCTACTGTGTGTGTGAAATACGTAAATCTATGCAGGCAAAACCTGAGGTTCAATTTGTTTAATTTATATTCTCATTAATAAATTAATACAGAATTATAAAAACAAGCTTATCTTAGCTTTTTTTTGTTTTATCCCCCAAGCGTCATGCATTTACACATATTTTTATTAACATTTAATTTAATAAATAAAGGAATAAATGTCAGAATGTATTTATTTCCAATTATGCCATTTCTGGTCCTCCATAGCAGCAGTAAACTGATTTAAATGTGGTAGACTAACCCTATCAATGGGTCTATGTGTATTATTAGTTGTAAGTAAATGTGCTACATATTAGTTCTAAAATACATGGTATTTTGTGCAAGACACTCATATTCAGAAATTCTCCTGTGGCTTCAAAAGGACTATGTGGTACGTATGATACGTTGTTCAGTTTAGAAAATAACTGTTTTTTACATAATATTGTGTTTCTGTGAGTCAAGTATAAAGTATGTAGAATGGCCACTGAAAAGCAGATGTGGACTTTAAAATGCATTCATCTTCATTTTCCCAAGTGTTTTTAGGTGGTATAGTTATGCAAGTGTATCATTTCTAAAAGCTCTATAAATTATTAATTAATTTGGTGAGTCTTTGCCATTATAAGATGTTGAAATGTGACCTTTGTAAATGTACACTAAGTGGTCAGTTGTGCTTATTTACTGGTTTCAGAGTTCCCGCCTCTGCATTCTGGCAGAGAACCTTATGAGCTGCTATGGTTACATCTCTGAGCCAAGTGACTTTAAAAGTACAAGTACTGGAGGACCTGTCGGACACATGCTGCCATCTAGTGGAAGGAAAGATTCCAGTGATAACCGGTAAACATTCTACATGACCCTTTTTCCCCCAAGCAGCAGCTACCTCTGACACAAAGTGCTTAGAATCAGTAAAGAGATTTCTTTAGGTGTCTCATAGTTGTAAGAAACATTGCATGTCCATGTTAATCCTTGATCTCATGATATTAATTCACCTTGGGATAGCAGAGCCAATACACAGGGTATTCAAAATAATATTCAGCTTTATAATGAGGAGATGAGGTTCCCTGCCCCTGCAGCGACGCTACTGCCTCCGTTTCACTCACCTATAACCTGGTTTATATAATGTAACACTTTTCCAAATTTTCCAACAGTTTTTGTTGTTTCCCCTATCAACAGACATTTGTAAAATAAGAATAAAATATGCTCAGACAAAAACACATTTCAGATGAAAACTTATTTTAATTGTCAATATGATAGAATTCTGTAAACCATTGCATAACTGTAGTGTAACAAATATCAAGTGTTAACAAACTAGTAATACACTACAGAGAATATGCCATACACAACCCTTGATGTAGAAAAGCAATAATATCCTAAAACTTGCACCTATTTTGTGTTCACAACACAAAACATCGCATTATACCAACAGTTATTTCTACAATAATCAAAGTATTTCCAACATATCCATAGTTTGTTACAAATAAAAGTTGTCTTTAATCACTTGCATTAAATTTATTGAAATGCTAATTTGTTACACATTACATATTCTGCATCATCATTGCTGTATATTCATGAAAAATACATCTTTTTTTTTTTTTTTACTAAACTGACAAATAGAAACGTGAAAACTTTATTTCTAATAAATTTTATTTAATAGCAGTTCACAACTAAATGCTACATCATAATGAATTTACTGCGCTCTGTAATATTCCAGTGACCTATTATTTAAATATCTAATTTAGAACAATACATTCAATGTTTTAGGGCTTCAACGCAAAAAAATCCTAAACAATATGGAACATTTGTTTCCATTTTAAAAGTATTCTGTTTGACAACACCTGCAATATTTTCACTTAATTTGAACAGCTTCATACATTATACTCATATACATGTACAAGATTGCATAAATGTTTTAGGCTCCATTTTATAATATTAAAAACAAAAAGACAACATAACAACTAACTAACTAAGAATAATGCAAAATAGAATCAGCTATTCTGCTGCAGATCATAACGATACATCAATTACAGTTCATTTACAAAATTCCCACCATTTGGTGCTTTTCTTAAGGACAATTGTTTTTGTCTCCTAATTGAAATCAAACTCTGTAAGTTATGTATTGCTGTTTTTATGGCATGGCAAATACAGACTGCGCCAGATATTTCTTAACCAGTTTTTCCTTTAAAAAAAAAAATCAAAATTAGGCCTTATCTTAAGTGGTCATAATGCAAAGGGGGCATTGTCACATTTTTAGAATCAAACATTTTAAGGCACTGAGTCTTTTTATTCTGATTTTTTTTCTAACTGATTCCAACTATAATAGTATTTTATCAATATAAAAGCAAAATTTTAAACAAGGCACAATCTAAGAGTTATGGGTAATTGGTCCTTTGAAGAGATCTACGAAAAGATTTTTTGCACCGTTTTCCACATTCGTAATAGTCCGTTTTTATCTTTTATTTTGTCTGTATCTGCCATTGATGCTCATCACAATCATATGCCCCCTTTCACTTTACAATAAAGAGAACCAATTTGGACCACAGCTTGAGGACATGGAAACGCAGTCAGATAAAAGAGCACCTTACAGTCACTGTAGGCCAATTAAAACCGCAGAGAATGCTATACATCAGAAACAACTGAGAATAGGTTCTGTAAAGCCAACCAACAAAAGTAACTTCAACATGGTACAGTATTGAAGTTTATATGGCCACTCTAGATAAATAAATGTCATTCATATTTCTTCACTATAGACAGTTAACCACTCTAACCGCATAAGGTCAGCATGTCTGTGTGCTCAAATCTGCCACTGACACCACTATATATAAACCTAACTGAAATGAAATGTACAATACACTTTTGTGGCAATCTGATACTTGCTTTTGATGAAGTCAAACAATGATACAAATTTTAACTAGTCTCAATTAAGGTACTAGGTGATTTACTTCAAATTAGATTTGCCACAAATAAAATTCATGAAATGCAATGCAAAGAAAGGAATATTACAGGTCTTTGGTAAAACTGCAAGTCCAATAACATAAGCCAGTGGCATAACTCTTACTTTTAAAGGCTGGTTCCTGGCCCATTGCATTTGACAGTAAGATCCAATCAAAACATTCCTAGACTTATACAAACAGAGCTGCCCTTGACCTCTTCCCTCTGACCTGCGGTCAAAATCTTCTGATTACAGAGCTACTTGAACACCACTTTGGTTTGTTTTGAAAAATTCACAAAAGACATCATTAATTTAGTTGGCTTCACGGGCAAAAACGTTGACCAAAAGACCCTGTGAACAGCTTTACAGGGAAACAACGCAACAAATACACACTAACTTTGAATTACTCGAAAAGGGTTCATCTAGAGCAGAACGGGTCTATGACATCATTCTAAGCCATTGTACTCAAACAGACGCATTACACAGAATAACAATCATATTTTTCATAGTTTGTGGAATCTGAGCTGTGGATGCACAACATTCAAACATCTAAATGTATTACAAGAACTACAATAATACCTTTTTTTCCAGAAGCAGCAAAGCTTGCTGAAAATGTAAGCCGTAACTACTCTAAAAATAACTCCATACAAATATTCTGGCAGTGTGACACAGTGCGATTATTTTTAACTTTTTTTTTTCTTTTTATAACACATAGCTGGTTATTATATCGCATAACATGCAATACCAGAAGTGCTTAGCCTGCTTAATGATGTATTGTAATCAGTAATATGCGAAAATACCATAGCCTTTACATATGTCCTCTGAGTTGTGTACTTGTCATTTGAGTGAATGTAAACAATACATCTTCCTATAGTTATAAGAAGCAAAAGGTATACCTGGAGATAAATGTTCTATTGAATTTAAAGCAAGAATAAACACAGTAGAAGGTCATTTCAATTAGACTATGCACAAGGTCAATGTAAAATGTTACAAGTTAACATACAATTCTTCATTCAATGCTGAAATATGTTACAATTACAGCTGTCAACTGTTTAAAAACCATTTATAGATGTTGCTATACTCTATTTGCATACTCCCGAAATTGAATTGTAAAAACTAACTTGACTGAAGCTGCACCAAAAGAGCACCACGACCTAGGAATGGATTTGGGGCGAGGGTGGGGGGGCTCTTCAACAGGGTCAAAGTCAGGACACAGGCACTGGCAAATGTCTGTTTACAATGATCTTTAACCAAATTACTGTACTTTTTTTTTTTTTCCTGTATAAACACGTTATTTGCAGAGACCTGTGCACAAGCTTCAACTATTCGTGTTTGCTTCAACAAATGTACATTTATTTCATTTAGAACTAAGGCAAGGCACTTTTGAAATATGTTCTATTCAAGGTCAGGAGGCTATTATAGTTATATATATATAAAAAAAAAAAAACTTGCCATATTCGGCAGCTAATACATGCTCTCTAATAGATAGGCTATAGAAATCTTTACACAACTAAATGATTGAATAACAGCCTTAACATGTAAAATGTGCCTTACTGATATTACAGCTGCTGGTTATGCCTAATATGCATTGTAAATTTGCACTTATTTGATTGAAAATTTAAAAATCTATGAAAAAGCATTATAAACTATGTAGTACGTTCTATGAAATCTTAATATGTAGAACCATGCCATGATTTACTAATAGAAAACATAAAAACATACAATCTAATTACTTTTCACAGTACACACAAAAGCTTCAGACATTAGCTTATAGAAAAAAGTATAAATCTACAAAAGACACAAAAGAATACCTAAAAAGCAGCTTAAAGCAAATATCTAAACCCTTAACATAGTCCCACATTAACAAAGTGCTTTAATAAGAAAACAAGGTTCTTCAGAGAGTTGGTCAATATTATGATGGCTGACTGAATGGCTTTTTAAAATGAGTGTGTTTAAAAAGTCACAAATTTAAGAGAAAACCCCACATTAACTAACATGTAATGTCTTATTAACCATCATATTAAATAACTGCCTTGACATGTTCATTTACATTACATTCAAATAAATATAACTACTTGTTTTGTGGAAAATTGTATATAGTTCTCATAATTCTTTTGCCCATTTTATGTCTACCAGTGTGCTGGTAAAGGTTTTTCAAATTTTGCATGGGATAAAATATGAAGAAATAAAAAAACAAACAAAAAAACAAACAGTATGAGAATTATAAATTATTAATAATATGACAGTCCATTTCAAAAAACGTTTTTGCACATTTATCTCTACTACAAAATACAATCAAAGTGAAATTAGAAGTGCATTTGGGTAAGATTATGCCAAGTGCCATTATTTGTACAATTTATACAACAATGAAAAGGCAATAGAAAACAAGTACTTTAAATTCTGTACATAAATCATAATAATTGTCATGAGTGCATAACCATTTATTAGTTTAGTGTCAAATGTAATATTGCATTTTGTAAGGAAATTTGTTCTATGGCTTTTTATGTAAAATGAATAAATTGGGAGAAGTACACATAAAACAGGCAAAAGTTAAATGTCTTTGAAAACACCATCAGTCAAACATCATTTAATATCAAATAAAATTATTAATTGTAGAAAACTGACATTGCTATACTGTATATAAAGTGTAAATATACATTAGTAGTTTTCAAAGAGCTAGGTTTTTAAATAGTACCTCGATTAATTGTATATCACCATTTTAATATTTTTGTTCTACAGTAGGGGCATTCGGCTTTACTAGACGCACAGTTCTCACATAGTACATAATGTTGGCAAGGCTGCAGAACAACGCAACGATCATGCTTTTGGCAAACTATACATTTCTTTGACTGAAGCTGATATATTACCTGTTGGAGAGAAGAAGAACGAGTATCAGCTGCAATCTTGAAAATGACAGTTCATGCAGTTGTTGCTTTCTATTGAGCATGCTTCACCAAAGACAGTGATCCGAGGAGTATTCGGATGCTACAAGTGCAATGCTGTGTGTGATCGCGCCTTTCTTACCCCTTCTATTAGGTCTAGATCATTGCGCAGTTGACTCTGGAGGGAGTGGAGCTTAGACAAAGGGAGTTGCTCGAGCTCTCCGTAGCTGCGCAGGAGAGGCGTCCCCGGCGTGCGGCAGAGTACGTCAAAGTCCCCTTGGAGCTCCTTCAGCTTGCGTTCGGTTTCCTCCCACTTCTGCTCTGCTAGCTTCCGCTCCGCCTCAGCTGTTTTTGCTTGTTCCTTTGCTTCATGCGCATCTTTCTGACAGGCTTCGCAGGCCTAAACATCCAATAGTGATCAGAACAGTGGATACAAAGTAAGAACAAGTAGTCCTGTCATGATAATTATTATATCTACTTATTGTTCAATAAATGAGAAATGGAAATTGGGGGGCAGTTTTTTTTATCGTGGATACATTTTCTTTATACTAGTGCAGAATTTTTTGTTATTTTTTGGACTAAGATAACATTTGATCTCAATAGATTTGAACTTCTGAAAAGGGTTGAACTAACTTCTATGACTCATTTTGACTCACAAACTATGTTAGTGTTTCATTCTGGTATTTATTTATAGCAGCTCATATTTGTATGCAATACTGTGCATTTTAGTTTAGGGTTATTGTGTAAGTGGCAGAAGTAGTTTCAATACTAAAATTATTTTTTTCCTCAGCAATATATAGCAAGATATCGCACTTCAAAATGTGTTATGACAGGCCTAAGGACATGGCATTGCGGGTTGCTGACCTGTTTGACCTGGTGCCATGCTTCTTCCCATTGTTTGATCTTCCTCTTGGCTTCCTCCAACTCTCTGAAGAGGCGGTTCACATCTGCACTGCCAGCTGCTGAGGTCAGGCTGCTGTACACTGGGGATGGACTAGGGGAAAAATTGCCGCTTGCGAAATCCCAAATGCTGCTTGAGCCGCCATTCAACCCTAAGATGTTAAACACGCACATATTTACTCTAGTACAAGGATTCATTAAGTAACCATTGAACTTAACTAGACTTAACAACTTGAAGCACATCTGAACTTACCTAGATTCTGAGTCGAGGAATTTGGTGTTCCTAGAAGGCCGTGCTCTTGCTTGGCCAACATGGTTGCAGGCTGATTTTGCTGATTTAGTGCCGCAGACAGGAGAGACTGGGACAGGGAATGGGAAAGGGAGCTCAGAGGGGAAGTAGACAGTGAGGACGAAGAGTTAAATGAGGACGAACGGCCGAGAGAACCAGGAATGTTAACAGGAGCAGATCCGCTGAGCATGCGACGACCTGCAGGGGCAAGTATACATACATTAATTGAAGTTTTTTTTTTAAATGATCCAAAGATAAGAAACACTTACCTCCCAACCCCAAATTATGGTCCTGCTCTTCTAACTCCTTATCTAGAGACGCAACGTTGATGTCACTAAAGTTGAGGTCTAGGGCAGATCCTAAGGACAATACAACTGTCAGTACTAGTGGGTAATTAGCAGAGAAGAACACATAACCTCTACATACCTATAACAGACTCCACTGTGTTGCTCCCTGGGTAGAATGGTGTGGCTTTTGCATTCATGGTGGATAAGGTGGTAGGTGAAGAACTATCTGAGCCAATACTGGAGGCTAAACTAGATGTGATACTGGAGGTAAAGCTGGATGCCAACGCGTTTACAGCTGAGAATACAGTATTTTGTGTCTAAACACACAAAAGAATCACATTATACTCTTAAACAAAAGTAATTATTGTGTTGTGATTTATTCGTATTTACTGATGGAAGACGTACTCTGTCTTGGTCCATCAATTTTGCCTCCCCTTGACCCTTGTTCTTAATCTAAAACAAACAAACAAACAAAGTGTTATTTATTAATACTATTTACTACGAGAAATTTGAAAAAATGATAAATTGACAAGATAAACATAAATATGATGTGACAAAAAATCTAAAACTAGCTACTTAGATAAATGGTAAAATACTGTATATAGACTGTGGCAGATGTTAACCTAAGAGTTGAGAAAGCTACTGTGAGTCCGTGTACCTGATCCTCACGTTCAAAGCCTGGTGCTTTGGGATAGTTAGACGTCAAAGATGAGACACTGGATGTGGTGGACTCTGAGCATAAACTATTGTTAGTTAAAGATTTGGGCCGGCTGATGGAGCCGACCGGGGATAACAAACTGTCGCTTTCTGAGCTGGTAGTTAAAGTTGAGCTATTTGAACATGAAACCTGAGGGGGAGAAGTGAACACAATGAGTAAAATAAACAAAAATAAAAACAAAACAATGTTTATACCAAAACAAAAAATGATAACAGTTGTTGATATGTTGTCTACTTATTACTTGTTAATTAAAGTAATAATGTGACCTCCTAATTCAGTATTACAAGTATTAATTTGTTTAAATTTGGTTGTAGATATGTGAAAAAAATACAAAAATAAAAAATACACATGAATAAATGCAATGATCAATGAGTTGGTTGATGGGTGGAGAGAGGGAAAACATACACTTCCTACACCGTTGCTACTGGGGGTGCTGGAGTTGCCCCCACTGGTCCAATCGCTGGTGGGACATTCTGAATACTGCTGAGAGCCCAGCTGCGACTGAGAGCTTGACTGTATCGCTGTCAGCAAAGAACTCATGGTCTCTTCTGTAGAGGGGATTCCTGGTAGAACATATCATTAATCTGCATGTAGCCCAAATCATAAAAAACAAGCAATTTCATGCTTTACCAAGAGCCTTACTTTCTACATGTGCAAATGCACAAAATGGTCCTCTGGGACAGTATCCAGTTTGCCTCATATCATTGCATTTGGTAGATTTGTAGATCTATTGTATAAAGAAAATACATAATTATACAGTGATATTCAAGAATATTGCATATATATATTTGAAAGCAAGAAAAGTGACTAACCTCTGGGTGAAACTGCTGCTCTGTGCGAGAGTGACAATACTGACAGCTGTCTCCACTATCACACTTAGAAGGCTCGCCCCACTCATCTCCATGTTTCACATTTGGACACGGAGTTGACCTGCACTCACAGACAGATCCCGGTCACACTCTGCATGTACTGTTTACACAATCTTTCATTTAATTAAAAGATTTTTCAAACCTGTATTTGAACTTTCGAGGATTTCGTCTTCGATCTCTACTGTTGTGGTAATGGGGACAGGCATAGCCCTGTCTGCATAGTCTAGGGGGCTTAGTACACTGGTCTGTTTTATAATTGGCTAAAACAAAATTGGTATCTGAAAAGGCACAAAAAAGGTTGGTCCTAGCTGTTCCATTTTGGAAATGTTAGCTATTGCACAATAATCTTTATACTGTTTATAAATGCACACCTTGCCAGCGTGGGTCTTCTGTTAAGGTCTTCTCAATCATAGCTTGACTTGCTAAAACACCAGGCTGCAGGTCAGGGATGCCTTCACCTGATCCTAGCTGTCCATTTTGAAGAGCTTCTTGCGCTTGTATCTCTCTGTAAATACAAATGTCATTAGCTCCTATTGATTTCAGATATAGATGGTCCATTCCCGTAGATTTTGCATAATTTGGTAAATTTTACTGAAAGTTTTTGGAGCTTAGAACAGTTAGATGTAGATATATATATCACCTGACCTGATATCGTAGACAGGAGGCCTGAGGTCGTGTGGCCCGTGAGCGAATGCACAGTGGAGCCCATTCTTCACACAGTGCCCCCGAGCGTCTGTCTCGTGGATACAAGTGCCTGTCTTGTAATAGCGGAGATGGTACTTGCGCTCGGTGTCACCAGTCGTCCGGTGTAGGTAGGGACAGCTGCAGAGGACAGAAATGTTTTAAAAGTTACAAATTAATTCAAATTACAAAAATGTAATGTTTTAGAGTAAAGGTCAAACACTGAATCATTACATTGATGGCTATTTTGCCAACTAACTGACCAAGTTCTTTCATTATTCAATCATTAAATTGCAAAAGGGATATTAATTTGGTTTTTGTTTTTTTGTTACAAAATCTGACCCAATTGAGGCTAAAGTGATGCTGTTTGAGGATATCTCGACAGAGTATACAGACAAAATATGTTTACACATTCCCTCATTTTGATGTAATTCTTCCTTAAGCACCAGCCATGTTTTGGAGTGTGTATAGTCCAAATAATATTTGTTCAATTACTCTATTACTTGACAATCCAACAATCAATTACTTAATGTTAGTCAGGTCACCATAATCACAGATGTTTGTATTAAATATGTTTGGTGACCTTGTTCAATAAGGCATAGAGCTAGTTCACAGCCTGCACATTAAAATATTAGACAAGAGTGATTTGTGCACTGCATCTTAGAAAATATCTGGTTTATGACACACAGCACCTCCCCTTATATTTTCTTCTAGAGCTGCAACAGTTTCTATAGCAACACATAAGGTCTTACAAAAATAACCACCATTAGCAACGAGCTATTGTGAGGTCTGCAGTCAATTACTTGAGTTTCTTCAGCACTTTCATTTCAGCAGTAAGCTCAGTTTTATCTTGCCATAAAGATTAAAAAGCATCATTGAAGTGACATTATGCAACCTATTTGAGTAGATAAATAAAAGAAAATGGTGAAAATAACGAACTATACAAAATTAAATACAAACAACAAGCCTTTTTTTCAAATCTGCTTGCAAAATATCGTGCATCAGCACACTTTTGTGTATTATGCATAGTTTTAATTGTCACATTATTTTTGGTAAAAAAAATAATTAAAATCTAACACCATGGCTTCAGATATTGTAAATATGTATTTAATTCACTTTTGTATACCATTTTTAACTGGAAAAAGGTTCTGGTTTTCATTTTCATATTAAACTCAATTTTATAATATTGATATAATGCTTTTAACAGACACATTTGTTTTATCAATACAACATTATGAGCTGATATGCAATGTAGCATGAGAAGCAATATATACTCAAATCCTCATCTTCAATTCCTAGCATTTACAAGGGTTTCCAGGTACCATACATCTGATTAGCTGTAACATGCATTCCCAAAACACAAACAAACCAAGAGCTGATGAAGCAGATTATCAAACGTTACCTCTTAGGAGACAGGCATTAACCATATAAACATTACTACTTCCACGCGCTGAAGTGACTGTACAGACCAAAGTGATGAGGAGGCAAAGCAGGGGCACTTACTCGTCTCCATCGGGGCAGATTCCTGTGGTCTCGTCGTATTTAGTGCAGTAGACGTCAGGGCTGTAGTTAAATGTCCCGTCTCTACGTCTGATGGGTCGCCGTCTTCGCTGGTTGAGAAAATGCCAATGAAAGCACGTAAAGGGTCTGTGCTGCGTACACTTGTGCTGGAGGAACAAGGGGCACTGCTCTGTCCGAAACTCCTTCAAATACCTAGTAAAGCGACGAAAAACACGAATTAATGAATAAAATATGCAGATTTTACGTGATAGAAGCTCATTTGCAGGTTTGGTTAAATAGTTAAGTGCAGAGTGTCGTGTCTTCTGCTCGTCTCAATCAACTAAATATTTTAGGTCACCAACGTTAGCTCGAGATTCACATATGAGAGCACACAAAGAATCTGGCGTAGCGTATCTGAAAATGCCTACGCGTACGTCAGTAAATGTGCGTAGCAAGAGGGAACTCAAAATAAGGCCGAGCTATTTACAAGCAGTCTGTGTTAGCGAGTTCCTGGCTAATCATTTAGCAGCCCAAGTTGTCGATCTAAAATTAAGACGATATTTCAAAACACGACAAGAAGTGTCAAAAAATAGTCTTAATCCATTCGGATAACGTCCAGCGAGATATAAGAGGGAAATAGGGGAGCTGTGCTTCTTAGATTTGAAGAAATGTCGGAGCGTGGAGTGGCTGTTTGCTATGCAGCGTTAGGTAGTCACAAAGCCAGGAAAAGCACCATGTTTCAACGCACACACAAGAGCTGAGGAATGTAAGTAATACAATTGCATAATAACACACATGCAAAAATACAAATAATGTGCCACGCCAGAATAAGGTTACGTGTAGTTGCTTTACTCACGTATAGTGGGTAGGTTTCTCGGTTTGAGGAGACGCATTGGCCGCCGTTTTCGAAACCGACGGCATTTTCAGTCAAAACAATGAAATGCGCATGCGCTCAGATCTGTTGCTCCTGTGCTCTCATGCACGCACCACAGCACAGTTGCAGGGGGCGCTCCAGCTGAGACAGTAAACAGAAAGATTAGGGACAGTTTGCCTACTATATCAATCAAAACGTGTACTGCGTGACAGACATGACTTAAAATATTGATTCTACTTATCCTGCAATAACTCTAATTTGCATAGCGCCTACCATGATGCCATTTGGTCTTAGTAGCATTTAATTTCTATTACATTAGGATACATTATTTTGCGACTTCATTTAGGGTTGTTCCATGGAATGTTTGGAAGCCATAGACAAGTCTATTTGCTTTTGTTCTCACAGATAGACTGGATTGCATCCTCCACTTTGTACATGAGCTAAAGACATGTACCAACAGTGACCAATAAAGTCGGGATGTGGGGAGACATAGCTTATTGTAGCCTGATAATGAATTAATTAATTAGGCCTGAGCAGCACACCTTTGGGTATTGCTATCTTGAAACAAAACATAATCTGTCTCCTGCTGTTTTATGCCCTACAACAGGTTGCATATTTGTACAATTAGACTATATTTTAAATATAGTGCTCCAAATATTCTTCTAGACATGTTATGTATGAAGCACATCTGTTCAGGGCCACTAGCCCATTGTTGTCCTGCAGTCTGTCAAAGGTTTTAAATGTACAAATGCAATTATATGTCTAATCCATTATTCAGAGACCTAGACCCACATAGCACTGTCCCGTGTAATTATTCATCAAACATGCCATATCCAGTCCTAATTACTTTATGTGCCCGACCTGGTTGGCCCCCTTGTCCAAATATTAGACATCACATTCAAACATTTATTCCTCAGTATTTGTGCCACTGATATTTTGGTTACAAAGCTGCTGTTTTATGTACATTTCTCCGGGAAATGTTTTTAGTGTCAGCAATAGTTAAAGCCATACCCCTATTTTTTTGTTTGACTTATACTCTTACCTAAGCATTAAGTGCACAGGCCACAGGGTGCTTCTCTGGTCACCTTGATGCACTTCTCTGCTTAAACAGGTGCAGGTAAAGTGCTGCTTGGACACATTTTAAACGTCACTGTATAAAAATCTATTCACAGCAACCAACAACCGTCAATAGTCTATCCTTAGTTTAAAATAGATAATTTATAACATAATTTGACAATTTTTGTGAGTATTCACATTTTTTTTATAGATGTTTTGATGAGTATTTTTGGTACCAACCAGTCTCTTCCTCTCTTGTGTGTCCTAAATCTTTTGACAAGTTGCCTTGCTATTCACTGGTAAATATTAACATTGACAAAAGACCATTTAATACTAAGTGATGTGTTTACCTTGCATGGTTCCCACCAGCACCTGACTCTTGCTATACCATCAACCTAACAAGAGTGGACACATTATGGGGGCAATAATACACCCGTTCTACACTTTAAGCACAGGTGTCTTATTGCCCCCACTTTAATACCAATCTAAAAACATCTGCCATCTGTTGAACTCTGCAAAATATAGAACAAAAATCCAACAACACTTCATGTGTTTCACAAGGGTGAGTGAGCCCTTTCAACATTAATGCTTGGATACTGTTTGTTTAAAGGTAATTTTTCTGAGGGAGGTTCTGCCGCCTGCTTATTTCCATGGAGATGTTATTGCTTTGCCTGGAATGTTCCACAGTATGGCATACAACTGATCTATCTCCATGGAGACAAGCAGGTGGCCAAGTTACAGGTCAGATCTGTGGTGAGGCAACAGTCACAGTAAGAATACATGTTTTTGCTATAAAAAATATATGCAATGGAGTGAAATACAAAAAAGATATGTTAATGCCATACTGTGGAACAGTAGTAAGCAAAACAATAGCATCTCCATGGAGACATAAAGGTAGTGAAGCTCCACCTGAAATTTTACACAGTACCACTTTTAAAAGACAAATCTAGACCTTGCCAAGCTGAAAAACACAGGCAAAACAACATATACATATGTATGTCTACAGTGCACGTTTTTTCCCATAAGCTTTTATTAACATACCCTTCTTTGTCAGTTAGCCAATGTTGAAGTAACAGACAGACAGATTAAGACATTAAATGTGCAGATAGAGAAAGGCAATAATTAAGAGCATTATTGGTGCTTTTGTTTTTGTTCATGGAGCTGTGGAGGTCACACCTGGGTCACGTCGCTCCGGACTGACAGGCCTAAGTTCAAACTGTTTCTGCAGACGCGGTTGACCACAGACCAGTCGGCCTTCTGCTTGACAAAAAGCCTCAGCTTGTCCCTGAAAGTTTCCCCCAGGAAGCTGTAGATGATGGGGTTGAGGCAGCTGTTGGAGAAAGCTGCCAGGTTGACGATGTGCCCTGTGAGAGGATAGTCATGCCACAAGGGGGCGTCAGTTCTGTGGGCTGGGTCCGCAGTACCCTGCAGCAGCTGGATACTGATGAAGACGTTCTCAGGCAGCCAGCAGATGAAGAACACCAGCACCACCACCACAATCATACGCAGGGCCTTCTGTCGCCTCGGCCACAGTCCACGGTGCTTCTGGGATTTCATTAGGATTCGGCCAATCAGAGAGTAGCACAGGCCAATAATGGAGAAGGGCACCAAAAAGCCAATGGTGACCTCCAGCCACTGGATCTCAAACACGTTGGCAAAGCAAAAGTGCAGTTCCCCTCGGTGCTGGGTCTGCACTATGGTAAAGGGCAGCAGAGTGGCCAAGAGGGACACCATCCAGATGAGGCCACAGCTCATTTTGGCATGCTGCATAGTCCTCAGTGGACTGCTGCTCACTGAGCTGGCCAACGCGACATAGCGGTCGAAACTCATCCAGGTGAGGAAGAAGATACTGCTGTACATGTTGACCTGCAGAAACAGGGACATGAAGGTGCACAACACAGCATAGTCGTAATACTTCTCATTCAGGTTGAAAACCTCAATGAGAGAGTCTGCCACTAAGATAAGATCAGCTACTGCCAGGTTTACAAAGTACAGGTCTGGGATAGTCATCTTCTCTCTGTGGTTCAGATTGACCACTAGGATTAAGATGTTCCCAATAAATCCAATAGGAAACAGCAGGACAGTGTAGAGACATGACAGGAAGAGGCCGATAATGTAGGCCTGGTATTTGTCAGCGTCCTCAGTCACCTCTGTGGTGTTGTACTCCTCTGTTGTATTTACATACGGTGTACTGTTAGCATGTATCCAGGGCAGAGCTGTGAACTGCTCTTCCATAATGGAGATACTGGCTGTCCCGTGCCAGAAAACACCTCTACATCCTTAAACCCTGTTAGCTCCCAGCCATGGCACAAACACTGCAGATTCATCAATGCACAGGGCTCATGCTGACTGATGTCAGATCGGTCCTAAAGTTCATGGTCTCATTCTGTCATTCCTCTTCTGTTAGGTCCCAAACAAAACATTTCTATTGTTAAAAAACATTGTGTCCTCAAAATCCTAGAGTCACATGGTCAAGACTGTGAAGATTCCTGCCTTTAGTGCCCTGGTTTGACTTGTACCTTGTTCCAAGTGTGGGTGCATTTTCATTCAGCAAGACACAATTGGATATGCTATAGAATTAACTGCAAGCTGTAAGACAAGAGAAGAAACATACACAAAATATATGTTATACATAACACAGTGCAGACAAATCATGTTAGAGTTATTTAACCATCAATTGTTCATTTACACAGTCGTACTGCCTGCACATTAACATTCAATGGTCACATTTAAGTAGATGCATTGAAATTCCCCTGAAATCCTCCGCAAATCCAAACTTACTTCACTCACTGCTCAAACTTTATGAATATTGACATCAAAGGATGTCATTAACATTGAATATACCCTGTGTGAACTTACAGTCCTCACAATGTACACTGACTGTAAACGCCCATATTTATCTACAGAAGGGTCATGCATTTAGAGCTGGAAGTGTCTTCAAAAAACAGTATAACTACAAAAATAACCCAGAAATAATCTGGCCTCCACAAGAAAGCAGAAGTGTTGATTACGTAATGTAGTTGATAAATCTAACAATTGTGCATAAGCTTTCGCATTTGGAAACAGTCTCTGAATTCTGCCCTTTTTTGGAGAAATGAGGGACAATGCCATCTAAGCATTTTATCACATATATTCATAAGAACAAATATAATTACTAATTAGGGATATATCTAAATGTATGAAACTGCATAACAATTACATCTTTGGAAGATACACAGTAATAGCAAGCATTTATATTTATGAAGCTTGACCACTTTCCAGTACAACCCCACAGGTCAACCTCTTGAAAGTAGTACTCTGACTTAAATCAATACATACTATTAAACTGCTATTTATATTTATATTGTGCAGGAATTCAAATGTATAATTATATACAGAATAAAAATACCAGAAATCTAAAATAATAATAATAATTAAAAAAAAAAAAACAGACTTACTTCATAACCGTTTCTTGTCCGTGCTCTTCTGTCTCTTCAGCTGGACACAAACATGTGTAAATCTCAAACCATTTCTTCTGTTCCACCTGCTCTTGTTTGGCCCATCCCTGTCTGGACAATACAGGGAGGTGATGGAGTGAGGGAGGGAACAAGGGAGGGAGCAAGGGAGGGAGGAGGAGAGGAGGGGTCTGGTGTTTGTAGTGACACTAGAGTCTATATCTGTCCCACTTTGTCTCTCTCAGTATATCATAACATGACTCCTCCTAATCAACATCCTAATTTAAAGAAAGCTAGATAGACAATACACTAAGGACTATATCAAAATGTTCAGATCATTTTAAAGGTGTACTATATAACGTTTATGATGGTGGTGCGGGTTGTTCAGCTATTTTTTATTGAAAAAAAACAAAACAAATCAAACCCAAAACAAAACTGGAAAACAGGCAGTCTTCTTGTGAGCAGGTATTCCTCTCAACAGATCTGACATGTGTTTTGGCCAAGTGGTGTCACCTGCAGCTTTTCATGGAGATAGATATGTTTAATGCCAAATTGTTCACATTCAGGTAAAGCAGTAACATAAAGAGACTCCCACCAAAAATCTTTCTATAGTGCACCTTAAAATATACTCTTTCATTCAATTAATTTATTTAACTTTTTACTTTTTTTATTTTTTGGACATTTCAGTAATAATAATAATAATATAGATTTACATTTATAATTTATACAATTATATCATCATAATAATATGTCATTATTTTAAAATATTTTCTAATGAGCATGCATTCATTAAATTCACTAAATAATACATTTCGTCATTATATTAATTAATATGCAGACACACTGTGAGGTAGCTACAAAATGTAGTTAAAGTGAAATCAATAAAATGCATTGTGAAATAACCAGAAGCTTAAAAACCTGACTGCAGGCTTGATCATCAAAGCCAATAAGGAGGAAACAGAACAGACCCTGCAGTGCTCTGAGGGCACAGGCACATCTACATAATATAAACTAATATGCCTTAACTCAAAAACAGGGCTATAAGAACCGCTGGGTTAAATAAAGGACAATCTGTGTGCAAGCAAGTATCTAATTTGAGTGAATATTATTTATCATTGTTTACTTTACAATTTTAGTTAAAGTTAACTGGTGTATAGCTGTGATATGCTGCTATTTGTTGGTTTGATTTGGTCAAGCACGTTACAGATGGTGTAGTGCCCTATATCACAATGGTTTACATGCTACTGTACCAAAATGATGTCATGGCTGAGTCCTGGTCCTAAACAGTTCCAGAGTTTTGCACAGTGGTGTAAAAGTAGTATTAGCAGCAGCATCAGTCTGCATACTAGCCTGTCACTAAAAACTCTAAAAGCAGTACTTACAAGTATATGTTGGTGCTGCTTACTAACACAGTAATAAGGGTTTAAGTCAAGTTTTCAACCCTAAAAAAAAAACCCTAAAGTGTTGGCAGGACTTATAAGTCTGTATATTTGTATATGCATTTGAACAGTATAGTACAATGCTCATTCTCTTGGAGAACATGTGTTTGGCCAGGTATTTGTCTCATGAAAGAGAAGTTTGGGTTCAGCTGTGATTCCACCAATGCTACACATGCATCTTCACTGGACTTATGCTGAGAAAAACAAGGAACTGGAGGTCTCTCACTCATCAAATGGGACAAAGCTTAGGGACAAATGTTTTCTTTTAAGTCAATATGCACCTTGGGTTTGTAACAGTATTAGTAATAGGCTGATGGAACTATAGCTAATAACTAATTAATAATAACATTCCTTTGCCAGCACTTTGTTGACAGCAATGTAATTTGTCAGACATGTTTTTTCAAAGAAAAATTAGTACTGGTTGTAGTGTAGTGGTCAGATGAACTTTACTCCCCTGTCCACTACACCCTGAGACTTACTGGTAAGTAACACCTTAAAACATGACTGCATTACACTTCCGAACAATTAGGGGGGTATTTGTGTTATATTCTGCTTCAAATAAAAGAGAAACTACACAGACAAAGTCCTGTCCTTTTAACTCATGACTAGGCTATATATTTAATATGTAATAATAACATATTTTAGTGTGTTCAAATATGTACAGGTTCCTGGAATCAAACTGATTAATTATGGTGTAATCTATAAAAATTGTTGCATGGATTTGCATTTTAAATAAAAAGCCATTGTTTCAAAGTTAGTGTGTATAAAGAGTTTTATTTAGAAAAGCACAGTAGGTTTTACTGATAAAGAAGCCATAACATCACTGACAATAAAAATAAAAAAATAAAAATAAGAATGGTAAGAGACTGTAAACGTGTACATGGTAAGAAGCAGTTCTTTCCACTGCTTCTTACCCTAAATACACGGCTTTGTACAGGGACATTTTGCTGCCTGCTCTTTAGTGTATATTAACACTATTTTTTCTTACTCTGTGGCTCTAAACCCAGTGAGGCAGGAGCCTAAACCCTCGTGCACTGTAGGGGCCCCAGTGGTCCATTAAACTATGTAAGCTTGTCTTATCTAGTCGTCTCAGATTTTATATTTGTGAGTAAAAATAATAGTTATTTATAGTTAATAATTTAATAACACAATTTGATTAGTTTAAATTACACTCAATTTATAAACTTAAAAACAGATATATCGGGTATCTATTTATTGTAGTGGATTATGAGATAACCTATGGATTCGAGCCATTGATTTATTGTCACAGTTGAGTTCACTCTCCCTGACCACAAATGCAGTTCTGGGTTTGAGTTTATGGTGCAATTCCACTTGTGTACACTGTGTGGCGCACTAACATAAACATTAAAGCAAGGCATTTAGCTCTATCCAGAGAGACTGTAGTGACTGACACAGTTTGACACTGATAAATGTAAGTAAATACATATTTTTATATTTTATATTTATATATATATATATATATATTATATATATATATATATATATATATATATATATATATATATATATATATATATATATATATATATATAGAGGATATATATATATATATATATATATATATATATAATATATATATATATATATATATATATAATATATATATATATATAAATTATATATATATATATATATATATATATATATATATATATATATATATATATTATATATATATAATTATATATATAATATATATATATCATTATATTATATATATATATAAATATATATAATATATATACATATATAAATATATATATATATATATATATATATATATATATATATATATATATATATATATATATATATATATATATATATATATATATATATATATATATATATATATATATATATATATATATATATATAATTATGTAAATATCTCTGGTATAGCTGTTACACATGTATTATCGAACACAGTTAGGCTATATTTTGCAGGTTTTCTATGCATCTGTTCTTGTTGTGCGATAGCCCAGTTTATTTATGTTGATTGTCATTTTAATCATACCTTTTTCTTTGGTAAAAACACTAATGTAGTCTTTTTAAATTAGGTTGAGAAACACTGGTGTAGAGAATGGAAAATAGGTAGTTATGGTATTATTATTATTATCATTATTATCATTTTTAATCTTTCCATTGATGGCAAAATATCAGATTACAAGCTAATTAGTCTAGGCTCAATTGTTTTTTTTGCATAAATAGTTGAGGCTGTAGCCATAAATTGTGCTGTTCTGTAAATTCCACACGTGCATTGCATACTTACTACTTCCACTTAGGTGAAGGTCAAATGTATATGTGCAGCACATTTACAAACAGCAAATTGTTTCACAAGAGAGCCTCACAATAGTTAAAGCAATAGAAAAGACAAGCACCAACATTAAACCTATGGGTAATAACATACAAAGAGCAACTCAGCTCAGCTCTGTTATTGATGAGCAGTGCAAAAGGTGGGTCTATAAATCATGCATATGTTTAGTGGCACAAATTGATGTAGTTGACCTGATGTAAAAGTACTTTCTTACAAGTACTATTTCTTTTTTCAAGCGCTGAGTAAGACCTTGAAATGTCACTATTCTAATTGAAAATCACCCGTATCCCATTTGCTCAACACCTCCGGTTTAGATTTTGCCCCCAAATTCACTTTCCTCTGTGCTTCATTTCCCCTAAATTATCACGTTGGTTTGAGAATCACCTCCTTTTGGCCTACACTGTGTAACTTAAAGACTATTTCATTTCCTTGCACACATTTTACCTTGTTCTGGTCCTTACATCTACCAGCCTAGTTTGACCCACATCAGGAAAAACACTGGTGGTCTTAGCCTTTGTGTGAAACTTGTCCAACAGCCAAATCAAATATTGAAAACCACAATCCAAGCGGCCCGCCAGAGCACCGTGCTGTAGGTGGTCTGCTGTACACGGGACCAGACCAGACTCATAGTTTTGGTCTGGAAGTTCTGCTCAAGAAAAACATGGTTAGTGTAAATGGGGCACGCTAGAAAATGAATATGTTGTAAAAGGTGCACTATGGAACTTTTCTGGTGGTAAGTGCCACCATCTGTTTGCCTCTATTGAGATGTTTTTGCTTTTCCTGAAATTTTTTACGGTATGGCATTAAAGTTATCTTCATGGAGACAAGTAGGCAATACCAGTAGGGCAAATTACAGGTCAAATCTATGGAGAAGCGAGCCTGCTTATGGTGAGAATGCATGTATTCAAGGTATTAAAAATATCTGTAACTGAAATAACAGCAAGATATATCAGGTAAATGCCCTACTGTGGAGCATACCTGGCATAGCAATAACATCAAGCCAGAGGACCTACCACCAGAAAAGTTACATAGTGCACATTCAAATGCATAATGTAATGTAATGTATAATGCTTTAATTGTGTTCTTAATATACTCATTTATATTATTCAGGCAATTCATTCAAATAACCGTAATGTTTTGCTGAAGCATTTTAACACATAAGGCTAATCTCTCCATTAAAATATCATTATCAACTCCAGATGTGCAGTACATGTAAGCCTCCCGAAAACACAATTTTCTGCCAACTTTCTTTATAACTGGCTCATAATTTGTTGCAAACACATTTTATATTGTGCAGTTTAATGTTAAACCAGATGTGATTGAGGTGAAGTAAAAACTAGGTTTTATGATGAACAAATGGAGCTCAACAGTCCCGCCCACTTCAATGTCCGCTCTGGTTCGGAAGCAAATTTTAATTTCTGTTCATTTTTCCCATAGAGTTTTTGAAGCTACATGCTAATATCCATAATGTGGTTGTTTTAAGTCCTAAAAGGCCATTTAAAACACCAGATTCTGCAAAATAAATAAAAACAATAATAACAAATAATAACTTCATGGTTTATAAAGTTTCTTCGGTCTTGTGGTCAGTAGTTACTACATAGCTGATTATACCCAAGCAAGATTTTGAACTTTTAATATAATTTTTATCCAGGAAGTGTATGAGAAAAATTAATGGTCATTTTTTGTTCCAGCAGGCACTGTTCTGAGCTCCATTCTAATTGCCACTAACATTGCTAGATTGACAGATTAATGTCTTATTGAATCAAAAACTGTAGCTGGTTTCCACTTATAATTCATGTGGAGAATTCCCTATACATTGCTTCACCAATCCCCAAATTAAAAGCCTTAACAACTCAATCTCACGGCTATATCTTCTCTCCTCTCTGTACAAAATGAACTGTTGCTGTTTATCTCTGCGTTTAGCTCTATGGCCTATGGTGCATTGTTTTTCCTGGAAACTACAACAATATCGGATTGTTAGACTCAACGAAGACTAAACAATCCCTAGAATGTGAGGAATGCCGCTATTTTTTCCCGGTCTGAATGGCGTGGTTACAGGGCCTCGCCGCAAGCAGTCTGCCTATACCGCTACACAACATGGTGACATCCCTTAAACATGCATGTCAGCAGACTCAACACAATAGTCTCTGTCTTTGGTACCAGTTATTTACTCTGGTTGCAAAAGAACACTATACAATACATGATTTTCACTGGGAGAAACTATGAACATTTTCCTATTTTTTAACCGCTAAATTGGTGATATAAAAATACAAAATAAAAGTTGTGTTGATTTGATGAAATACAGTAATGAGATGGTCTAAGTATAGAGCATTGTTATATATGAATGCAGTTAGAATCTGGTTTTCAATATAGGCCTACAGTAATATTTAAAATTGTGAGAATGATTAATTTTGCAGAGCTCAAAGCCCTGCAGCTGGTTGTCAGTCATTTTAAAATATCATACACAATATTACTCATCAGATGATATAACACTACCTTACCATAACAACAAACAAGGATTAATGAGGCAAACAAAATGCAGAAACGTGCCCATGAGAGTATAAACCGGGATGAGGGGGGCCTTTTTACTCTCACACACCTGGGATACTGTCCTGAATAAGTCCCCAGCAGAAGATAATGCCAAAACCTGTTGAAATCAGCTGACCAGACACGTCACAGCAACGTGACCACTCTGAGGAAGACCGCTAAGGAGCAGTCGAAACTGTCAGCGATGAAAACAAACTAAAACTTGGTCTGTAAAAAGAATGTATTAAAAAAAAAACAAGGAAGATGCAGCATTGATTTTCACGTTAGTTTATTGTTTAATCAGTCTTTGACTCACGTGACAGTCGATTACTTACAGAATCTAAATATATCTCTCATGAAATAACACTGTACTTTTGAAAGAGCCTGGTCTCTGTAGGACCATTATTCACATACTATATATACACACATAATATATATTGTATTTTACACGCATGCACCCAGTCGTCACATCTGAAGGTGCGTTTAATTCTTGAGGTCTTTGAAGAATAGCTTGAGTCTGGGAAGTTTTACAGTATTTCGCCGTCATTATCAATCCACTTAGAGGCGATGTAGGGCCCCATGGAAAAGCACATTCTAGTCACGGACAGTAATACGAGCTGTTATTTGGAAGTTTCTTCATCGAGCTTCATTAGTAAGTCATGGATATCGTGCAGTTCATTTGTGGGAGAAGCTTTTAATTTGTGGTGCCAAAAAATGTTTCAGATGTGTGGCTGCAGAACATACTTTATAGATGGAGTCTTAGCAGTGGTTAAAGGGGATGTTTCTGTTTACTTTGGACCTTAGGGATATTCAGTTCTTAAGACACTAGAATACAGTTTCAAGTGATTGTTCTTCAAATTTGTGTTGCATGGACTAACATTTCATGATTTTTAAGTTTAAATGCATTAAATTGTAATATTTCAGTAACTTAATTCAGTATTATGAATGCATACAATCATTTGGTATAATTGTGTGCCATTTTCAATTTATTAGCAAGTCATCAAAAATTTTAAATGCAAAAAAATAATTTAATAAATGTTACAATAAATGCTTGAAATAAACACATTCTGTTAACAATATTTTAGACTCAAATGAATGCACTTTTACCATAACAGGATTCTTTCCTGGTGCCTCTATAGAGTGATATGAGACATATTTGAAGTGGGATTTTCAGCTTGTATGATCAAACAGCGTCATTTCCCTCATCTAACATTTAACCCGGTGCCACTGTTTGCATTCAAATCCTAAACAAATACCAGGACTTTGAGCTGGCTCCAAGTAATGATTAACTGCCTCAAATGCAGTGATTTTTAGAGCAGCAAGTACAGTAGGATATGACGAATGTTTAAACAAAAATAAGAAAGGGATCGCTGTTAAAAATGTATTCAGTTGATGAGAACAAAATTAACTGGGCTAAAGCTGTAACTGTAAATGAGAAGGCCGAGAACCATGCAGAATTCAATTAACATTTTGTAATGACAATAATCAGGGGAAGCAGTCTCTAATTCAGCCATTACACAAGCGCACAGTATTACTATACTTTGGTGGGAACTTGAAAGGCAATCCTCTCATATTTAAGTGAAGGTCTGTGACAGTGTCTGAGCTGGTTGACATATTTCCACTGGACAAAACCTTCCCAAACACTCTTACAATGTGGGGAATGTACAAAATGCCTCCTCTGCTCACAGCATAGACTTCACACCACAGTTTGTATAAGAGACACTGTAAAGCAATGACTATGGCTAAAGAGCTTAAATGCATGTAATATCAGCAGACACCATAAGAGGTATACCAGTTATAACTGAAAACCTGATTTAAACTATTATCATGAATATTCATGAGTGAGGCGAGCTACCATACTTTACAGATTAAAAAAGGCCATTAAAATAGAACACCCCTGTCAAAGTGTTAATTTAAACAGGTTATAATCAAAACATGAATACATCAAATTCTTTATTCAAGTGATACAGGTGTCTAGTTTGAGGGGACTTTTTCTCTATTTTTTTTTTAAAATTCAAGCATATGAAATGTACTTAGTTTTTATATATTCGTGTGATTATGAACTTCATTCTTCAAGTATTCATAATAATCCTGTAGTTGCAATTATGCCTGATGGCCATGCTCTAGTAAACATGCAAACCTAAATGGTACACATTAGACATGCTTGCACCAGTAAACCGATACTCTGATTGGGAATCCTGGTTAAAAGCATATTTCCTTCATGGTTAGCTGCTGTTTGTGCCTAATGCCCTCAAACTAGAACCCTAGTATGTTGGATAGCTTTAGTTGGTAACAAACATAATAGCACTTAGTGGTTTAGCTTGTGTCCTCACTGTAGAGCTGCATTGATCAGATGGAGCTCTTAAAAGGTGACAGGAAATTCCACAGTCCGCTGTCGCTGTAACACAGCCCAGGGCTGGGCTGGCAGGGGTCCAGTGGACTGCGGCTCTGGAGCAGAGATAAGTGCTGCTGGGGTCAGAGGGTCTCTCAGTGGGTGAGCTCACGTCACCACCTGTTGCACCGCAGAGCGTTCATGTGGACACGACTGGTCAGAGCAGTGCAGCCTCCGCAGCAGCCGCTGGAGCTTGTTAGAGAAGTTTTTATTCATTTGTCGGTACATGAGAGGCATGGCAAAACTGCTGGAAAAGGCCAGCAGCTTGGCTACACATCTGAGAAAGTGATAGGTGGGGTAGTGGTGTCTGTTACTGAAGGAGCCCGGGCTCCCTGCTATAGTATGCACTAAGAGAGTCATGTAGTACGGGGTCCACAGCACAAACTGCACACACACAGATGCTAGCAGTAGTCTGTGGATAGATGGGTCTAGACGAGCAGAGTCCTGGTCCAGAGGAGTGGACTCTTTCCGAATCCGTAAAATGAGCACAAAAGCATAAAGCACTGCCACTGCTGGTACCACGTAACCAATAAACATCATGATAGCATCTGCTGCCTCCTTGTTCTGCATTTTGGAGCACTCAATCATCTTGGTAGAGACATGATTGCAGACATAGAAGAGCAGAGAGGAGAAGCTGGTGAGCACCGCCCCGCCCCAAATGAATCCACACACATGTTTAGTGTTGTAGACACTGGACATATATGTCCGAGGCAGCGCCCGTTCTATGTAGTAGTCCAGACTGAGCAGTGTGGTGGAGTACATGATGACCAGTGAGGAGATGTTGAACAGGATCAGTAGAGTAATGTACACCTCATTATTGTAGTCCCAGACAAACCAGCGGCTGAAGCTGGAGCTCAGCAGCTCCACTGGAGCGACCACGTTGATCACCAGCCCTGCGATGGCCATATTGACGAAGTAAACATCTGGCATCGTCATGGAGACCTTGTTGGACAGGTTGACCACAACCAGCAGCACATTGTAGCACAGCCCCAGGGGGAAGCACACCAGGAGGTAGACAAGGGAGAGAATGGAGAGGAGGAGGCCGAGGTCCTGGCACAGCTGCTGGTCCACACTGGAGTCTGTCTCATTGTAAACCAAGCACATCCACATCGCGGGCTCCGAAACACGCTCCTCAGCACGCCAACTGCAACACACAAGGGACTGTTTAATACTTATATACACACTGTCAAAAACACAAGTATATATTTTCCTTGTACAAAATTTCATCCAAGATAATGCCATTTTTCCTGTTACTGCCAAACGAGCCCATAGATCAGTGATATAATGTGTAGTAATGGTGTTTACTGAAATAGGCCCTTCCCTCAGTGCAGTGTGGAGTGGGCAGTCACGTCAGACATGGCCTGGCCATTATCCCTGGGTAACTCTGTTAATTTCACTTCACTGCCTCTCACTGGCTGAATGCGAACACCTCACTATTCATTTCAGCTCCATTTGCTGGCTCAGCCCTCAACCCCAGAACCAGAGCCACACTGTCCCGAGCAAATTAGGCTCTTTAAAGAACAAGAGTGCGTTTGTTGTGATGCCTGAGCAAACCCTTTCTCTACCACCTCATCTCCTACTTTTGTTATTGTACTGAAGGACATGGTTGAAACTTCTCTGGTTTCCAACTGGAAGAATAGTTAGCATTACATACTAGTATTAGTGTAAAAAAAAAAAAAAAGCAAAATAGGATTACTATAACTTTGTTTGTTGCAGTATATTTTCAGTTTTCATAATGATACTGTGCAGTTCGAAGCCTAAATTGTGCAAATTGTGTAAATTGTCAAAATCTATTCCTTTGATTTTAGGAAAGTAACAGCATTTTGAGTACTTCTAAATTAAATAGAAACTGTACTCCAATACAAAATCTGTTTTTCTGACTGCGTATTTTGTTACTTCCCAGCACAGACAGTTCTAGTTTAGTGCTTGGTTTGCACTAGTTGATTAAGTCTGGTGTTCAGTTTCTCTTTTACTGGAGCCTTGAAAGAGTATTTTTCTAATGTCTTACAGTGTGGGCTGCTGATTATAAAAGACATTCAGAGAAGAGCATTGTGGGTACTTGTCTTTTTTCATTAGCACCTCCTGTACGAAGGCCATGGCCCACTGTCAGGGCTTTCCACATGACTGACCCGCCCGATAAGAGCTGCTCTCATCTGGGCAGACACTTGACGTAGCTCTGCCTCTGTTCCGGTTACAGACACTTGGGAATGTGGTGATGGACAGATTTATAGAGGGATATGAGGAGGTAGAGACCAAGGTGAGGTCAAAGTTTAGCAAAGGGTCAGTGAAAGCAGCAGGAAACCATATGATGAGTGACTTGCAACGAAGACTGAATCTAAACCCTAACCTTAACCCTGACTGAATAAGATTAATAATGTAGTGTTCTGGTGTAAAAAAAAACAACATCCTGACTTACATCTTATTGTTTATTTTCGGAACACAAGGACTACTGCAGGCCGTAACCCATGCCAAAAAAAAAAAAAGAACAAAACAACAGCAGTCTCAAGTCAGCAGAGCCAGTCTCCTAACCAACCATAACTGAACCATCACTTGTAACCATCCCTAGTAACTGACGGAGTAGTCCCGGCATTTTGTTGTGTCACATAGGGCGTAATGTCATGTTTTTGTACTGAATAATATTTATTTTTTTAGCTGTGCTTGAAGCCTACTGTTATTTAGGATAGGATTAGGTTAGAATATTTTTGTTTATGGCAATATTTTTCTATATTAAAAGGGAAAATGCATCCATTTTTATTGCCATTTTTCTCTGTTAATTAATCTGGAGGAGGAGCCTCATATTATAAAAGAGCTCTCCCACCTCAGAGGCAGTGTAGGTGAAGGGAAAGAGCTGTGTGCACCACAGGCATCAGCTCCAGGGCTATCCAAGGTCTGCTCTTTGTTTTTGCTGCTGCTACAAACTGTAAATATATCTATTCATTATTTTGTCACTATTTTTGTGCATGATTGTGCTATTTAATTTTTTTTTCGGTAAGAACAATAACCAAGCGTCATACACAAAAGCAGTCACATTAACAACGCAAATAGTTACAAGAACAAAAGGGGTCAACTCTGAACTAAACACAAAATATCTGATCATTACAATAATCCCAATAATAATCCTACACTGCCCCAGTTCAGTATATGTTTATATTCCTATGATGACGAGAGATATACAAAATTAATTGCACTTTCAGGATATATAAAGTGCTTTGACTGAATGAAAATGCATGCTTTATGATTATTGCTGCAAGATATATCACAATTAAATAGAAATTGCAATTTGAATAAGACTACAATTATTTAAGTAGCAATTCCTTCTACAAACACCAAAATCAATAACCTTATAAGATTCCTAAAAAACACAAAAAAACACTTGCTCAAAAATGCTATTTAATGGGTACATTTTTAATATTTCTTCACATTCAGACAAATCGTAGTAGACTAGTTTTCAGAAGGTGAGCAACAATACCAAAGGAGCAGGGGAAACATTCTTCCATTCACTTATGTAACTCCCCTCCACTACAGAGAGGCTTTTTTGGCTGTAAGCCGTGAGACACACACACACACAAACACACACACACACAAGCCCTTGGCCTAAGCCCCGCCCACGCCGCACTCTGATTGGCTGTAATGACACTATAGTAGAGGAAGAAAAGTGTAGGGTTACTCTTTTACAAAACCCTGTCTAGTCCAGGACAGGAACAGCGGTCTGGCCCTTTTGTAAACATACCCTACAACAACAAGCAGCCAGTGACTCATTCAGTAAACCAGGGCTTTACGGACAGGACATAATTAGCTAATGGTCCCACTAAGATTATCTAGTCTTTTGTTGTTTGCTAATGTGTTTGTGGGTTTAAGGGGCAGGCTGTCAAAATAATTAGCCAATTAGAAACTCAAAATGGACAGACCAAAGTTTCATTAAAATAGCTCTGGTTTTGTAATGTTTAGAGGGGTAATCTTGATTTAGAGATTGCTTCAAAGTAGATTAGTGCTGGTTTGGACCTAGTATCCGTGGGTTTCAGAATTATGAAAAAATATGACTCTTGTGATTAACAATTTAAAGCAATTATATCTTTTGAATGTAAAAAAAAAACCTCAAAATGCTGCGTATAACAGTTAAATAGAACTAAACCAGAACTCATGAGTCTCAGCTCTCTAAATCCTAAACCTGAGATTAAGTACTGGCTGATTTATTCCTGAAGTAGTTTGTTTAGTTTTCACATTCCACCATTTTGAAGGCAATGTGCTTTTTTCAGTTATATTTTACTGTTGTGCAATATAATGCAGCTCCAGGAGTCTTTCCCGCTGACTCTACCTCTCGTCACCTACAGACAAAATTACTTGAGGAGGGGTCTCTGATTATAACAGAGAAAACGGCATTGTGGGTATCTAGTCCCCTTTCATTAGTGCTCGCTTTATAAAGGCGTATCTAGAACCCTTTCATTACCACATTGACACCCAAAGGCAGTTTCCTACAGTAATCAAAACCTACAGAGACTCAACTACAGGGCCCCCATCTGCAGCTATTAAGCCCTATTTGAAAGCAAGTCGCGTTTTATCACTAGAGACACTAAGGCAAGGTTTTCATCAGCTAAACTATCATGTGATCAGGAAGGAAGGAAGAATGAGATCTTAGTGGGTGAGGTATTGAGTTTCTGTGTTAACACTTAGTCAGTATTGGCAAGTCATATAAGGACACTATCACCGTTGTTTAAACATTCATAGTATTGATTCCGAGACTAAATTCACATAATTCTTAAAAACTGAAATTTTTTATGTGTAATAATGGAAATTCTCAATACTTTTAGAGTTGTCTTGTCAGCCGCAAATGTGTTTAAATGTGTTAAATGTGTAAAATGAATATAACATCCCGTTCTTCACAAATGATCCAACCACGGCAACATGAATTTGGATTTTAAAACATCACTTGTTCAAATATTTTTTAACCACATGCATACCCTTGTCAATAAGTGACCCGAAATCCTTGGTTAACCTTTACTTTTTTGCAGTCCCTCTATTTTAATAACATAAGCTGTGCAGACATCAGTAGTTAAAATGTATATAGTGCAACTTAAAAAGGAAGTGGACCATTTTGTGAATTCAAATTTGCAATACTATAGTAATGTTTTCCTCGAAAGCGTAAGCACTCTCAAATCTAATCCGCAAACTGTCGGTGATCAAGAACAGAGACAATGACCAAAATTATTACACAACTACAGATGGTGGTGGTTTTCAATGGGCGGCTCTAGGGTCCCATAAGCACGTCATTGTTTTGGCTGAGAGGAGTCCAGCGCACAGCAGCCCAAACGCAGACCTCCAGAGAACCAAAGAGTGATGGTTTTTATTAAACTTTGGAGATGTTTGAGAAAGAACAAAATCCCCTATGTTTCGTAACAAAGAAACATGTCCTTAAGCGGGTTTATGTTGTGTTTTCCTGAAGTTTTCAACAGCCAGTTTAAAAGGCATAGTAAAGATTCCTTTTGAAATATAAAAGGTAGCCAAGCATACATTATGTAACTGTACAGCATATAGCAATCTCAGAATACCAATAGAGTAATCTGATATCTGTCTTCCCACTGTGATCAATAACAGATATTTGCAAACACTGATACAGAAACAAAACATCTAAAGCAAGACCCACAAATTGAAGTTAAGTAAAGTTGACAAAACAACTTTCTACATCTTTGAGATTTATTATTAGGCCTGTCACGATAACAAATTTTGAAGTACAATGAGAAAATATAGACAATAAACGATAATATTGAAACTTACGGCACTGGCACAATAACCCTAAAGTAGAATTAACCCCAAAAAACTGTTCTAAATATGCAATATGGTTTAAAAACAGAAACAGCATTAAATAAAAAGAATGAAACACTTAGTTTGCATCTGTCATGAGTCATAGAAGTTACTTATTCAAGCCTCCACAGCTCAAATCTAATCGCAGAACAGGAAAAAACACAAAAAACTTTTAACTAGTACCAAGAAAAAGTGCCCATGATAAATACTGACCCCACAAAAATGATTATTCCATCAAACATATATTAAATGATAAGTTGATATAGTGTTCATCGTGACAGGCCTATTCACATACAAACATACAACCACCTACTGACCTTCACTGTGTTAACTCACTATTTAAACGACTGAGGACCACCTGGGAAGGACTGGGCAGCTTCGGAAAAAATATTGGGAAATTTTCAATATTGAACGGATTCAGATATTAACACGATACTGATATTAGCACTGATATATTGTCCGTACTTAATGATGTCACTGGTGCTAGGGTGTAGACCTAGACTAGACAATGACGCACAATACCTTATGGCAAAAGCTGTATTTTTGTATTTTTCACAGTTCTATCAAAGTTCCATCCCAGAAATAAGGACTGGATAAACAAGGGTGAATATCTGTGGTGAAAGGAAGTAATCAGAGTACTCTCACACTATCTTTGATGTGACCAAGAACAAAAAGTTGCAAAACATGGATACAAGAAAGATACTATTTTATTATAGTACATTCAGTACATAGACCATAAGAAGTGTGATTAAAGTGTGTATTGTATATCTTTGAACAGCTAGTGCCAGTCCCTCTTCTCTGTCAATCCACTATGAGAAAAATATCATCCCCGATGTTGTTCGCGAAAAACACAATGCTTGAGTTCTGCGCATTGTGCCAGCCAGCAGCCTGTGATAATGAAATTGTTTTGGTTTTTTTTACCCCCCAGCTGAAGGAAAAATAAGAGAGGTGAAAGAAAAAGCCTTCTTCTGCTTTAGCATAAAAAGAACCTACCTCCCCTCCCCGAGTACCTTGGACATCTTGTAAAATGGGTTTCATTACAGTAAGGTAATTTAAGCGTGTCAAAGTGTCGTAATGGTGTTGGAGGTGGACTGTAATTCACAGTCATTGGACTAAAGTACACCTTGACAACGTGAAAAGACAACAGACAAGACAGCAAATTAACAGGCGTGCCAGAATATACTTAGCTTGAATGTGGCCTCGCCGCTTACCACTTCCAACTTAAACAAGGCCTGTCATGAGAATTACTATATCGGTTTATCGTTCAGTATTTGTCATGTGTATTTTTTCTTTTGCACAACTGGGAGATTTTTTGATTATTTTATAACTTCTAGGACTCATTACAGATGCAAACTAAGTGTTTCATTCTGCTATTTATTTACTGCAACTCATTTTTTTAAACAATATTCTACATTTAGAGCGGTATAAATGAGTTTCATTATTATCATTTATCATCTATATTTACTTCAGCAATATATCGAACTTCAAAATACGTTATCGTGACAGGCCTAAGAGACATTATAACATTAACAGACATTATATGGTTTTCCTCATCATTAAGTGTTGATTGCAGGAATCAGCTTATCAATCCTGTATTGTCCTCAATTTGAGGCCAGAGTGCTTAAAAAAAAGTAAAATCAGACTTCAGTGTTGTGTGTTGCATAGCCATCTTTTAAAAATAAAACTACTGCAACTGAAAATACACAGTGTGAGGAGGTGAGGGCCAGCAGCACATATGGACAGGTTTCTATTGTTAAGTCAACTTCAATCAATATTGTGTTTGCCAGTTGCCAAAATGTAACAGAATCCACACATGCAAGTTCAGTTCTATAAAAGCACTATATTTCTTCTTTTATGTGATGGTTTGCTATGCCCAGGCAACTGTATGACAACTAACCTCAGTATAGTACAGAACATTTTCAGACCCCAAACAACTAACTAACATAAATGATTGTTCTCCTGTTCAGAATTCATTTCAAGATAACCATAACATCTTTTCCCCCTCTTCTCAAGCTACGCCTCTGACCTTCCTCTGAATGGCACAGTCTCTAAATGACAAAGTACTCTAACATCTGGCATCATAAAAACCTTTCACAAAGTTACTTATAAATGAAAAAGTCAGCACAATTTTAGAGCTTTTAAGTGCTTTTTTATTTGATACATTTAATAGTAGGCAACAGAATGACACCTCAGGAAGACAAGCAGGTGGCAAGTCACCCACAAGAAAAGTTACGCAGTACACTTTTAAGTATATTTTGACTTCACATTGTTTCAGAGAATAAGACCAGCTCTTCCCTTCTCGACCTTTCGCTTGAGTTTTAGCCTAAACATTCTGAATGCTGGTGTGTGTTTTGAATAACAGCATAGAGATGTACTATCCTTGTTGTATTCGGTATTCGATTCCTGTTTGGCAACTTTTCCGCCCAATTAGGGATGTAAAAGTTGTTTAATCCAAAGTTTGATCAATGTTTAGACTGGTAAGACTCATACACATAATATATGAACTTCAAATTGGTCCCACGTTTGGAGTTAACAGAGAGAAAGACAGATTGAGCTGTCATAAAAAGAAAAAAAACATATTCTTCTTGCACATGTCCCGGGCTACAGTTGTATATGTGATTAAGCCCCATGTGAACTTTTGTGCACTACTCAATGTCAAACGTGGTTAAGTGAAATATTCCCAGAAGGAGGGAGGCCCTGTTACAGCATGCTCCAGCCTCGCCAGAAAAACACGATCTTGTATTTTGAGTGACGCACATGTACTTGGCGTCCGAGAGTTGTGAATTCAGATCTGCCTGATGTATGCGCGGATGGGAGTAGAGTGACATAGCAGTGCAGCCCACACCCCTCGTATATATCCTTACTGGAATTTACGGCCTTTTCTGAGAATGTACCCGGTGATGTCAGAAGACCCCCCCTCACGTACCAGAGCAGAAGTACTACAGCTGAAATGAAACTAACATTGCATGAGTCAGTCTTGTTATGATTCTGCAGAAGGGCAAGGCCTTCTCATCACTGGACCTCATTCAGTTACAAGGAACTTGAAAGGAGTTGCCAGGTTTCAGACAGCAAAGAGAAGAAATGAGTATTTCAATCGGTCTAAGTAGTACCTAGCTTTCACAAACGCTTTGGCACGTCGGTAGTACTTGTATGCATGAATTTTTGGGAGTGTGCACAGCTTTTTCAAACAGCAAAGTGACAGCAACGTTTATGTATGGTCCTTTCAAGCCATGATTTTACAGGTTCCTCCTCAAAATGTACAATAATAGGTTATGTATGTGCATATTTAGCATGGATTTCTACATGGATATGATCAGAAGTTTAGCTTGGGCAAGTGGATTTTGTTCATGTTTAGTCTTTAGTAAGTCTGTGAAAATTATTACTCTATCAACTTATCATTCAGTATATGAAAGCTGAAACAATATATTTGAGGGTTCAATATTTATCGTGAGTACAATTTCTTTGCAATAGTGGGGAGAATGCAGTTATTTTAGTTGTAGTACGATAAGATTTGAGCTGTAGAGGGTTGCATAAGTCACTCCCATGGTTCATTCTGCTATTTATTTGTTAGTGCTCAGGCTTTTAAATTATACCGTCTATTAAAAAAGTGGCTTACTGGGATTATCCTGCTTTGTTGTTATGGTGTCAGCGACATTAAGTAGTTTCAATATTACCTTTTATAATGATTTTTCTCTTTAGCATTATATCATCCTTCAAAATGTGTTATCATGACCGGCGTAGGATTTAGTCTTTGATTTTGCCACACCCTTGACCATCAAGCCCACAGACAAAACTGAAACTTAACTTGTACAGTATCCTTATTTTGCCATAGTGTGTCAAAGCATCATTCATCATAGCTATTGTTGTACTCATAGTTTTTTGTGGTATTTTTGCACCCCCGTGACAGTAGTCATGTGGAAGTAAAGTGAAACAATTATCTCTATAACGGAGTCCACGGCAACCAGTTTAACCAGTTCAATATCTAAACAAAGCATTTGACAGTAATATTTCCTTTGATGCAACTTCCAGTATGTTAAACGGGAAATCCCCGAGGTCTGGCTCTCATTCATTGTCTTGTGTTTGCAAGTGTCCCACCTTTTATTTTTAAGCCATTATCATTGTCATACAGATATAAAATGTCCTACAAAAGCATATTAAAAATCTATAGCAGACTTTTACTGAATAATACTAGAGGCAAGTTTTTAAAAATGTAATTACCAATATTACTTACATTTTAGGATACCAAGTTCAAATGCAAGTAGCTAACCTTTTAAAACACAAAACTGTAATATTGTTTGTTTAAATGTGCAAGTGTGCAATTCGCACCTCCGGGAGAGCTTCTCTCTGATCCCGGGGGAGGCTGGGGACATGGACTCCGAGTGGGCCATGTTCTCCACCTCTATTGGCGATGCGGCTGCTCGTAGCTGTGGCCGTAAGGTCTGCGGTGCTTGTCGCGGCGGCAACCCCCGAACCCAGTGGTGGACACCGGAAGTAAGGGATGCCGTCAGGCTGAAGAAGGAGTCCTTTCGAGCCTTGTTGGCTTGTGGGACTCCTGAGGCAGCCGACAGGTACCGTCAGGCCAAGCGTGCTGCGGCTCGTGCTGTCGTGGAGGCAAAAACTCGGGGTTGGGAGGAGTTCGGGGAGGCCATGGAGGAGGACTATCGGACGGCCTCAAAGAAATTCTGGCAAACCGTCTGGTGCCTCAGGAGGGGGAAGCAGTGCTTCACCAACACTGTTTACAGTGCCGGTGGAGGGCTGCTAACCTCGACTGGGGATGTTATTGGATGGTGGAAGAAATACTTTGAGGATCTCCTCAATCCCACCGTCATGTCTTCCGAGGAGGAAGCAGAGACTGGGGACCCGGAGGCGGACTCGTCCATCACCCTGGCAGAAGTCACTGAGGTGATTGGCAAGCTTCTCGGTGGCAAGGCTCCGGGCATTGATGAGATCCGTCCCGAGTACCTGAAGTCTCTGGATGTTGTGGGGCTGTCTTGGCTGACACGTCTCTACAACATCGCGTGGCGGTCGGGGACGGTACCGCTGGACTGGCAGACCGGGGTGGTGGTCCCTCTGTATAAGAAGGGGGACCGGAGGGTGTGTTCCAATTATAGGGGAATCACACTCCTCAGCCTTCCTGGTAAGGTCTATTCCAGGGTACTGGAGAGGAGAATCCGACCGATAGTCGAACCTCAGATCCAGGAGGAGCAGTGTGGTTTTCGCATTGCCGGCAGTAAGTCAGACTTGTTTCCGGTGCATGTTGAACTCCGCCAGGGCTGCCCTTTGTCACCAGTTCTGTTCATTATATTTATGGACAGAATTTCTAGGCGCAGTCAGGGTCAGGAGGGGGTCTGGTTCGGGAACCACAGGATCTCTGCTGTTTGCGGATGATGTTGTCCTGATGGCTTCTTCGAGCCAGGACCTGCAGCAGGCACTGGGGCGGTTTGCAGCTGAGTGTGAAGCGGCTGGGATGAGAATCAGCTCTTCCAAATCTGAGGCCATGGTTCTCGACCGGACAAAGGTGGTTTGCCCCCTCCAGGTGGGTGGTGAGCCCTTGCCTCAAGTGGAGGAGTTTAAGTATCTCGGGATCTTGTTCACGAGTGAGGGAAGGATGGAACATGAGATTGACAGGCGGATCGGTGCAGCGTCCGCAGTGATGCGGTCGCTGTATCGGTCCGTTGTGGTAAAGAAGGAGCTGAGTCGAAAGGCAAAGCTCTCGATTTACGGTCAATCTACGTTCCTACCCTCACCTATGGTCATGATCTGGGTCATGACCGAAAGGACAAGATCGCGGATACAAGCGGGCGAAATGGGTTTCCTCCGCAGAGTGGCTGGGCGCACTCTTAGAGGTAGGGTGAGGAGCTCAGTCACACGGGAGGAGCTCGGAGTAGAGCCGCTGCTCTTTCACGTCGAGAGGAACCAGCTGAGGTGGCTCGGGCATCTGCTCAGGATGCCTCCCGGACGCCTCCCTAGGGAGGTGTTCTGGGCATCTCTGGGCGTCCCACTGGGGGGAGGCCCCGGGGAAGACCCAGGACACGCTGGAGGGACTATGTCTCTCGGCTGGCCTGGGAACGCCTTGGGGTCCCACCGGAGGAGCTGGAGGACGTGTCCGGCGTGAGGGAAGTCTCGGAGTCCCTGCTTAGACTGCTGCCCCCGCGACCCGGCCTCGGATAAGCGGAAGAAAATGGATGGATGGATGGATGGATAAATGTGCCTTCAGTGATTTTCTTTGCAGTCGATTATTCCTGGAAAGCAGCCTGGTGACTATTCATGGTGTGATTTCTGGTGCATACTAATGCAGGATAACATTTAACAAATTAAAATTATTCAGCTTTCACCATGGATTAGAGTAACAGTGATTAATTATTTGGGACATATTAACTCCCAAAATACTGCTGCCCTAGAACCTGAATTCATTAAAAGAAGGGTGCACTATTTAACTTGCTTGTCTCCATGGAGATTTTATTGCCTTGACTGAAACGGTCCACAGTATGGCATTTAACATCCATCTCCATGGTGACAAACAAAGAAAAGTTAAGTTACAGGTCAGATCAGTGGAGAGATGATCACGCTCACAGTACAAATGCATATTTTTTCCAATTCATTTTAAACTAATGAAAAACACTTGTAACTGAATAATGCAAGAGATAAGTGTAATACCATATTGCGTAACATTTTAGGCAAAGCACATTAGTGTTGTCACAGTGACTTAAGTGCTGTTTTATTGCAGCACTTGAGTAACCCATTTCAAGCCGTTTTGGTAACCACTTCTGATTTTTGCAAGTACAGTTATCTTCCTGTGTCTATGTGCGACTGGGGAGCGTCCCTATAGAATCTACTGCACAAAGCTCTTAATGCACTTACACTGTGAAGGATAGACAGTGTCATGTTTACAGTTTTTCCTCATTACCTGGTCACGTTTAGGTCAGCTCTGTCCGGTCTGACTTTCCGCCTCCACGCTGAACTGTCAGAGCTAGACCCAATAGTCAGAGTTCATTTTGTGGGCAGCACAAAGCCGGCTTACATCCATTAAGCCCAACCACACACGCCCAAGTCCACGCCACTCACATGGACCAAGCACTGATAAGAGCAGAGCCTAAATCTTCACTTTAACCTTGCAACAACTTTCACTACTAAGAGACTGTTTCCAATGACATTTATTACCCAAAAATCTGCACACATATGCTCAACATGTGAACCATTCATCAACTCGACTGTGCTCTTGTCAAACTGTGGCTTCAACACTAGTGGGTTAAGTGTGGCGAAATATGCAATTAATGTCAATGTGGTGTATAATTTCAATGATGGATTTGTAGATTTTAAAGGACACAACCAACAACTGCATATTTATGGGCCTATAGACCAATGACTACACAATAACAATCCTTATTTGACAAGATGGTTTAATTATGAGTGCACTAAAAGGCATATTCCAAGTTCACTGTGATGAAAAGTGCCTGTGTGGCTGTGGAGAGAACGTGAAGTCAGCAAAACTATGCATTTGCACAACAGGGGTGTCTCCTATAGGCTTTTAATGCAGAGAGTGCACATTTCATCTCATGACCTTTCTCTGTATAGCCCATATTTATTGCTGATCCAACTTAACCCTATTTGAAACTGTGAGAAACATGGTTATTTTTCCTCTGACAATCCTGCTGTTTTCTGAATGAGACTGCAGCTGAGCACACAGACATAATGAACCCATATCGTGGTCCCTTTATTTGTGTGCAGACCTTGTGTCTTTCCATCACACTTGAGTGAGCCGATCAAAGCGTGGATAGCTGTCACGGTCCTGCCATTATACGACCATTTCCACGGCTATTGTTGCCAAAAACCAAAGCGCCTCACACTGGCTTACTCCAACAGGACTACTACTCCTCTAAATTATTTACCCGGCGCATCTGAAGAGAAAGAATACCAAGAAACAGAGCAATATTGAGTAAACTTACCAGAAACGTATAGCTCTGGCTCTGTGACAAACCTACGGAGGCATTTGATTTGGATGTAGCGTTTCCATTGGTGTTTCTCAATCGTTTCATCTGACAAACACGTCCAAAAATACGCGCTCGCACTCTCTCCGCCCTCGTAAAGCCTAAAAGCGGCCAAAAGTGTCGTTTTACTGCATTTTGGTCCCGTACAGTCCTCCCCAATCAACTTTTCAGACGAGGCTTGTTCTGGAAAGGGGCAGTCCGTCTGATGCACACTTTACTACCGCTGCTGCTCTGCCCTACGCTGTGTACACACGTGACCCTCCCCCACCGTCTCTGTGCGCCGCGCTCCGGCTACGCTCCGGCTGCGCGCTGGCTCCGCGGGCCGTGCTGCGCTCTCATTGGTCCGCCGCTGAGGAGGTGGGACACCGCGGGGGAACTGGAGGGGAGCGCGCACACTTACGCACAGACACACATGCAAGTTTACGATTCGATTTCATGTGTTTTTGAGGAATACACTGAAGTACTGGATTTTGCAATGTAACCTAAGATAACCTTACACTAAGAAGGATGTTTCCTAGAATTGGAAAGTTAGCTCAAATCATTTATAAAGAATGTTTTGGGGTTTTTTTAAATCTCTTTGCACCTGACTCTTCTGGTTCAACTGCAAGCTCAAGTGGGACATTTTTAACCCTTTCTGCATTTTGATTAGGCCTTCTTTGTACATCTTTGTGGTTTAAATTGTTTCACTGTTATGGTCTAACACTCAAGGCTTAGTCAACACATAACCATGCAAAACTAAACTATGAGTTATATTTAAAGTGTAGAATCACTGTGTACTTTTAGTGTACATGAAGAAAAATAGTACAAAATTAAACCTTGTAAGCCTATGCTATTCAGTCCCCAGCAGAAATATTTCATTGAGTCAACTATTGCCAGTACTACAACTACTAACATGTGTTGTGCAAAGATTTGATTTGTATTATTTTATGGTGACCACATTTTCAACATTTAAAATTTAAAACCGGGTAGGTAGGTAGGTAGGTTTGTTTAGAACTGTGAAAAGGGCTTGTGTCACTTGTGGCAGGCAGAATCTGAGGGACTTCTGTTGATGTTCTATGTCTTATGTACATTTTCAAGTATGTTTTTCTGTATTCTAGCTAAACAAATGCCCCCTCTTTACTACTGGTGGGAATCAGATTTATATAAAACTGGGACAAATCAGTGGTTTGGGATAAATCTGCCGGGACAGGGGACAATGGGCTCAAATCTGGGACTGTCCCGGATAAACAGGGACAGTTGGTCACCCTATATTACTTGCATCTTGATTTGGCAAAGAAACATGTGCACTGAAAACATAGAATACACACAGAGATGCACTGTTTAAACCAATGCAAATTTCACATTCACTTTTCATGACCTATTTTGCATTTTCACAAACGCCTCCTCCTGTACTTCCCCCGTTTAGTAAACTTTAAACCAGTCAACAAAATATAGCTTTGTTTTTTGTTCAATAGAGCAAAGCGCCAAAGGGATTACAGATCACCAGAGCGATTATTCTTGTTGGTATACTTCATAATCTGTGACTATGCTGGACTGGTTTTACACTTTGAATACATATTGTTTTCAGAATGCACTGTGATAGTGATGTGTTACTTGTGATTTCCTTAGCACCGCCTATCAACCTCACCACTGATAAACAGTTTATTGTCTTGCAAATCTCTCAGTAAATACACCCAGGCAGTATACCTTTGTTGAGTAGTTAATTTTGACACCTGCAACAGGACAACAAAAGGTGTTCATTAGCTCAGTACACATCTATCATTAGTTTCCTGTTTAGCATCTGAGACCTAATTGAATGCGAGGAAAAACAACAAAGACTTGTGGTAAGAACCTGGAAGTTGTTATTTCCAACCTGTGTTTAGTCAGATCTGTGATAAAAAAAAAAAAGGAAACACTTTGGGGGAGCTTCTCAAATAATGTTGCTACAGTGTAAAGGTGAAAGAAGAAGTATTTAAAAGAAGTTTCTAATGCAACTTTTAAAAAACTGTAATGTTTTGTGTTCTACATTGGGGCTTTTGACGATTTAGATTATACTTTTTCAATAGAACGACACCCCCAAAATACCATGTGGGGGTTAAAAAAACTCAAACTTATTTTAGCTAGGGCCACATCTCAAAACATATTCAAAGCAAAGGGCCACAGAGCGGTGATCATTCCAGTGCAGTGCTTTAACAAAGCCACTGTATATTAATAAGACTTGAAACACATTCATTTTAGGTCTGTATCACAATGCAATCTGATGTTTGAGGTTATAGTGGTAGAAATAGCTTAATTTGGTGTTAAAAGTACTACCAATAAAAACTGATCCGTGGGCTGCATTTGGCCCCTGGGCCATAGTTTGGACATGCCTGCTCTATATGGTAAAATGGTCAATGGTCACATTTTTATATAGTGCTTTTCCACCTTCAAAGTACTCAAAGCGCTTTTACATCAAGAATCCACTCATCCATTCATGCACACATACATGTATACCGGTGCACACAGACACTGGGGGGAATTGGTAAAGTGTCTTGGCCAAGGACACTACGACAGGTTTTATCTGTGGGAGCTAGAATCGCACTGTCAACTTGCGGGTCAATGGATCTGACCACTCAACCAATGATGTTTATGTCAAGAGCAAATCTATTTTTTTCTGTCTAATTTAGTTCAGTTAGTTTGAAGTGCAACATTTTATTTAGATTCTGCACCATTCCAAAGGGTAAACACACTCCCACTCTCAGTTTGAACCATTTTAAACACATTTGAGCCTTGTTCATTTCTCTCTGTGATTAATTTGTAGATAAAATAAGTCCTCACATTGGCTTCTTTCATATAAATAATGACCAGTCTTTTGAATGACTCTTTGACGGGAACTGATCTAAAAGATTTGGATCCCATAAAAGAGCCAAAAGTCCTATCACTGCAAACATGCTCGTAAACAAAATAACCTTAACCTTAACATTGAATTCAGCCTCTGTGTATTTACTCACAGGTCAGCCTCTTATAAAAGCATTAGCAGGCACAAAGGAAGTCTGCCTCTAATCAAAATGCAGTGTGCTTACCTATGAGACAATTTGGTTGAACAATCAGGCAATTCTTTTTTATAATGTAATTTAACAAAAGACATTTGGGATAAAACTCAAAGAGGACATAAATGGAACAGTCTGCAATACCAACAAAACAATTTAACAAAAAGTTCATGGCGAAATAAAGTCGTAATTAATACATTTTACATTGCCAGAGGAGTGTTGTTGTCCTCAAGTGCATGTTTAAGTCTTCCTGGTCAAGGCGCCTCCCTCCCACATGTGGTTGGGTGTGTCCGGCAGAGCATCTGACTTAAATCCCTTACAGTTTAATGTGTGCAAATAGTAGAGACATAATAAAGACAATTGTAAATATATTAATTGTTATTCAGTGTTTAGACTGTCACAGAGAAAGTACCACATTCTTTGCAATACCGTGTGTTTCGAAGCTTAAGAGAAAGTGAATGTTTATCGTTTGGGGCCAAAGGGGCTGTGGGTCTTAGGACTAAATCATACTTTATCCCCAATCAGGCTGTCAGATCTGAATCTATTCTCAGAAGCCCCCAGCACTGCGTTGTACTGCTTGTATTTTTTGTTCCCAGTGGACTTAAAAGACAGCATGACGACATACTATAGCTTGTTTACAAATGAAAATCTATACGCCCCGGTACAGCACCAGATGGCCTCATGAATGTAATGCTAGTTTAATGATGATGATTAAACCCCCTGTCTGCGCTGAGGGGGAATTAATAATTGTTTAATCACATAATAACTTTGCTGTAATGTGGGTAATGATATAAACGAGCATGCAGTGAACGTGACAGAGGCAACTCAAGTGGCCAGTGTAGCCTATTAGTGAAAGCCAGTGTGCTGCAGCCTTGTAGGCACATGTCTTGGAGCTCAGAGGTGGGCATTAAGCTCATTAGTTCTGTGGTGGAGATTAGTGTCCAGCCACAGCCTCCAGTCACTGAGAGGCCTACTCATTTACATACTGCAAACAGGAAGTACAGCGGCAAGAAGCAAGAAGCATGTATGTTGTTTCAAGTATATCAAGTGGAAATGGTCGATTTTTGCAGCAAATTAGAAGCACATATCTAGATTATCAGTCTGCTGCTATAGTCATATAGGTAAATGTATCTGTTTTGTATTGGCTCTGAATACTCCTGAATCAAAGCAGTTTTACAAATCTCATTAACGCGCTCTATATGTAACTTATAAAGCATCTCAAACCTTGTTTTCGTGCAGATGTTATCGCTTTGAGAATAATCCACAGCATGGCCTTAAGCATATCCATCTTGTATTTATTCATTAGGAGTTTTTTTTTTTTAAATAATAAAATACCTTAAAACATGCTTGGCACCAGGGCTGGCCCAGCCTATACGCAGACTAAGCAGCTGCTTAGGGCCCCGAGGCCAGCAGAGGGCCCCCAAGACCCCATACATTTATATAGAAAATAACATAATATATAAAGCTTTATTGGAAACAGGGCTGTTTTTGAGCCAGGCATAGCTCAGGGCAACTATGTGTTTACACCGGTGCAAGGACCCTTTATAATGTAAATATAAGCCCACTGTCGCCAACTGGAACACATTAAAATCCACCAGAAACTTGTCTAGAATTTCAAAACTCTTGACCCCCTTTATATGTTTGTGTACTGTTCTTGTGACTATGGTAGTTGTGACATTCTGGATGTTTTCAGTCTGATGTTGGTCATATAAATACAAAAAAAAAAACTGGTCAAGGTGATGAGAGCAAAGTCATAATGTTGTCAAATGTGAATCACCAATAGCTGAGCCAGGATACATCTGCTGCCGGGAGCCACAGAGACAAATTCAGCTTAGGGTCCCCTGAAAGCTAGGGCCAGCCTTGCTTGGCACTACCTTCTTGTCTCCACAATAAGTTTACCATACTGTGGAATATTCCTGATGAAGCAATAACATCAACCTCGAGACAAGATGGCGGTGAATCCTCAACTAGAAAAAGTTAAATAGTACAGAGTTAAAACTGAAAACTAAAAATGGTTTTAAATTTTGTCAAAAGCAACATTACATTTCACATTGTCCCAACAAGCTACCCAAAATCATGAACGATATTAATGAACCTACTGTCGATAAGTGACAAGTGAGTTTAACAATGCAGAAATTCCTAAGCAGAAACTCTGACACTTTAAAATTCTCTTTAAACTTCCACATGTGCAGTACACAAATATGGCACAGACCAGAGACATAAAGCATTATGACAGTCAGTTAATAATCTACATGGACAGTGATGCCTTCAGCGTGATGTTGTTTGTGATCTGCTCTGTCATCCTGTCAGAGCACTTCCTGGAAACGGCTGTCCCCTGTGGAAACGTGAGCCTGTCACCACCAAACCACGGAACAACTGATAATACTGAGTGTTTTCTTGTTTTCATCTGAGGCAACGATGTGACTGTAAACATGTTTTTATTAAAAGTTGTTTGGTCAACGTTGAATTGAAGATGACATATGAAAGCCTGGCAAAGAAAAAGAAAAAAACATTATTGCGAAAGCTTATTTCTGAGAACAAAGTGTGTTCCTAGACTGTATTATAATTTGTATAGCAAACCCAATGGAAAGTCAGATTTGTGGCTTTGGTGTCCTTCAAGGAACAATATTAGGCCAGAATTTAGCTAGTTTTGTTTAGTTTTCAGAGTTTCATTTAATTAAGAAATGCCTTGTGGGGATTATGGTAGTTTGAAACTTATAACAAAGATAGAATAATTTTAGCTTTAAACCAAACTTGTCTAATAATTTTTCATTAGTATACTTAATTAAAAACCCAGCCATGGACATCTTTGAGATAAAACGATTTCTTGCCACTGTAATTTCATTATTATTTCACATTTTTATACTTATAAATGCACAAATGTATCCCTAACCAGTCTTGAGTTAAGTTAAATCTTCACCATTCAGCTATCATATTGGCTCTAGTATAGCCAAAGATGATAAAAATCCAAATGTTCAGTGATGTTTATTGAACTGGGCGTGTAGGATTATACTTGGGCCAAGTTTCATTATAGCATCAATGTCAGTAGCTATAAGACACACAGGGATGAAAATACAACGATACTAGTCCTCTAAATCTACAAAGCTTGCAAGAATCTTCCACAAAATGAGAAAGACAGTTAATGTTTTCTGAATGTGTGTGTCCAAATGGGGGTGCAATGTTGTAATAGAGGTGGTGCACTGTAAAAACATGCAACTTCCACCCAGTGTCCCAATGCACTGGGCCTGTCCCGGGTGAAAGAGAGCGTTCCGACCTCGCATCAACCCTGTAATATAGCCTTTTCAATAACATCCACCTCAGCTGTATGCTTAAACAGTAGTTTTATGGCACGTTCCTTACATTTTCTTTGTCTCTCGGGGGAAATTCATCAGGGCCTTGCTGCACGAAATGAGATTCCAAATAAGGCCGCTGTTAAAATGTAAGTAAATAAAAATCAATCAGAGTCATTAAAGTCATTGAATACCCCAGATGTCTTCTTCAAGTTCTTCCTTATTATATTTGATTGAGAACAAGATGTTGGGTCTTTACATTTGTTCTTTTGTAAATAGATTGGAATATATACACACAGAGAGAGGGTATATCAAATGAAAACCACCTCAGCTGTTTTCTCTTACTACATGCCCATAGTCAGAGGAGGCAATGTAAATCCTCTTGGAGCTAATCTAGTTAAGAATTTACAGAGGCTGAACCATTTGCTAAGCCAGTTATATTTCTGCTTAGTCTCCATGTTTTATACCAGTTATATGCAGTAGTGGGGACAGTCCTCAGCCTGCAGGTGAAAATGGTATCATATAAACATCCATAAACAATGTCATTCTCAAGTTCATTGTCTTCCTGTTATGCAATTTCATTTATTTTTAGCTATGGGTTTAACATTCTCGTTTGACTACCTTTCCTTGAATTAAAAACTAAATTACCCGAGATAATAATAACACCAATGTCTTCCACAGTTTCATATTTGTCATAGCTTCGTCATACTCAGAAAATGAGGGGTGCTTTACAGTAGGAAAGAAAGGAGAACCACAGTAATGACAATTAGTCCAGATTACAATATAATTTTAAAAGCATACAGAGTAAAACAAAATGTATTAGAAAGTATAATTTAAGTACTATGTCTTTAAGTGGTGGTTTCGAAATGTTCTTTTGTCCATAAACGTGTTGTTGTTGTTGTATCTGGCATAAAACCTTGCAATCTCCATGCAGATAAACAGCAGACTCCACCAAGCCAAGTATGTTTGGGAAATAACGTAACCAGGAAACTTTTAATTGATTGAGAAACTATATGACCGAGGACCGAATCAAATAAAAAGTTAGCTTGTTTTTTCTGAGGATCACTGAGGTCCCTATAGTGCTGCAGCTCCATGGGCCCCTGCTCCGCTCCATAAGCCCTTCAGATGACGGGTGTGCAGCTGAGGCAGAGGCAGCGGTGGCACTGGGCAGTACGGTGCGGCCTGGAGCTGATCTGAGGGATTAGGGCCTGTTTGGAAGGATAGAGAGCTGTGGGGGGCTGAACACACACAGCTGTGAGTTTGAGTGTTTCATAATGCTTTGGTCTTTGGCACGACTCCGGCAATGGGCATTGACCTCAGAAACTGGAGAACACGCAAGAATCCAAACATTTCTGCAGTTATAAAAACAATATTGTCCTAAAGACCAGAAAAGTACTCAGAGACACATTATTATTAGCTGCAATTTTATAGATTCCTTTTTCAGACCAGTTTAGTTTGTTTTCATACCTGACAGATTTGACAGCTCACAAGCGGCCTTCTTCAGAGTGGTCACGTGATGTTGCTGTGACGTGTCCGGTCAGCTGATTTAAACAGGTTTTGGCTCTGTTATCCTGCCTCTACCAATAGGAAGACAGACAGACTTCTTCAAGACAGTATCCCAGGTGTGTGAAAGTAAAAAGGCCCCCTCGTCTTGGTTTAAAGTCCTGTGAGAATATTTCCATATCTCGAATTGCCTCCTTTGAATAGATTATTTTAATATAACAAAAAATGAACAGAAACCAAGAAACGCTACCAAACCCTTGAAAAAGTTGCATTAATGCTGCATTATTGAGCCTTTCTCTTCTTTGTCTTCCCAGTATATTGTGTTGTAATGAGTAGGGTGAGAAGGACACAGGGACACATGAGGACCCGGGTACAGGGGTGCAGGTTGGGGTCCAGGGAAACACAGAGATGCAGGGACGTAGACGGAGGAACAATACCGGTACCGGGAAACAGGGTCGGAGTCGGGAGTCCAGACCAGTGCAGGGAGGCAGGGTGCTGAGCTGGTTCCAGGCGCAGGGTCGGAGCCGGGAAACAGGGTCGAAGGCGAGAGTCCAGAACTGTACACGAGCAGGAACACGAGCAGGTAGACGAGCAGGTAGACGAGCAGGACACGAGCAGGTAAAACAACAGGTAGCACAACAGACAATCTGACCCCGAGTGTGAGGTCCTGGCTCCTCTTATCCAGGTGCAGGTGGCGTTGATTGCGCTGATAGATTCCAGGTGCGCGTAGGAGGAGCCAGGACTCCTCCCAGCTCCAGGCTCAGACACGTGAGGAAGGGGCAGAGCACACACATGAGGCAGGGACAGACAGGAACAGACAGGGACCATGACAATATTTTAAAAGCAGTTCTTTGTCTAGTGACAGAATTGCACTGTCAGCATCTAATTGTAAAACATTTTATCAATCACAATCTCATTTTGTTGTGTGTGTGTGTCGCCTATGGTACATTGGGATAAGGGCCAACTGGCTGCGTGTGTTGATGGTCCCGGCTTCACTTCACCCTGTCTGAAAAACCTGTAACTGAACTTTTCCTTTCAAAACTCACCCATCATCATTGTTTAGAACTCTATTAACAATTAAGAAAATAAAGAGAGCAGTGGGCGTATGGTGGTGGCGGTGAAAACGAGGATTGATCGGCAATATGGTTTCTTGAAAATAAACGATTAAAGATTGCTCAAACATGCACAAATCACTCCAAATACAACGTGAGGTGAGTACATGGTGAGGGGAAACAACTATAATATGGTTAAAAGGTCTAAAAAGTACATTTTGAAGAATAGGTCTGCTTTGTCACTGCTCACAACCAATGCAAATCCCTTTTATTTGTCTTGCCTAGAACTTGTATTGACAGTGCATAATTCTGGTTACGATTTACATTCAGTTGTTTGATAAATAATGTCTTCTAGGCACATGTTCAGTGTTATAGTCTCATGCTTCTCCTTCTACAGTCCTAAAAAGAAGCAGTCTCCCTGTTGTCCTGGCTGGTGCAGATAATTGCCTCTGTGCAGGTGAAGCTGCCAGCTCCTGTTTATGTCTCAGAGTGTGATCGAGTTTCGGGTCTCCATAGCAGCCACTGTTCACTGCTGACTCTCTATTTACACAAAACAATCCTGACGGACAGACGCTTGCTAGAAAATGTCAGCTGAAAAATTGATCATGAAAAAAGAAACAGCTTTAGAAAGGATTTTGGCGAACGGGCTGATTCTGCACTGGATTTATCACAACAGTGGAAACATTGTTGGAATCTTTTTTTGTTTTTTGTAGATAAATGTCAAATTGGGGAATTGTTAGAGGAAAATATTTTAGTTGGTTGCAGATTTGTATTAAAAGTATTAAGTTTTAAGCACTGCACTTCTCAAATTTGTCAACTTTTCGTTTCAAAGAAAAGTAGAAGTATTTCGAGAGAACTGTACATGAAATTATATTATTACTAAACCTACTAGTACAATCGCCTCTACATACTGATCTTTTATGGTGAAACTGAAGCATTTAAACCATCAGTCTGTGTATAACCTTTGCACATCGCTGCATCCTTTTAAAACTTGTTATGTCTAATCTACAAAGTGAAGTTTTCTTTGGTTGAATTACTCATTGTGTGTAGATCTCTCATCTTCAGTGTCTTTTGTGTGCCAATCAGCGGCTTTCTCTGAGTCACAAAATACTGTAAAGAAACACAATCTACTCCAGCAACAACAAAGATTCAAAGATGTGGGCCATGGCTTTCTTTGTTGTTGTTTTTTTTTTTGTTCTTTGTTTTCTCCAATATTTCGAAACACTCTTCCCTCAAAGACGTTCCCAGTAAATTGTAAAGTGGAAATTGTTGTCTCTCTAAGCGTTTTGCTCAAAGATCTTTTTTACACACACAACAGTCCTAACAACTGTTTGGATTGGGTGTCTCCTCGCTCTCCCTGCCTGTGTTTGATGTCGTGGTTTTGGCTGTCCTCTAAAGCGTTCATTTCAAAGTGGTTACTCCAGGCCTCACTCTGACTGACTGGCTCTCTGCCTACACCCTGTGGTCTGCAGGATGGCCTCAATGGTTGTAGTCAATCTTATAATATGCAAGTACACAAGCAATGCACAAAATTCACACAATTCACAATGACATTGTCCTCAGCTGTAAATTTAGATACCACTTGAGATGTGACATTGCAGAAAAGTTTTGAAAAGACAAAAAGTACAATAGTATGCCTTCTAAAATGTGCGGTTCCATCTCAACTTGTATAGTCTTGAAGGTTGAACAAAAATGTCCCTGGATCAGAGCCAGCTAAGCTGCAGCCTCCAGTCAGCTGATGTTTTTCAGCTCATTCACCATCTTACAGCATACATTACACAGAGGCAGGTCATAGGCTCATCACAGGAGAGGCACAGTGCCGACAGAGCACGCTCATAACTTTTAAATGAGATCCATCATATTTAATCACATTCACAGTTAAGAGTCAGGCTTATCATGTTAAGACTGTTCTTTCACTTTGTCAGCTAAAGGGACCCGTGCGGTAATGACGTGATGCCTAGCAGCATCGCACAGGCCTCAAAACTTTTGGGAGATAGCTTCATATATGATAAGAAGTCTCTGGTGTAAGAGGCAGGAGCTTAATGCAATGCAGAACCTGATTTGAAATTCAGCTCCAGGCAAAAACGTGAAATTAAAGAGAATATTGCTAATGCAGCAAACCCATCCATATTTTATACACTCCCACCAGAGGTGGATGCGCTGAAGAACAGGTTTATCCAAAGTAAAGTACATGTTTTCTACCCAAAAATGTACAGTCTAATAAAGGGTGAGTACATAATAAGGCATCTGAAGGCTGAACATCACATTTTTAAAAACAGATTTTTTGTTTTTAAGAAACCAAAACAATTGCAACATGGTTTATCTGAGGAAGCTGTTATTCTGAAACAATAGTATCTTTTCATTGTGTAAGTTTGAAGCCTGAAGGAAAACCATGTCTGGTGCATATAAGGCCATGTTCAGGATGTCTCAGATAGAGATAAACGAATACAGAGGACATGAGAGAGGACATGTGGGGAGTCAGAACAAAGACACCATGGACCTAAAGGTTTGTGGGCAACACTGAGAGACTGGGGCATCTGACTGTGTCGAATGGAAATGTGTCCCAGGATGTTTGCACAAGGGGACAGAAAACAGCAGGGAGGAAATGCTAATAATTTTTATGGCCAATAAAGACGACATATATCTTTGTTCTGATAGACGCTCATGACCTTTTGGAGTGATTTAGTTACACTTGGAATCTGAGACAGCGGCCAGGGCAGGCTGATGTCAAAATGTCCCATTGAGTTCAAGTGAAGCAAAGAAAACAATGCTGTTCTTTCAGCAATCTGCTCTTTTGCAACATAGTGGTTTGGGGCCAGGGCTGACCGCTGGGGTACACCTTAAACATAAAAAGGTATGTTTGTTCATATTGCATAAACACCTTTTCCCTCATATATTGCAATAAGATTTAGCAGTTTAAATTAAAAAAAAGGGGTCAGGATCTCTTCTAAAATACTGGTGTGTATTCTCCTTTAAGAACACAAATTTAAAACATAAAACACTTAGGTACCTTTGCAGCTAAAATACAACATGATATAATAAAAACTACTTCAAGAGCATTAAAAAAAAAATACGAATACACCTTTTATTTTGTTGTACCTTCTACAGCATGAAAAAAAAAAAAAAAAAAAACACGAGGCACAGCTCCAGTCAATATGTTATGTGCAAGGTTACCCATTTGTTTAGTACTTGAGTTTTACTTTGTGACTAAGGAAGCAGAGGGCTCAGAGCGGAGGGCTCAGAGTAGAGACATCTTGTGAGGCCAGTCTCTTAATGGTGCTGTGCCTCTGTAGTTTGTCTCCTCCACCTCCTATAAAGTTCTCCCATCTGATAACACTGCTGATAACCAAGTCTGCTGTCTGAGAGACTCTGTATCTTCTGTGAACAAGAATATACACTACAGGCTTAATATTATAGGCTGGGTTTAAGATTTGGGTGTTTTAGGAAGGATTGTAAAAGGTATATTGGTGCAAGACTACAAAAAATACACATAAATTAGCCGAATGAATGTGCCCATGTTGTGATTAGTGTTGTCATGACTTTCAACACTAATTATTTATTTAATGTTACCACGTCCAGATATGAATGTGGTGAATGTGTGAATTAAAAAAAAAATTTAAAATCGCAAATCCTCTTAATGCAACTGCAGTTCGCCTATGCATACCATATTACATTTTAGTTTGGGGGTAAATGTTCTTCAGCCCCATAGTTATCAATCTGTTATTTGTTTTTCATTATGTCAGTGAAGTTAGTGTGCTGTACTTGTCCCCTGCTGATACCACTTTGTCTAACTAAACACTATGGCATATTTCCTTTAATACCCCCCATTTGTATTTCAGTTCCAGTACATCTAAGCACACATGTAGTCTAATCTAAAAATGCCGTACCTTTTTGTTGTGGTTAAATGTATGCATGTTAGCTTTGCCGCCCCATCTCACAAAACCGCATTTTCTACAAGATTTATCTTTCTTCGCCCTTGTGGTGAACCAAATGGCAGCCAGTAGGAGATCTAACCAGGCACAGAAGGACCACATGTCTCACAGCGATGCATGTTGGCTTGCAAATGTGAATAAACTGCAATAGATCAAATTATGGTTTCTCAACGGGTCAAGTACAGTGTGTGTATTATTGCAAAGAGATCTGTCATCTGTTAGCACATTGAGGCCACAGAATCTACCACAATTGACCCAATTTCTCCTAATGTAAAGTATAGTAATAGTGTTGTTGTTGTAATGGCACCAGAATATGAAATTCTTGCACACTCTAACTTCATCCCTCTTGTGAAACAAAGTTAAAATAACCCTGAATATTTTGATTGTGTAATATTAACAGTGTATTTCTTAAAATTGGGGAGAGATCTATGCGTATCCAAGCTTCTCTTCCAAAATCAACACTGTTACTCGACCTAAAATGGAAACCTTTCAGCAGCTGACATATTGCATTTAACAGTTTTACATAAGAATGAGAAGAGGAAGAAGAAGAAGAAGAAGACGAAGAAAAAAAAAAAAAAGAAGAAGTAAGATTTAGTTCAATGGAAACATATTTTGACATCATAGACTATATAAAGAAATTAACTAAGTGAATGTGATGTCACCTATAGAGTTCAGCTCCAGCCAAAGCTCATCGCAGTTATAGAGGCGAGTTCCACATTATGAATTCTGACCTCGAGTATCATAGCAACCAGACAGCCAAACCAAAGCAAGGCTGTTGAAGGTGACTTCCCTCCACACCCGCACCGCTGGGTTAGTAGAGAGCAACACTGTCAATAAGACCTATTGCGTAAAGTTAGCCGGAGCAACCTCGGGGAAGGAAGGCATCTGATTTGTCTCTTATTAATGTTCATATCTTGTGTTAGAGACACAATAGCACAATCAAAATACCTGGATCATGTAGAGCGGGTCAATACAAACATTTTAAGACCAAAATGATGAGCAGACAGCAGCATGTACAAAGAAAAGGGCAACAGTTTTCCATGTAAAGTGAGAGTTGATGGAGCTGGAAGTGCGACTATGCAACTACGTTAGCTATGTCCATTTATATATATATATACCCTGATATGTTCTGGTGTAATGATGACGACAAGATGAAATGGTTGTTTAATTTGAATATTTATAAGTTTGCATCATTCTCTGTAAAGCCTGGAAGAAACGGCAAATGAGTTTGTTTAAATGAGTCCGTTGGTGTTTGTAACACACGTCTGGCAACTAGCCTATTGTATTATATTGTATTTTGTTAATGCTGTCTTAAAGCCCATTAAAGGGCTTGGCATATTTCATTCATTCATTCATATACAGTCTCTTAAATACAGTACTGTATGTTTGACAACCAATCTATATTGCTAACTCAGAGGTTTTGGCTTCAAATAATTGACTTTTTGACTCTCAAATACAACTGAGAATTTCTATAAACAAGAGAATATATCAAACAATAATGACAATATAATAATTAGAAATGCAATAAAAGCCCTTCAGAGAACCTGCTCATTTTACCTGAATACATTTCTTTATCTTGCTCATAGCCTTGTTTTCTCTTTTCCTCTGCACCATATATACCAACCCCTCTCTCTCTCTCTCTCTCTCTCTTTCTGCCTCTTCCAAACTGTGGCTTTGAGTTGCCCCTGTTCTGGGCCCCATTCCCCTCGCAGAGCCCTCCAACTCCCCATTGTTCCTGTATTCTGTCTTATCAGCCAACCAACTATATAAATATCCCCAATGGGTTTACTCTGCCTCTGCTCCCTGCAAAAGGACTGTATCGATGACCATACAATTACACAGAGGTAATCAGCTTAGAAATCTATGTCTATCACCAAGCTCTCTTCTCTCCTGGGGCAGTCACGACTCCACTTTTTTGCCAGCCAGCCTTGTTTATTGGTGTTTTTAGTGCATTGCGGGATACTTGTGTGCCGAAGTAGAGCTGAGGTGGCCTCCCTTGTCTAGCAGGCTTGTTTTATGGGAGGGGAGGCTTCAACACATAGGAGGCACATAGACTCAAACGAAACTCCCACATAGAGCGGAGGTTAAGTTAAGAAATGTATTACAGTACAATAATGTGTAATGAAAATCTATGAGTATCAAAGGTATATTCATGCACATCAACAGGCCATGAACTCAAACTGAAAGCTTCTGTCAAAATAATATTTTTTGGTGCAAACTCTTTTGAAACTAATCTCTTTTTTAAAATTATAGTTGCTAAATAAGTGGCAAGTAGCACTTGGCCTGTAGTCCAGGGCTAAATCTGCTGCAAATTTATTATTAAATTTATATCATATTATTTTTTTCTTTTAAAGTGCACTGCTTATGTTTTCAAGTGCAGGGTACACCACCTGCTAGTTTCCATGACGATGTTATATCTTTGTCTAGAATGTTCCACAGTATGACATTAAACTTCTATGCCTTCATTCAAACCAAACTGGTCATGTATCTATGAAAACATGCATGTATCGGACTCTTCATCAGAAAGGTTACATAGTACACCTGTAAAGATCCTACATTACACAAAATTGATTCTTGTGAGCTTTAAGGCATGCTATAATGCTGTTACCTTATCAAAAACATACCCAGAGTTGTGTTTTGTTTCATTCACACATGTTTGAGTAATCCTCTTTAATTAGTTTGCACAGTCTGTAGTTTTCAAGTTAACAGCTACCTTTTACTTCTGGTCCGGTAAAGATTGGCAATTCCAGGGCTGCAATCATCCAGATGATTCTGGTGAAGGTGTATGGAGTTTTAAAACAAAGTGGAACACTTTCTTTACTACCATATGACATCACAAGGTATGCAGGGTTTGTGTGTTTGAACAAAAATGAAACGAAGCACAACTCCAGGTATGTTTGTGATGAGCAAACAACATTATAACATAGATCGGAAAACAGTATAATATAGGACCTTTAAAGTTGGACTCTTTGCACTACAGTTTAAAACAATGCACCTCACTTACCTACAGACCACCATGTTAGCTGCAATTTCCACAGCCAGCTACACTGTTTTCACAGTTCTATGTATTCTGTATAGGAAGACAGGGAGGTCACATAGAGGTGTGTTTATAGGCAACGCATGCAGGACCTTGGGAGCCACAAGGGTGTCATTACTGAGTTTTTCTTACATCAGCCGCATTTTCTCACACCCCAAAACACACAAGTAAAGTGTAAAGACACAAACACGGTCTCCCAATGCTAAGACAGATTGACTGCATGAAAGCCACATAGTCCAAAGTTCATCTAGAACAAGCTGAAGATTGTATGAGAGAAAAAAATGAATGATGAATAAATGCGTGGGCCCCTTTCAATCAGATAAGTCCAGGAAGCATGCAAGGACTACCCTGGGCATTCTTAGCTACACAAGGCTGCTTTGTGTGCCAGATCTGCTGCGGCTGTATTTCCACTGGCCCAGTAGAAACCTTTGCGATGCAGTTATTTGTTTATTAGATAGAAAAGCCTTTAGTGACTTTCATCTAATGGGCTCAAAGAGAACGATAAAGTGATTACGGTTCGACTGGACTGGCCAGGGGAGGCATCAGATACAGAGGCAGTACAAAGGCATTGGCTATGAGATAAGCTGCAGATATGGAAGTGGAAACTGAAACGAATCCAGCAGACTCATTATTTTAGGGGTTGCAAAGGTGAAGGAAAGTTAAAGTAGAAGAGGGAGGGTTGTAGTTTGGAAAGAGGAATAAACAAACTTAGTGTTATGGGTTGGAGTGCGTAACAATAGGAGCTGTTACTTAGCTTATTTGGTGCATTTTTACACATTAAACTTGTTCACTGTGTTTTTTATTTCAAGTGCTAACAATATAAATTCATTCTTAATTGCAAAATATAGTGTATATGTTGTTTATGAATATGTCAAAACAGTATTTTAAGGAAAGGGGGGATAGTCAGCTCCCACAGATGAACACTGTTGTTGTGTCCTTGTGCAAGATACTTAACCCACTTCACTTCCAGCATCTGCGTAAACTTGTTCATGAATGTGTGTGTGAATGGGTGAGCGATTCCTTGATGTAAAGTGCTTTGAGTGCCTTGAAGGTGGAAAAGCGCTATATAAAAATGTGACCATAGTTTGCTCAACATGATGTCTTCCCATGCCACTGAGGCAAGTGTTAATGTGTTAATTTAAGTTCATGGATGAAACTAGGCCAGGAATAAAGGGGAAATGCATCTTCAGACACAACAAAAAAACACCAAAAAAGGATCAGATTACTATGCCACAGCTCTTACGTAACAGATAAACTAATGCAATGTCAAAGCCACCATTTCCTTTTTACATTGTATCTCCTTGTCGCACCTCTTGAATATAGCTTTGATATATTTATTTTATGCATGTTTTATTTTTATGCTGTATTTGCTAATTACAGTAGTTATTTTACATTTTTATTACAATATTCATAGCTTTATTATTAGAGCTTATTGGGATGTGTGAGCCACTATGTCCAAGTCATTTCCCTTGTATTATTCCCCTATGTATTATCTGTATATATTTTTTATTGACTTTTGTGTAAAGCACTTTGGGCAACTCAAGTGTATTGAATTGAAAATACTATAATTAAATACTCATACACTTACATTCTACAGGCCTGTCTCATTATGTTTTCTTACTCAACCAGCTCTGTCTGAAAGCCCTGTCACTGCTCACCCCACTTATTAAAACATACATATGGTAAAGGTGTACAATTATATGTGTAAGCCTCTGGGACATCTCTCATTAACACACACTATTCACAGCATTATAATTATACCCTTGTGACACAAACAAATGTGATTTATGCTGCGGTGCCTCGTAGATAATAATTGAAAATGTTCACACTCGTCTGAGTTTCCACAAACATCTGATTTATGCGTTCGACAGGAAGCTGAACTGGAGTTGTGTTGTGTTTTATCATGTCCCTAAAGGAATAAACTGAATGACTTAACAAGGCAAAACAGACAAGATTGAGCATGACCAGTAATCTGCTTATAGGAAAAGTTGTGGTCTGTTGCAAAGCATGAATGTTTTTCCAGTTAATATCCTGTCACTTAGAAGATACCAATGTGACTGGATAGAATCAATGGCAAATTTACAACTAGTTTAAGAAATAAATTAGGTTTTCTGGTTCTTAACCTTTCACACAAAACAAGCATGAAAATATTTGGAGTTTCCAAGTATTAACAGGTAAGACTAAGCTGTTTTTATTACTCAAACGTACCTTGAAAAACATGAATTCTTACTGTAAGTGGGGTCACCTCTCCACGGGTCTGAACTGTAACTTGGCCAGGTGTTGTGATTTTCTTGTTTACATTCAATCAAATTCAAGTGTATTTATATAGCATATTTAAAATTACTCCAGATGACCAAAGTGCCTCCATAAATACAGGAAAAGAACAATAAAACATCAAGATATCCTGTCTATCTACCATTAAATGCCAGGGAGAAGAGGTGGGTTTTCTGCCTTAAAACTGAGCGGATCTGACAGGGAAAGAGGCTGTTCCATAGTCGTTGGTTACTACCAAGCAATAACATCTTCACTGAGACAAGCAGGTGGCCAGACACTCCACCAGAAAATTGACATATTGCATCATTAAGTAGTTCTCAACAAAGAAAACCCACAAGCTCTAACATTTACCCAATGCACAAACAACAAAAGGTTGATAGTTCAATCCCAACTCAGATCAGTGCATACTGTTATGTCCTTGGGCAAGCCACTTCACTCACCTTGCCTATTTAAAAGTGTGGGGTATGGAGGAGAAAGTGATGGTGATGGAGAGATGCTTGGCACCAGTTAGTAACCATGTTTCCATCAGTCTGCCCTACTGTCACGGCAACTGTTGCTATGGAAAAAAGCCCAGCCTCACCAGCTGTCTAAATGCTAGTTTCTAGTAGATTTTTCCTTGTAATTTGAAAGAGGAAAATAAAAAAAGCTACTCTTCAGCACGCATTGTTTCTTACTACAGCACATACTTGTTGAGACATCAGCTTGGCCCTTTTTGAAGTAAACTATTGTTCTTTTGAGGAGACCGAATGGGGTTTAGGTAGATGAAAACACAGGAACACTCAGCAGGCGGTGCCGTGGGGGTCCTTCCCTCAGAGACGCTGTGCACATCTCACTCCCACTTCAAAGGAGCAATGCATTCTGGGCCGGACTGCGGGATTTGTCTGTTGTGTAAGCGGCCGAGGAGGTTTTCCAGGATTTGAGAGTAGAAAGAGGGAGGGGGCGGGAAGGGGGCGGGGGCGACTGAGTTCACTTGATCTGATCCTGTACGCTGATGATATCCACAGTGTTTTGGGAGCTTTTAGTCAAATGTAGGATCTACTCAACTTCTAAAAGCATAGGGGTAATAGCTTTAAACAGCCCTATTATCATAAATTTCAAGCAAGCGTCCATATAGACTCATTACATGTAAAGTAGTGTTCAAACTTTCAACAAGTTGTTTTGTGTTGAGGCATTTTTTGCTGTTTGGGGTCATGTTTCAGTAATGCTAAGTTAATAATGATTTATTAAAGGGCCCATGTTACACTAGTTTCTGATCTATGGTAGAATGTTGTTTCCTCATCAAAAACATACTTGGAGTTGTGTTTTGTTTAACACACAAACCTTGTAGATTTAGACTGGGCTCCTCTCTCAAACAAACTCTGTTCCACCTTGTGATGTCATGTGGTAAAACAGGAAGTGCTTCACTGTGTTTTTAAACTCCACACCACTTCATTAGAATAGGATAAATACCAACCTGAAATTGCCAATCTCTACTGATTAAATGTAAAAAAAAGTAGCTGTTAACTTGAAAATTATCACTTCATGACATCACAGAGTGGAACAGAGCATTTTGAGCTTTGGAGACGTAGACTCAAACACGTGTGAATGAAACAAAACACAACTCCAGGTATGTTTTTGAGGAGGTAACAACATTCTAACATGACTTAAAGCTCACAAGAGTCAGTTTTGCGTAATATAGGACCTTTAAACATGTTGTCCTCCATTTCTAGACAAGGGTTTTTTAAAGATAAACATCATATCAAAGCATTCATGCAACAAAGATCCCCGTGGCCTGGTTTTAAAGGTAACTATAGAAACCATTGTGATTTTAAATGGCATGACAAGCATCTATTCTAATAATGAGCCCATGTTAGCGAGTTGGCTACAGTTTTATAATGCATGCATGAAACTGTTTAACTTAGCACAAAGAGCTATTGACGTTTTTGATGATGTTTTACTTGTTTGTGACTTTCCATAAAAAGAAATAGATTGTTATGTTTGTTTTGTTGCACGCACACATGCTTGTCATCAGCCCGCTGTAGCTGAAAAATTACACCCAACTGCAATTTTCGACTGATGGAGGTTCTCATTGTATCAAATTACTCTATCAGCTAATGAAGTTTGACTACTCTGAGGCATCAGAATCGCCACGAACATGTTCAGGGCGCACCATATTTAGTTGGAAGTGGGGTCAGGAGTACAGAGACAAGGAGGGAAAGGTCCTAGGACATTTGTGAGCTTTCCAAAAGGCAGGCATCTGGATTGCGTTTCACCCGCTGGGGCCCTGGCCTGAGCAGATGTTCCTGGCCAAATAAGCAACACAACACTGATTAGAAGCAGAGGGGTATACTCTTAACACATGCGCCCATTTCTGCGCTCTTGTCACTGGGCCAGTTTTAATAACGTCCCCCGGGGAGGAGAGCGCGCTTCCTCTGAGCTCTGCGGTCAAGGCAGGCGAGGCTTCATTTGTTATGTAGAGGAGCGATGATTGATCAGCGCGCAGCCCGTCCCTTTAGCTTTAGGGGGGAAAAGTGCTGGGGTTGAAACTTGTAATTTAGATTTTGTGGGGAGGATTTTGCAGCTCAAAACAAACAATTTGTTGGATGGATTTGGGGCAGATGGTGATGTGTAAACAGTTTGAGTTAATCCGCTGTGTACTAACTTTTATATCTACTCTCTGAACATGTTTGACTCCAGATTACAAGCATACTGTTGTTTTTTATATATAATTAATCACATTTGTTACACTATAAATATTGTTAGAAAAATCTGATTTGATTATGAAATTCGTAATGGTTTCCATCCCATTCAAAGATTCTGCGCTTTGTAAAAAAAAAAAAAAAAGCCTAAAATAGTATCTCCACCCACAAAGAGTTAGTATAGGAACAAAGTTGTAATTTTTAAACACATTTGGTATCATGAAATTAAGGACTTTCCATTACCACTGTATGGAGTATGTTCCTGCATTTAATCAATAGTCAGTGGTAGAACATAACAAAGTAAAAGCAGTAAAGCATTGTGCTTAAGTATAATTTTTAGCTATCTGTACGTTACTTAAGTGAATTTAAATATGGATACTTTTTACTTTTACTTCACTTTTGAACTGACTGAACAGTAACAGTATTTTTTTTTATTGTTTGAGACCTGCTGAAAAGGCCGAGGGTTTATTTTTAACACATTCATAAAAAAATACAAAAATATAACAACAAATAAACTAATATAAACTGCTAGAATAAAAAAAAAAAAAGATTGAAATATTGAATTGTTTCTGTTGAACAAAATTCAGCACAATTCTTCGTCATCAAAATCACATTTGAAGTTTTATTTTGAAGTTTATTTGAAGTGTGAAATACTTTGACTTTTTCCTCTTCAAGAACATTCTTAAACAAGTACTTTTTTTACTTTTACTTGAATATTTTTTTGCTCTAGTCTAACAAAATCAAATGCTTCTTCCACCGCATTATCAACATAAATAACTTTATCATTGCACAAGTCTAAGTAATTGTGAAAAACTGTTATATGCAGGTTCATACAAATATTTACATTTCTGCAAATACTGGTTTTGAGTAATTGAGATCTCACTTTTGTTTTGTGTCTGCTGGGCTTACCAAGCATTAACTTCTGAATCCTTTACCAAAAAAGGGAGGTGTTTCGGAGCAGGCTGCTGTTGTGCTGTTATACAGGATGGCAGGTCCTTTTGAAAAGCTCACCACATGATGTCCGCATGATACAAAAACACATCGAGACAGCCCCACAGTGCCCAAAGACTTTACACAGCCGAAGACGAGAGATTTGGCGGCCATGATGGTGGTCTGTGCAGCTCAACAGGGACATCCATCAGGCTTATAATCCACCAAAAAGACCGAAAATGGGGCTAGAGCTTGGCTTGGAGCAGGGTCTTTGTTTCGCTGCCACATAAACAGCCGGGATAAGTAGAAAAACGTTTAATACTTTTTCTGATTTTTATAATGAACACCGCTTTGTACAGCACAATGTTCTTTGTCAGTGTTTTATCGGCCAACTGTTTACTTATACACACCAAATTGAGCTTAGGAATGTTCACTATTTTAATTAACACACACTGGCATTTCTTTCAAGCAAAAAAGTCTTGTCTAAAGTAATCAAAACAACATTTTTCATTTGGTGTACATGGAAATTCATGAAAGTGAAAGCTGAAAGAATTCTCAACAGTTTAGCACCTTTAGTGTTCCAACTTTTCCAGTGGTGGGTTCAAGACATGGGGTCAGTACAGGTCACTTTCCATTGTCAAAAGAAGTAGTCAGGAACAAACTTCATAGACGCCATGATACTCATTGCCTTCATATTGCAAAGAGATCACAAAACTTAATCTGACTTTGTTATTAAAGGGACACTGCAACTTTTTTTTAGTGGGGTAGCTGCTATCTCCTTTATTCCACAGAGATGTTGTTGAATCTCATGGTATGGCATCAAACATATTTAACATTTATTAAATTATAAGTGTGTTACAGCCAGAGAATACCTTAAAAATCATGCATTCTTGGTATAAGGGCCTCTCCACAAATCTGACCTGTAACGTGGCCTGGTAGCATCCCCTGCTTATCCTGGAGATAGATAGTTTAATGCCATATGGTGGAACGTCATGCATTCTTGCTATGAGTGCGCTCGCCTCTCCACAAATCTGACCCGTAACTTTGCCTGATGGCGACACTTGTTTGTCTCCACTGAAATAGATGAGTTTAAAGAAGACTCTAGAGGCTCTAGCTATAATCTATGACTCTGTGGCTCTTTATGTTATAACTTGAACATTTTAAATTGTAATATTAATCTAAAATGACTTAATAAAAGAAACAAGTCCGCGTTACAAAACTGTGGTGCCCAATGGGAGCTGAAATGACCATAAACGTCATCACAACAAAGAGCTGTGGATAGCAGCAGATCACACTCGTGAGTAGCAGATTTTCTTTCATTTGTGCCAAAATGACTATGCAATGCTGTGAATTCTATGCATTTTATCGATTAAGAAAATAAAATTGAAGGACAAAGTCAGTACAGAGCAGTGGGTGGATGCCGGTGGTGGTGAAAACAGGGACTTACGTAATATGGCACCTTGAAAATAAGATTAAAGATCGCTCAAACATGCATGAATCACTCCAAATACAACTTCGAGAGGGTAAATGAGAATGGGAAACAATTATAACATGGTTTAAACCTCTGAAAAGTAAATTTTACATTATAGGTCTGCTTTAATACCATATGGTGGAACATTCCAGAGAAATAATGAACATCTACAGACAAGACAGGTGGCAGAAAAAGAAGGCGCCAGGAAAGTTATATAGTGCACCTTTAGACTTATATAAAACTGGTTGTCATGTGGTTTGGTTTAGCTTGTACTGTCCAGTGAAGATGAGTGAGTTCAAAGTCAAAGCCCAGCTCACGTGCCCCCCATAGCGGTGCGGACATGGGACAGCTGGGGCAGTTGTTATGACCCAGTGTATTGGGACAACATCAGGATAACATTTTAACAGCTGCTCATGTCCTGAACAAACAGCACATGAAAGTACCACCACCTCTTTACGATGACCCCCCGCCTCCTATGAAGTACTTACAGAGTACTTCAGTGTATTGCAGTTTCTGGATGAACTGAGCCAGTGTTATGTGAAGTTGTGAGGGCATGGGAGAGTGATGTAGTGCCCACGGCTCCATAGACACCACAAAACGCGGCTTTCTTTAGATTTGTGCTTCTCACCCTGGTTCTCCTTTGGGACAGTGGTCAGAGATCATTCCCACAGCCTTCACATGAGAGCCAGGCGGGACACACACAGACAGCTGGAGAGCCCACCCGCTGGTCCCTGACTCTGAGGGACTTCAGGGACCTTTTAAGGACCTGTCAAATGCTCAACTATTCAAAACAAGGCTTCACTCAGATTTTTTGAATACTTTGAGACTTATGCTACATATATATTTCATGTTTTAAGTGCATAAGATGAATGTTGTATTTATATTCTGAGTTGGCCATATACGGCTTGCCTTCATAGAAAAATTGCTTTGCCTGGAATATTCCATAGAATGGCATTAAATGTATCCATGTCCAAGGAGAAGGGGAAATGACGACACTAGGCTAAGTTGCAAGTCAGATCTGTGGAGAGGGGACACAGCTCACTGTAAGACTGCATGTTTTTCAGTTTTTTAAGCTTTCAAAAAAGACCTGTAATGGAGCAAATGCAAGACAGATGAGTTTAATATTAAACACAGAGCTGGATTTAACCTTCAGCGGGCCCTAAGAAAATTCAGTTTGGGGGGCCTTAAATTTGGAATATTATAGACATTTTTCTTGTTTTTTAGTGCATTTGAATGTATTTCTAGTGGGCTAAATTGAATCTCTGTATAATAATGTGATCAGGACCTATACAATGCCATGAAAACTTTCACTTTAGTTCAGTAAATGCAGGAAAAATAAATGTGTATAAATGCATTATACAGTAGAACATTCAAGTAATGTAATGTTCATGGAGACAAGCAGGTAGCAGACCGGACACCAGAAATTCTAAACAGTGTACCCTTTGAATAGTCTATAGTCTATAATTCAAAATGAAATACAGTGCAAACACTGTAGAAAGTCTCCCCTACACGCCTGCCTAGAGCTATTGACAATGAGAGGAAGAGGAAACACGTGCTTCCTTAATGTTTTGTACAGATCATACGACAGTTAGCCTTTCTTGTCCACTTTGCGTGCACAAGTGTGAAAAGTCTGCTGACCTCCCAGTGAACCAAAGATTACCATCTCCGGTCACATTCTCCCCCCTGTAGCACCAGTGACCATGGATACAGTGGTCTTTGTTGGTTAGTGGTTTTCAAAGACTTCAAAGAGGCTCTTGTGAAAACTTTGGCTTTGCAACTGACCACTTGACCCCTAGACTTGCTCTTTCTGTTCAGCTTTAATGGGGAATAGACTCAAGATTAGTCCGGCAATAATCAGTCTGAGAATAAAAAGCAAAGCATATATGACCTTTTGTAGGAAGAGAGGCGATGGAGGTAGTAGCTCTGTAAATTCAATTAGGCTGCCGTTGGGTGGCACGACTGGCTGCAGCTTTGAAGGGGTTTGTCGATGATATTTTCTCAAAAAGGGCAGAGCGGGCAAATAACCAGTGGAGTAAATAGCCGCGGTCAAAATGTCATCTTTAATGTCACAGAGGCCGGAGATGGTGGAGAGCGGGCTGATGCCTTCCTCGTATCCCTCCCCTTTACTGCCCCCTTAGTCCTCTGGGTGCAATTAAAGAGGACACAGTTTTGGGTGTTTGCAACAGATAAAAATAGTTGTGGGTCTGGCACTATCTGAAAAGCGCTGGCAATTTTTTTCGGGATTTATGATTGGACTAAATAATACTGCTATCTCTTCTTCCAGTACTGTTTTCTGGCAAAGCAGGCTGTGCAGATGCATGTTTGACACCAGCCCCAAGTGGGCACTCAAATCCTCAATACTAATTAACCATATGTTAGTATATTTACAACAGGCCAATATGTATGTGTGCTATCATGGATGGACTTGGATAATTTTAAAGCCATGAAGAATCTACATTTTGGTAACTAATTCCTTCAAAGAACCATTTTGGACATGGTCTTAGGCAGAGCAAAGAGTGGTCTAGACAGCGGCTTGTTAAATATAGAGCAGAGATACACCTTAATTTTGCATTAGCAGCAGTGATGGAAGAAGTACTCAATTGTGTTACTTAAAATACATATACTGGAGCAAAATACTCAAGCAAAAGTAACAGTATCACATGATAAAATCAACAGTAGAAATATTAAAGTACCTACTTAAAAATGTACTTAAAGAGTAAAAGGTTAAAGTATTTTGTGCAGAATTTCAGCGTCAATGAAGCTTCAAATGTACTGATTTTTGTTTTGATTTGTGCTTAAGATGAACATGTTAAAAATAAACCCCTCTGCCATTTCAGCAGGTCTCAAACTATAATAAAAAATACTTTTCGCTTTGAGTCCTGTTCAAAAATGTAGTAGAAAGTACAGATACCTGCTCTGAAAATGTAGTGAAAAAAGAAAAAATGTACTCAAGACAAGTCCGGATACCTAAACAGTTCTTGTCCTTTGTTACACTGCACCACTGATTAACTGTTATTACAGTTTTCTTCTTTATGGTAACCCAGTCACTTCTTATTAGCTTGACTCAAGGCCATACAGAATCACCGATGCTTTTGCCAGACAGCAGTCATCTTAATCTTCCAAGTACGATGGAAAGTATTGAGTGCCTTTGCTTATTTGTACAGGATTAGTAGAAGATGCACCCAATTTGTTCTCATATTTATGGCTGCCAGCACCAAAATAATTGGAAAGCACACTAGCACTTTTCTCCTGGCCATTTATAATTTTCCACAAATAACGCTTTTTCTCTATCCAGTAATAAACATTCAAGATTTCAATAAAAAGATCCAGTGTAAACATCACCCAAACATCAACAATTTATAGCCTTCAATGTTGAACTGTTAAAGGTCCGATATTGACATCACCAGGTGGAACAGAGTGATTTCTGTCTGTTTATGATGAGGAAACAACATTATAACTTAGGTCAGAAAAAAAAAAGTGTAATATAGGCCTGGTTAAAGGATAAACAAGGACATATACTCTGTTTATGTACACACGGAAAAGTATGAAGATTTGTGATTGGTGGTTTTTGGAACCGCCACTTTCCCATCATTCCCAGGGATGCTTTCCAATGCGTGTGACTGCGGAGTAGAATAAAGCATAATTATTGATGTAAATTACTTAAATGGTTTGTTTCACTGGACATGTGACCACTCAGACACACTGTACTGTTCAGACGTATAGACCCCACAGACTGTATCATATCAGCTCCTGTTCATGTGATGGGGACATTCAGACCAGTATCATGTCAGGCTGGACCAACAGTGTGGAGAATTACCATGAACTATGTAATATAATAAGACAGACCACTATGGGAACTTTCACATACATATATTCATCTTCTACCGGGTAGCTACAATCTATAGCATAGATCTTACATACACTCTGAATGGGCAGATCACCTATAATCATCTATTTATCTTATTGTGTAATTTTTCTGGTGAGAGTTCTGCCACCCTTTCTCCATGGAGATTAAATGGATTTATATAGCGCCTTTCATGACGCCCAAAGTGCTTTACAGTGCATTATTCATTCACTCCACACTCAGTGATGATAAGCTAATATTGTAGCCACAGCTACCCTGGGGCAGACTGATGGAAGCGAGGCTGCCAATCTGCTCCATCTGCCATTCCGAACACCACCAATACTCACGCACACATGATTTCCATATTAGGCAAGATGGATAAAGTGTTTTGCCTAAGGACACAATGACCTGGTATTCCGAGTGGTCTCCCATCCAAGTCCTAAGGTCCAGCCTTGCTTTGCTTCTGAGATGTGACGAGATCAGGTTTTGACACGCTGGTATGGCCACATGTTGTATGTTGTTGCATTGCCTTGTTTCACAGTGTGGCATTACACATATCTATCTTGCATTTACCGAACAGCACTTGCTTTTATTGCTAAGAAGACCTTGAAAAGCAACACTTGTTTATCTCCAAGGAGAAAAAATGTATGTAATGCCATACTGTGAAAAATTCTAGGCAAAGCAATAACATCTTTGTGAAGACAAGCACGTGGCTGACCCCCCACCAGAAAAGTTACATAGTGCACCTTTAAGCTTGTGGAAGATTCTTTACAGTTAAAATGTACCGTAGCAATTCAGTATTATCGACACATAATATGTAGACTTGTATGTAATGTAATACTATTGTATATTATACATTCTTTTGAAGTTTTCAATTCAAATGTCACCTTGTAGACAGTGTGGCTCCCCTCTTAGCATCGCAATGGGTTTTGTGGTTGAATGGTTTACATAAATGTGGCAGCTGAACCTTTGGCTCGCTGGGGTAATTATAAAGTCAAATTGTGTGAGAAGCCGAGGTGGTGCGCGCTATCGGCTGACGCAGCGCTGAGATGATGAAGGCACGACTTTATTTGATGAGACCTGTTAAAAGCCTGGATGGAATCACTGGCTCTAAACCAAAACACGTCCCATTTGCATTCCTGGGAGCGAGCTGTCCAATTTTATCTGTTCTCGCTCCGTCTGAGACCCCTACAGCCACAAAGGGCCCCCTGTGTGGGCCTCTCCTCGTCCGGGCCCCCGAGCTGGCTGCAGGCCTCACATGGACCTCATTACGGAGCATGCACCTGCACTCAACAGGTGTCTGAAGTCTGTGTGAACACTTAACCATGGAAACCCCTTTGGCAGTAGCACATATTTATTACATGGAGTATCATCTATTAAATATCACAGGCATATTTGAACAAACGTGTCATTCTTTGCCCAAACATCACTTAAAGGCATTTTGAATAATTTACAAAAGAGTCAATTTCAATTTTACTTAAAAACAAACAGAAAAAAACAAACAGCAAGAACTTTTCAATAACGGTGGTAAACTAATTCTGTGTCTGCTTTGGGGCTTGAAATGTGGCTGCCAATCTACGCCAATGGCTCACTTACGAATTCACACTTGTCAAGGTGGGTAAAACGTCTTGCCCAAGGACACAACAGCACTTTAATTGTTCAAATGTTGACGGATCAGTAAGTAAGCAACTTAAAACAAGGCACTCTCTAAGGGGTCTCAAAAGTTTGTTGTGGTGCAGTATTTGCAGCTTATACTTTGAAGTAGGACATAATTATACCAAACAGTTGAAGACTTTTGAATGTAAAGTTCAAAGTAAATTAGTAACAGTATATCTCTTACCATCTCCTTCAAAACATGTGTGCACACGCAGCCCCCCTGGTCGTTCTTAGATGCGAGTGAATCAGGTGCTGTGTCAGGCGCTGTGCAGGTGTGTAATCTGAAATCTGACTGAGATGAAAGCAGAGGACCCGCCTCCCCCCTCTCTCCCCCTGCCCCCCTCTCTCTCTATCCCCATCCCTCCCTCTCACTGTCCCCCCACAACTCCCCTCTCTCTTTTTACCTCCACTCTCCCTTCCTCTCTCTCTCTAACTCTCCCTCGCCCTCCCTCTCCATCTCTCTCTCCCTCACTATTTCTTTCCATTTCTATTTTCTCCCTCCCTCATTATCTCACTCCCTGTTCCTTCTTCTCAAAGCCCCCACCCCCTATCTCTCCCTTGCTCTCTACCTCCCTTGTCTCTCTCCCTCATTATCTGTCACCCTTTCCCTCCTTCTCACTTTTCCCCACTTCTCTCTCTTACTCTCTCTCACCTCTCTTCTCTCTCTCCCTTCCTGTCTACCTTTCTCCTCTCTCTCCCTCACTATCTCTCTCCCTCCCTGTCTACCTCTCTTCTGTCTCTCTTTCCCTTCCTGTCTACCTCTCTCCTCTCTCTCCCTCACTCTTTCCCTCCCTCCCTCCCTCCCTCCCCCCATCTACCTCTCTTCTCTCTCTCTCTCCCTCCCTGTCTACCTCTCTTCTTGCTTTCCCTCACTATCTCTCTCCCTCCCTGTTTACCTCTCTTCTCTCTCTCCCTTCTTGTCTACCTCCCTTCCCTCTCTTTCTTTCTCCCTCCCTGTCTTCCTCTTCTCTCTCTCTCCCCCTTCCTGTCTACATCTCTTTTTGCTCTCCCTTACTATCGCTCTCCCTCACTATCGCTCTCCCTCCTTGTCTACCTCTCTTCCTTCCCTCGCTTTCTTTCTCCCTCCCTGTCTACCTCTCTTCCCTATCTCCCTCCCTGTCTACCTCTCTCCTCTCTCTCCCTCACTATCTATCTCCCTCCTTTCTACATCTATTCTCGCTCTCCCTCACTATCTCTCTCCCTCCCTGTCTACCTCTCTTCTCGCTCTCCCTCACTATCTCTCTCCCTCCCTGTCTACCTCTCTTCTCTCTCTTCCTTCCTGTCTACATCTTTTCTCGCTCTCCCTCACTATCTCTCTCCCTCCCTGTCTACCTCTCTTCTCGCTCTCCCTCACTATCTCTCTCCCTCCCTGTCTACCTCTCTTCTCTCTCTCCCTTCCTGTCTACATCTCTCCTCTCTCTCCCTCACTATCTCTCTCCCTCCCTGTCTACCTCTCTTCTCTCTCTCCTTTCCTGTCTCCCTCTCTTCTCTCTCTCCTTTCCTGTCTCCCTCTCTTCTCTCTCTCCTTGCCTGTCTCCCTCTCTTCTCTCGCTCTCCCTCACTATCTCTCTCCCTCCCTGTCGACCTCTATTCTCTCTCTCCTTTCCTGTCTCCCTCTCTTCTCTCTCCCTCACTATCTCTCCTCCCGTCCCTCTCTCTTGCTTCCTCCCCTCCCACCTCTCTGTGTGGGGGTAACATTTCGTTGCAGGGGATTAGACTTGTCTGAGGAGAGATAAGACAGTACAGGATCACAATGATGTTAAACGTGTGAGCGCGAGCCAGGACTGAAACATCAACACGAGAACAAGAAATATAATAGAGCAGAAAAAAACATTATTAACTGCCTCTCGTCTCTGATAATGATAACTGAAATTGGAACACGAAACTGCCTCCATCTCTGTAAACACGGGGCTAATGGGACCTACCCAGCGCACACTGGTAATAACTTTTATAGGTTGAGTGTTTATGTTAATTAATCCCAACTGGAGTCCAAGAATACATGTTTCCTAGAAGTTCTGCTTTTGACTAAATAAACACAGACACTTTCCTCCCATGTGGCGCAGGATGAGAATAGTGCAAAATAAACTTCAAATCATAAAAGTTTGTTGCACTACCACACAATGTTCTTTTAGTTTTAATAGTTCAAAACAGGTAATTTACTGTATTTTCGCATAGTCCTTACAGTAAACCTATAAGAGAATAGTCAATAATATGCAAGGGTGGATGAAGTACTCAGTATATTACTTAAGAAATGGACAGATACAGAGGTAAAAGTACTCAGCTTGTTTAAAAATGTACTGTAAGAGTAAAAAGTATAAGTATTTTACACAGATTTTGATCATGTGTTGTCAATTTGCTGTAAATGTAGTGGTATTGATTAAAAACTATACATATTTTAGCCCGCAGTAGCAATACGAATACGTTTTTTTTTTTATTTTCTCATGATTTTTGTGTGTTTATATTTGTTTGCTCAAAGCCAAAGCTTGAACTTGAAAACTTTAGTCAGGATGTTACCACAAACATGATAAAATAACCCCTCAAATCATATGAAAAGTACTTTTTACTTTTCAGTCCAGTCAAAAAAAAAAACAACTTCACTACATTTGACATACCAGCTCTCAAATGAGATGAAGTAAAAGTAAAAAGTATCCAGTTTAAAATGTACTTAAGTACAGATACCTAAAAATTCTACTTAAGTACAGTACTTGTACATCGTTATCTTCCACCACTGATAATATGAGGAGATCTATTAATAAGGAGGTGCCAAAAATGAACCCAAGTTACCAAATTGAGTGCCACAATATTAATAACTAAATTGTCTGGAGAGAAATGACTGGTATGAGCTCCCTTTTCACCTCCTGACAGTCGTTCAGTGCAGAATTTCTTTAACCTACTTGAAGTGGAGTAACTGGCTTCCGTCTAAACAGTTAACTTTATTAGGCTATTATTATTGTTTAAAAGAAAAAGCGTCATTCCTTGTGGTGCAAAAATTAAAAATCTATCAGAAAGGCTTGATCCATAAATGTACACTGCAAGCTTCACTCGTGGATTTGTTACTCTACGAGGACATCTAGTGGCAGAAACGGTACTACACTCCAACCGCTCAGTCTGGACACAACCTTCAACATCAACATTTCTTTTTTTTTTTTTTTCTGTGAGCGTGATAACAATGTCCAGCCGGTGCCAGCACAAATAACGAAGGGCAGCATTACCCGTGGGGCTTAGGGCGGATCAAAGATCCTGTGTGCGGACAGATACAGATGCAATGCTCGCAGTGGAGACTAGAGGGCACGATCTCTGCACCGTGTGACTTCTCTTCACACCTGAGCCACCTCCAGCACCTCCAGCTCTCCCTCTCCATCATTACCAGCAGGCTTCTTTAAAACAGGCGTATAGGGAATGGGCAGTAGGCTGTAGTGTGAATCATATGATCATTAATGCAACAATCTGTTATTCCCACTACTAAACTGAAGTTTGAAATTGGTAATAACTGCAGACCCACACATTATGCAGTCTAATAGTCTATAAAAACACATATGAAATGATTGTAAAAGCAACAGCCGGTGCAAATTTTAATAAATGTTTATTCAAGGTCATAGACAGCTCTGAAAGATTTAATCCATGTAATAAACATTAACACAGGCAGTACAAGTGGCCTAAAGAACAATATTTCACTGGTACAATAACACATAGTATTTTCACCTCTCAAAGCTACTTTTACTAGCCTTCAAATGTGACATAATATCAAACACTATAAAGTCTAATATATATCTCTTTATTATAGTCATGAATGCATTGTAATTCACAGTTGGTTTATTTTATCTTGGTTTTTCTATTATACAATGCATTATAATAAACAATACTTTACCAGAACTTCACTTAACTTACACCAATAATAGGCAATAAATACATGTTGTTTTCCTTGTGCAATCAATTAAATCAGGACCAGACTGCATTTTTTGCTTAGATGTGCAAAATAAAATTATTCTGTAAACTCACTCTAATTCTGTAGTTCAATTCAAAAGATAAATGAATTTTGCTGGGGTTTTATACACATTTGCACTAATACTATTGGCCAGTCTGAGATATATCCATTTGGAGTTTGCAGATTCCAATTATCAGACATGAACCAGTGATTATTAATGTGAAGATATTTTGTAATAGGGTATTCTAGATGAATTAGCAATGGTGCAAAGCCACTGCTCCATGTGCACATCATTGCATTTTAAATTGAAACCACTGAAGTAAACAGTTTTTTTTCCCCCACAAATGGAAACAAATTCAAAAGTTCCACAAATATTAAATTGGCTGAGTGAGTCTGTATGGACAAACCTGAAGTGACCCCATTTGCAGCACGCTCCTCAGGCATAGATATGTGTTTTGAGTGCTTCATCCTCACAACTTCACACAGTAATAATGACAAAGCACGGCACAAGCAGCTACTGTAAAATACATCACGATCAAAACGCTGTCGGTGACAATTTGGTGCTAAGTAGAAATGTCTGCACTTGCTACAGTGTTGTTGTCTTTACACATCTGTTACTATTGTGCGATCCCTCTGCAAAGAATCGGCAGCAGGTGGGAAATCCTTTCTTAGAAATGCTTTTATATAGACATATCTTGCAATATTCATATAAATAATTGTATTCAGTAGAAACGAGAGATGACATCTACAACAGTGAAACCTGAAGCTACATTTGTGACAGCAGAGTAGAAGCTAAGCTCAACCATTGTCTTTTGCACACAATTAAATGAGTCCGGTTTAGATAATGCATAATTATGGCTATGCATAAAATACTGGGATTTAAGTCTGTATCAAGGTAAAGTTGCTCTGTGTAACTTTTCTGGTGGAAGGTCCGCTCCTTGCTTGTCACCAGGGAGATGCTATTGCTTTACCTAGAATGTTTTACAGTAGGTAATAAAACATATCTATTGCCACTGGGACAAGCAGGTAACAGGTGACCCTGCTCACAGTACAAATGCATGTTTTTTAAAGCATTTTTGAGCAAGAAAAACACCCATAATGAAATAAATGCTAGATAAATATGTTTAATGCCATACTGTGGAACATTACAGGCAAAGAAATAACATCTCCATAGAGAGGAGCAGAGAAGTTACACAGTGAACCCTTAAAGTCTCCTAAAACATGATCAGAGAATCAATAAAAAATAACTACAAAACTTCTGAATATAGAAGTTCACCAATAACCTGCATTGCATGTCTTTGTGCTGCAGTGACCTTTAGAGGATTACGTTGTATATATTTGAACACTTTTGAAAGTTACTCGAAGATGTTCAACTTTTAATCACAACACACTTGAGTCATACTGATGTGGCCTGCAACTTTTTCAAATTTATAAAAATGAAAAAACAGTTTAAATATTATTGCAAAGCAGAAAGCTGCTAATGCTCAGAGACTGTAGTACTACTAAAGCTACAAAGAATAGAGCCTGATGTGCGTGTGAGTGATGTGAGTGTTTAGTTCTATTTTTAAAATAAAACACATTTTTCTGTGTTTGAAAATGTGATATTGCTCTATTTAAAAGTTCATCCTTGTTTATAAATAATTTTCTGGACTATATTTTACTACTGACATAAAATTATGTTGTGATATACAACAGTCATCAGTACAATACAGGTGAAGGGATAATTATCTGAAGTGTGCTTTTACTCTCCATGGTTGTACTGGCACAAAGATATATTAAGAATTAAGGCTATCCTTGAAGTTAATTTGCTTGAATTTTAATGTTGTGTCCCAGAGCCAGAAGGTATTGCTGGTGTGGCAGTCAGACAGAGGACCTCCCCTTTCCCTTAACTTTTCCTAATTATATCCACCTCATTAAACTCCTGTTTTGTCTTTAAAGGCATTTAGGGGCCATTTGGAAACTTTTCTTACTGTGACACAAGCTCATTAGTAAAATCAAATGTGCTTCTCCAAATAAAGGTTTTGATGCCTGGGCAGGAGGAATCCCACTGAGCCAGGTTTTAATTAGCTAAGAGACTTAAGCTACATTTTCCTATAAAGTACACTAAAAGACAAGGTTGCCAGAAACACGTAATAATAGAATATTGTAGAAAAGTCAAATTGTGTGCTTGAAAACACTGAGATGGCAGAGGGTGGCTGAGAGGCTTGCACTCTTGACATCAAGAAGGTTCTAGGTCCGACTCAAAGGGCACTCGGCCCTTTCTGTGTGGCCTTTGCAAATTTCTCCCTGTGTCCGTGTGGGTTTCTGCCAGGCCCTCCGGCTTCCCCCATCAACACAAAAACATGCACTGTAGGGAACAAACCCTCCAGCTAAGGTAGTCCTGACCAAGCCTAGCAACAAGATTACAGAGATGGAGCCCCAAGCACAGCACTGCGGCGGCCACTGACAGGCTGGCCTAGTGACATTAATGGATGGGTCAAGAACAAATTTCCCTACAGGGACAATAAAGTGTACCTTCAGAGTGTGAAGGATTGGTAACTGATGAAAAAACATCAACTAATTGATTGGTTGATACTTAATAAAATATATATTGTGACATACTAACTGTATTTCAATAGCTGTACACCACAATTATAGAGGAAAAGCTATCATATTCACCATTTCAAGATCAAGCAAAAAAAAAAACAAAAAAAAAATCTACACTTAAAAAGCTACCCCTGAGGGGAAAATGCTTCTCTGTCCTTTTATGTCAAATTATCATTTTGATTTTTATGAAGGTGGTTACATACTGCATCTGTAGAAGATTATGTGTTTTCTTTTTGAAACCAAATCATTTTTCCAGTATCATATTGTGTTTTCTCAGTATGTGATAGTCTATAAATCCCTTTTTCTTAGAAGCCTCAACTAAACAACTGGTAACAAAGAGAGGAATGGAGTTAAGAGAATTGCTCGCACAGTTTTGGCCTTTACCGATCGACCTGTTGAGCCAAGTGAAGAGCAATCTGAGAAATTGAATGAACCTGAACATGTCCTCGTCCTCTGGGGTAGGTGCAGCACTCCTCTGTCTGACTGATATTAAAAACACCAACTTTTTCACGGTCTACACTCCTCTAGACTGATGTGTTGTCTTTTGGATTTCCAGGTGAAATTTATGAGACTTTTCATGCATTAATTCCATATAAACGTTTGTACCCTGCAACTAATCTGAGGTATCGAGTCTAAATTAATACTTTTAGTACGCTACTTTCACAAAATAGTTCTATCATATCAAAGATTATACAACAAAGATAACATTACAAAAAATAGAGACTGATAACATTTAGCTTAATTTATAAACGTGTAAAATATAGTAGTAGACGGTTTGCACAGTGGCAGGATGTAATAGGAAAAAACCATTGTGTTTTTTTCGACACGTAACAAACAACATTCAAAAAAGTGCGAAATACTGTAAACAGGATACCAGTACAAAAGCACATGTGAGACGGGTCAGGAAACACTGTGTCAGATCCTCACTCTTCGTTCTCCATTGATTTCTCGATCTCCTTCAGCCTGCGGACAAACTCTTGGGCCTCCCTGTCTCCGATGCGTGCGTCCAGCATCCTCATGATTGGCTTCTCTGGAGGGGAGAGCAAACAGATGAGACCAGTCACAGCACCTGGCACAAATAAAACTCGATTGAAAGGCTGTCTATGTTGTATTACAGGGAAAAGAATGGAAGACCAAGATCTATGCCCTGTGGTACTCCAAGACAATATTGAAAAAGGTAGGAAACAGATATAGCTCTGGGTGAGTCTAGTGAGAGATGGATAGAGAATTATTACTTTTACTCAGTGTTTTAAAGGAACATATAAAATAGTTTTGAAACTTTTTACTTAAAGCAACTTGTATAACTTTCTGGAGGTGGCACGTCACATGCATGATTCCATAGAAATAGAAAGCTAAACCCATACTTCGGAATATTCTTAAACAATTTGGTAGCAAATCAAATAACATGTCACCTTTGCAATTAGAGGGCCAGTGATTTAGGGGCAATAAGGTAAGAGTATAAGTAGTTTTTACTGAATAATTGTTCCCATCTTCCTGCCTTTATTATCCCCTTCACTCCATTCAGTGTAGTGAAGAGTGCAGTGAGCATTACATTGGGGAAACTAAACAGCCACTCCATAAGAGAATGTACAAACACCGTCACAAAAGCTCCTCTGGTCCACCTCCATCTCAAAGCCAGTAACCACTCTTTTGAAGATAGTGAGGAGACCATTAAGGCTGAAACTGGAGAGAATAGCTGTTTACAGTTTCAGTGTAGTTAGCTCCTCACTTCAGATTGATATAAGGCAGTGTCCACCAGCAATCTGACCAGAACTGCAGAAGCGGCTTGGATGAGCAGCGAAACGTCTTCACTTTTGTCTAATTGACAGAATTAACTTCAGCTTTTATGGATCAGACCTGGACAACTGAGGGATTACACAAACATCTCCCTTTATTATCTTACTGATGTTTGAGTGTGCATTGACTTTATATTTTTAGATTTTTCATGCCGATCTATTTTATATGGCTTGATTTTCAACTTAGTATTTCATGTATAAAAAACAAACAAAACTACAACAATTGAAGGCCTATGTCTGTGCCCTGTGGTGCACCAAGCAGTTAACATTAGTTTCATGTACCGCTGGGTTTACTGCGGGACAGGTGCAGAATGATGGGCTGCACGTTCTTCCCCTGCGGTGAAGCGTTGGGTCTGCCCGGCCAACAGAAGTCGCTCAGAGGAGCCACAGCCTCGCCCGCAAAGTCATTAGTTGATAGCCAGTCATAGTCCATCACAGTGAAGGTTAGACAGGCAAATCTGTGCCGGTACTGTTCTGGGCTGACGTGGCTAGAAATATAGACAGGTTAAATAAGAGTTGTCATCTTACAGAACTTTCAAACTCTATTTTAACACTAGGAAAAGGCTCAATACTGATTTTGATACGGCACTTTTTTTTAAACAGACAACACAATGACATTTTCGACACAGAAAAGTTGTAGTTTCTTTAATGTTATGATGTGATCATTCTAAAACTACTCTAACTCTAAAACTAATCAGGACAGAAAGGGGTAAACACCTAGACTTACAAATAAAACAGCTCATCAAAAACAGGATGTAGCGTTTTGAGTTTCACTTGTGTTCGCTGATTCTTTGCCATAGGGAAAAGATGGTGAGGACAGAGCTCCACAATGACGAACGGATCACTCAGACCTAAAACATAAGTAAATGATAACCGTAATATGCTGAAATGCAAATTTGAAATATTTTCAAATGTTGAAATGATAGGTGCCAATTGGGTTTTTACCATTGGCGTCTAGTGCGAGGATATCAGCAGCATGAAGAATCTCCACTGTAAGTCTCTGCTCTGAAGCATCATAGTAGCACTTGACACTGATTCGACCAAATCGAGTGTGCTTGAGTGTTTTCTGAAATAGACTTTACTGGTTAAAAATAATGAACAACAATGTATAGAAGTGGTGTCCGGTCAGGGCAATCAAGGCAAGCAGTGCTTGTCCAATAAAATCAAAAATCATCATGTGCCAAAAGTATAATTAAACAGCTATGAAATATATCCAAATAATCATGTTTTACCTTCACTTCTGCCTGTTTGAAGCAAGGTTGAAGTCAAAGTGTCCTTTAGTACATCCTAATGGTCATTGAGCAGACTGCAGCGACCGCAGTTTCAAAAGTCTTATTAACTTGTGTTGTCCTATGCTACGGAGGCCATGCAACACCATTATACTTCCATGTGCGGCACGTGTGCGGTTTTTAGAGGCTTGCATATGCGTACTGAAAACCACAGCCAACTCAGACAGCGCTGCATAAACCCGTATTATAAAACCATGGGAATTGCACACATGAGGAGATTTTTTGTAAGTGTGCATGTGCAGCAGGAGACAGCAAAAGCAGTGCCAACTTTAAACATAAGTGCCTAAAATAACTCTCCAAGTCATTGTTTGTAGCTTTGTAATGATTAGACGTTAGTTAGAAATACAGTCATTTAGTCAAATATGAGCTAGTTTCAGGGCTAGTTTGTGTAAAATTGGAGGATCTGGACCACCTGTAAGTCCACCTGTCTGAAGAGTGCACTGTTATTGTTAGAATCTCTTCATGAATGAACATTTTGTGTAGTAAGTGCATTACACATCTGTAGAGCTGTCACATGTCACTCATGTGGTTTCTAGATGCATAATGATAATTACATGACAATAGTACTGAAGGGTCAGATCCATAAATGAGGTGTAGGAGTAGTTGTTCAAACAACAAACAGCCCTGTTTGTACAAACAGGGTGTCAAATACAGTCCAATATATACAAATGTGAATAAACTAAACTAATTTGACTCCAAAAGGCACATTATGCTTTTAATATGTAAAATAAATATACTAATTTGCTATTTAATTGTATAGAAAGTGATGTTGTATTGATGTTCACCCCAAATCTGCTTGCCTACCCATAAAAATCACCGCAAGCTACTGATGTATAGTATTTCACATATACTTAATAGGTAGGCTATTAAATTGTACATGTAATTGACCCTAATCAAATGTTTTTAGCAGATTTAAATTCAATACATTGAAAGCATTTAATAAGTGACCTGACCTAGGCAGACTTCTTCATGACATAAGTCATGTTATCTTTGATGCACTAATATATCTGCTGTTTGTCCAGAAATGTAATATTTTCAGCTTGGTCTACTGTTTTGTGTATGAGGTATTGCACAAGCTGTGTTCAAATAAATATTGGACCTTTTAATTATTTTTTTTAACATAACTTGTTCATGAGGAAACATTCCTGGAGACTTATTGAAAGAATTTGTCATAGCACTGACTTGTCCAGACGCATCTTACACAATAGAAGAAAACAGATGTGGCCAGATCAATATTTTCCTATTGACCCAAACGCACCTGATGGGAAATCTTCTCCAGATAGTACTGTTCAATCAGCTCAAAGGATGAGCACTTGTTCAGCTTTAGCTCCTCCTCCAGAGCCTAAAACACAGTGATTATATGCACCAGTATTAGACATAACATTATGAGCGTATGTATTATTTAGGTCACTTTAAGATTAAGATAGACACAAAATTAATAGGACACTGAAAATCAAAATTGATATCAGTCGATTTTATTGAAATTTTATTATTGTGATTTTCATTTTTTTAAAATTCCTTCATTGACCAAAATTGTTAATAAATATAACCAGTCCTACAATATTACATGGCATCACCTGCTACACTACAGACTTATGAGCTTTTACACATTCAGGAATTATCCGTCTACAACAACTACCTGTCAGCATATTCATTTAACCTCTACTTACAAAGTCTACTTTTACAATTAAAATACTTGTTTGTTTTTTTTTTTAATAGACAAGACAATAAGGAAAACATTGGACATAATTTAAATAAATTAAACACAGAACACATTAACACAGATACAAACTAATAAATCAAATAAAAATGGACAAAAGCAGACAACACCGCAGGGTGTGTGGGGTGGGGGCAATATGGTGACAAATGTCGACTCATAATGTCATTCCTATGATAACACACCATTTTGGCGGATCATGGTGTGGCAATTTTTCCAGACTCCCAGGGAGAGACAGGTGGACTCAACCAGCCGCAGTGAAGTGCACACCTCCAGAAGAGGCTGACTTCAGCCCCCTCCTGAAGGCTCTATAGATACTCAAGTTTTCAGTGTTTACAGAGTCACGAGAAACAAACTGAAACTAGCATCCTGTCCTGATCCATAAGTGGCAAGAAATATTCCATGAGTATTACAGAATGTTATATAGTTGTCATGTGAACATAACCTATGACTAGTCCAGGTTCTGAGCTTTTCAAGAGCTTTGCTACACAATAAAGTTCATATAATCAATGGTGTCCCTATTTTTTTCTTCTTCCGTGTCCATAATAAGGAGTACAGAGCACCAATTACACCTTTTTCAGACGGAGTCATCGTTTTATCGCTATTAATAATCTGTTACATCACCAAAACATCCCAAAATTCATGCATCCAATTTTCCATTGAAAAACAATTTGGTTTGTGATGTTTCCAGTTAATCATAATAATTCTTTGTGCAGCTATAAAGGCAAGATTGGTAATTTTGTATTGATTTTTTTCTTGGAAATTGAGCAGATATGCAAACAGGTAGCAGGCCTTGAGAACATATTTCTATTTAGTAACACAGTGCCATAACGTGTGGAGTAATGTTTCTTTTTGCCCACAGCCACCTTAGCAAAGGTTGGGGGAGTATGTGGCTGTTTTTTTTTTTAGTTTGGCTGGAGATATGCTCTGTGTAGTGTTTTAAGTTGAATCATCAAGTCTCACTGGTTTGGGTTAAATGGCAATTGAAATATTAACATAAAGGTTGTATTTCTGTTTTCATAGTTTTTCAGATGTTTGGAAGTACTATTTTAGCAGGGACAAACATATTAATAAAATCAAATATATCAAACATTTCAAACTAATCATTATAAACACCTATTAGTAAAACTATTTTCTCTATTCATAAAACATCTATGGAAAACTGTGTGAAAAGGGATATGACGATGTGGGGTCTTAAAAGCGTTAAATCTTACAAAAACAAGCTTAAGAAACAAAAATCAAAAAAAACACCTATTGTGTACTTTCTAAGCGCAAACAGCTGCCACGGTGATTGTCATATACCGATATACAGATGTCATAAGTTGTCATCTGTATATAACAACTTATGACACCTTTGTATTACCAGCTTGTATGTACCTTGAAATCTCCACTCTTCATGTCGTCCACAGTGAGACCTTCTCCATTGGCGTGAAAGAACTGCAGCAGCGTCTAATCATTCCAGTGAAAAGTAAAAGAAAAAGGATCAATCTATTTTCACACAAACAGCATGAACGCAAGTCTGCCTCTCGGTTGCTTTCAACACTTGGCCCACACGTTTAGCATGGCATGACTTTTTCCTGAAAATCTGCCACCATCTTGTCCAGCTGGCCTCTATAGCATTAGCATGTACAGAACACTCTTATAGTACATTGTTATTCACTGTGTGTGCTTCCTAGTTGCTTCATAAATATCTGATGAATGCTAACAACTGCAGAAAAGCTCATTCTGGTCTAATTAAAGGTGATGGAAACAGTAGTGTAATGATGATGTGACATGCATTAATTCAAATATAAACTTGACAGCTATAAAGAAAAACAGACATTAAAATAGATATTTCCAGAGATGGGTAGGGTAGCCAAAAAGTGTACTCAAGTAAGAGTATTATTACTTTAAAATAATATTACTCAAGTAGGAGTACAAAGTAGTAGTCCAAGAAATTACTCAAGTAAGAGTAAAAAAGTGTGTGGGAAAACTATTACTGTAGTAAAAGTGACTTAAAGAGCAACTGTTGGGACGTAGCATCTGATTTATAAATTAAAGTTAATGTGATTGGAAGGGCAAAGTATTAGATAAAGCACAAAAGCTGGTATTTTCAAAAGACAGACAGATTTAGAAGGATTTTGCTATAAACTAAATAATATCTGAAGGAGCAGTGCAAGAAACACAATGTTCAAATCATTTCATACTGTCACCATTGAGCTTTTGCAAATTGTAGACTTACTCACAATGGGTAGAGGAACCAAAACATTTTAGTCAAGTAAGAGTACTGTCACCTCAATAAAAACATTACTCAAGTAGGAATAAAAGTATGTTGCTAGGAAAGTACACTGAAAAGTACAGTTTCTTATATGTAATGCACCTCTGGATATTTCAAAGTTTTCACTACTAACCTCAACAGTGTATTGAAAGCGGTTGTAAAACTCTATTTGGACACCTCTGTTTTCAGTAACTGCATCCAGGATCATTCTAAGCAGTAGCTCCCACATGCCTTGAAGCACCCTGCAAGATCAAACTGAGGGTTAAATTAACAAGAGCATATAATTCAATCCCATGGAACATTTTACATCCAGGAAATTGTTGTGGACAAATTACATTTGAAATGGCATCCTCTTTATCTGTCACACACTGATGAAAAAAAGCCCCATGGGTCTATTTATGGGAACACTTGGGGACAAAATGTGTGAGGGAAGTGATTCGTTAGCACCTATATACCATAGTACAAAAACATATCAAGAATATATATAAATAACAACCTGCAATACAAATTAAAAGAACATCTGCATAAATTACAAAGGCATGCTTGATCAACATTATCCAGTATAAACATTGCAAGATCTAGAAATATGAAAGTGGTAAAATAAAATAAAGAATTGCTGAAATAATGATTTGGTTAAATAATTCACAGTGTATGAATAAATATAAAAAATAAGGCCTTAAAATAGAACACTTTTAGTTTACATTTTGTTGACATCTCACAAATACATCTAGACTAGATTATATTACCTTGTCAGATTCTCCTTAACCAGGTTGTCAGTCAGGATGTTCATAGTGTCCTGTAAATACTTCATAAGAGGACACACGGCCTGGAAAAATCATTACCACACGTCAAAACTCCGATGGCATGTATTGATCGAATAAATGACTTTAACAGATAAACACATGAGTGGCCTCAGGGTCTCACCTCATCATTGTTGATGGAGTCTGGAGACAGGCTTATGTGTTGGATGTACCTCCGCAGCTCAGGCAGCATCTGAAAAGAAAGATTTCATCAATCACCTGAATCACTGTTTAACTATGTCCTCAAAATATAGGCAAACGATGGTTTCTGTATTACCACATGACATCACAAGGTGGATCAGGGTGTTTTCTGAGCCTCAGAACTCAGACTAAATATGCAGAGTTTGTGTTAAACATGTATTATATTGATTTATTGGATTAGAATGACATTCAAGGCTGGTTGCACTTTAAACCAAGATAGATCACAGTCAGATACATACACTGTAAAGCATGATGGCTTTGTTTGTCAACTGATGTTATTGTAAGACCTCAGGGACCGGCCTCCTGCTGGTGCCCAAAATAGAACTAAACATGGGGAATCAACATTTCAGTTTTATGCAGCTAAAACCTGCAACAGTCTTCCTGAAGATGTGAGACAGGACTCTACTTTGACAATGTTTAAATCCAGGCTCAGGCTCAAAATGGTTCTGTTTAGCTGTGCATATGACTGAAAGATTTTTATTCTGCACTCAACTCTTTTAATGTTAATGTTATAATGATTATTTATGTCTTGATTTGTTTGTATGTCTTTCCTATCCTGTAAAGCACTTTACTTTGTGTATGGATTGTGCTAAACAAACTAACTTGCCGTGCTTTGCCAATCTGCTGCTTGTCCAACCACCACCAATCATACATTCACTCACACACACCACATTATAAATATAGATGCGGGTGAAGGGTATAAAAACAATCTATTCTAGTACTAAAGAAAAGGCTCGGTACTCACTATTCCAATACAACAATAACAATAATTAAAAACAAAATATTACAATGTGTCCTTATACTACTGAGATCAAGGCAATTCTAAAACTATTCAAAAAAGGTCAAATGTTGTCCTAAGTATTGATACAAAAAATATATTTGTCCAGAGTTACTAATTAAAGTATAGGATCTACTTTCAGGACTAATTTCAGTATCAATTAGGATCTGGGTATCACTATTTTAGCAACTCTAATTGGGGCTGTGCAATTAATTACATTTTATTCCGGATCTGAGTTGGTAGTAATTCAAAATCTGTAGTCATTTTTGGTTTAGTCAGATTTAATTTCAGTTTTTTTTAAGACAATATAAAACTGAATGGAAAATCGAGGTTGCTCAATAAGAAAAAAACAGGTCAGATAAATAAAAACTCCAGTGCACAACTATGGTATGTTCAGTGCAGTACCTTGTCAGTGAGCACAGAGATGAGCCTTTTGGCCTCCCTCTGCAGATCCAGGTCCATGTTGTAGAGCTGTCCATTCAGAGCCTTATAGACCTGCTCCTTCCCCTCTGCCCCACACGACTCCTCCATAGCCCGCTCCACCCCGCACCAGTCCAGGTCCCGCGGCAGGTGGCCCAAAAACACCCTTACGTGCTCCATGCTGTTCAGGGCGATGCAGAGCTGAGCAGGAAGATCAGAAACAAAGGAGAAAGTGGAGAGGTGGGAGAGGAAAAGCAGCAAGGCTATAGAAGCAGGAATGGATATAAAATAGTGTTACATATATGTATGTTGCCATATATTATGTATAAACTGCCTCTTAGTATAGCGTCCTAAAGAAGATTTCAATTCTTTTGTGGTGTCAAGTATCTGCATCAGTAAAGCAAAACTAAACCGGAAAGCGATGTGTATATTTTTAAGTGCCATTTTCTTACTGCTTTGACAGATATTTTTTCGTGGGATAAGAAGCATCAACTAGGAAAACAAAACAATACAATATGCTAGCTCCTGCTGTTTCACTCAAACTGTATTACTACTCAAAAAAAAAAAGTCTTCATGTTACCCTGCTTCCTTTTCATTGAGGCTTCATCTGTTGCTTGCAGAGGTCAGGACTTGTGACTAGCTGCCATACTTGCAGCTGACAGTGAGCCTGAGATGGGGGAGCAATTGTACTTGGAAGTATGTTTATCTTAACAAATACAGCCCTCTCTGAGTATCTAGGTTATATCTGATGCAAAAGTGAAGCAACTTTTCTTCTTCATTGTTTGGATTTTATTCCCACATACCAATCAGTTTTAAAAAAACAGTCATGCACATCTAAGAATTTCAAGGCGCTCTGTGTAACTTTTCTGTTGGAGGGTCTGCAGGATCTGTTATTGTCTGCATACAATGTTTCAGACGTATCTATCTCCATGGAGACCAGAAAGCGACATCATTAGGCCAAATTACAGCTTAGATCTGTGTAGAGACAATCTCTCAAAATAAATAAATAAATAAACAAATAAAAATAATAATAATAATAAATAAATATATACCTACGGAGCCTCAAGCATATGGCATATGAGTCGTCATGCTTTTTCTCATTTATTCCCAAAGAGTAACGTAGTATAAATAGCCCTGTTTCTGTTTTGTTTGTGTTTGTTTACACCTATCTTCTCGCCCATCGCCTGCTGCGGTCGCTGTGTTGCCTGGGAGGACACTTGCTGACATTTGGGTTCCAGCGTCATCGTGCACACCCCCATCCTCCCTGTGCTGCGTTGGCTAAAGGCGTTACCTGCACTGTGAAGCTCTTGTGGTCTCGGCCCAGCTGGCTCCTTTCAATCTTACGGGTCATCATCTCAGAGTAACACACGGCCTCGCTGCAGAAATTCTGTTTAAGAAAAAAAAAAAGGATCAGCGCAATCGTGATGGTTTCTATGCTGTTGTGATCATGGTGTGAATGACATGATCCAAAAGCTATAGTAACAATAACACATTTTTTTTTGATTTGAAATATTAATAGCTTTATAGATTTATTTGCTCCATACAAACTTGACAGACCACTCAAAGTTCCAGTCTACAGTAGGCCAATCTAAATCATTCCTCTCGCTGGTGGAAAGCTACCACCTATTATTATTTTTGTATTTATACTTTTATTCAATCAAGAAGTGCCAATGGGATTGAGAATCTGCTTCACAAGAGATACCTGGCCAAGGTAACAGCCAACAGCAGAAGCATAGGAACAAAGGTTTCCAAGGTAGTCATCTTGACAATGTTTTAAACTTTAGACTTTTCAGTTTCCACTCAAATGTAGCCACAGTTGCCCTGGGTCTGACTGATGATGATGAGGCATCCAACTACCTCTCTGACAATCATTAACACACCACATTCAAACAAGTTAAGTGTCTTGCCCAAGGATACAGGAAGTAATCATTGGATTTATATAGCTCTGTTCAAAACACCCAAAGTGCATCACAGTGCATTATTAATTTACTCCACACTCAGTGGTGTTCAGCTACTGCAGTCATAGTCATAGTCATAGCTTAGTCATAGCTGTCCTGGGACAAACTGACGGAAATGAGGCTGCCGCCATTGGCCCAACAATCATCAACACTCACTCACACACCACATTCATACTAGTCAATGTGAGTAAAGTACCTGATTTTCTCAGTGGTCTCCAATCCAACTATTAACCAGGCCCATTTGGACATAACAGGACAATAGCAGGTCATGTGGCAATTGGACACTCTGGTCAGTTGTGATGATGAAGATGATGATGAATGATGATGATGATGATGATGATGATGATGATGATGATGATGATGATGATGATGCGAAGAGGTTACTCACATCCGTCAGTCTGGTGATGAAGATGAAGGCCCCAGCAGAGTCGGGCCAGGACAGCTGCTGCCACATCTCTCTGACCTGAGCGAAGCAGAGAGCCACCTCCACGGCCGACGAGCTGTGCTTAGCCTGGCCCAATGGCTCCAACTGCAGAAAGAGTAGAATTATGGTGGAACAATGCTTGAATGTGTTGTGTAATCATAATTCAGATGTATATGCTCTCTTTTGACTCTCCACCAACAAAGGGATGAATTACGTAAAACCATCATAAATTGTACTCAGCATTCTACATGTTACTTGCTTTGTTCTAATGCCCATGGTTACCTATTATATGTTATGTAATGAAAGAATTACTTCTACATATTACATTAAAACACAAGAAGAATGGGTTATTTTTGTAAATGTGCATACCAAAGACCGAAGACGCCAAAGGATTATCGTAAATGACTGGAGTAGTTGATACTGAATTCTGTTGAAATTAAAAACTTCCTGTTATATGCAAAGTTTTGAATACATTTCCCTTTCAAAGGATATCATTTTTTATTTATTTTTTTATTTAATTGCCATGGTGATGGCCTTAATTTTTCATCATTTTGAAACCCAGCAATAGTAGTTATTTTGTTTGCATATTGTGAATTGTTATTTACAGTGACACATTTTCATTTTTTAAACATTATTAAAATATAACATATGAGTGCATTATTGTACTGTATCTCACCCACAGACTGTATAAAGAAGTAAAGTAAGTGAGTGTGATGTCACCCATAGTGTTCGGCTCCAGTCTAATGAAGCTCATCGAGGCTCTCTCTCTAAAACCTTCAAATCCGGCTAGAAATCTAGGGATAATAATGGACTCAGACTTGAATTTTAACAGCCACATCAAATCAACAATATCTGCAGCTTTTTACCATCTAACAAACATCGCAAAAATCAAAGGTATACTGTCAAAACCAGACTTGGAGAGACTTAACCATACATAAGTCTCCAGTAGGTTAGACTACTGTAACGGCCTGCTCACTGAGCTCTCCAAACGAGCATTAAGACAGCTGCAGTGCGTTCCAGAACGCTGCTGCTCGGGTCCTAACTAGAACCAGGAAGTACGAGCACATCCGTCCTGTGCTCAGGTCTCTGCACTGGCTTTAGCTGTGCATATGACTGAAAGGTTTTTATTTTGCACTTTTTTCTTTAAATGTTAATGTTATGATGATTATTTGTGATTATTTATGTTTGAATAAGTTGTATTGTGATTTTAATGTCTTTTTTATTCTGTAAAGCACTTTGAATAACCTTTTGTATGAATTATGCTGTACAAATAAACTTGCCTTGCCTTGCCCCGTAGTTAGAGTGGCGAATTTGGAGCTGAGGTCAATATTTGGAATTCTGACCGCGAGTATCAAAGCAACCAAAAAGCCACTCTGGAGCGAGGCTGTTGAAAGTAATGCCCCTTCCCACCCGCACCACTGGTTTAGCGGGGAGCAGGAACACTGTCAATCAAACCTGTTGCTAACGCTAGAGGAAGCAACCTTGAGGAAAGAAGGATTTGTCTGTTATTAATGTTCATATCTTCATTTATGGATACAGTGGTGAAATAAAAACACCAGGATGACAGGGCTAACTGCAGCAGTTACAGAGAAAGGGGTGACAATTTCTCAATGTAAAGGAATTGGAGCCAGTATCGATTGAGTGTGCCTGTGATCATTTCCTAGTTGGAACACAAGGGCTAGCAGGTTAGCTATGTCCATACAGTCTATGGTCTCACCTTGTCCGTGTCTACAGCCTTGCAGACCCTGTCACATGACCTGTCGTGAACTATCTGCAGCCACTTGTGAATGGACGACTTAAACCAGTTGTGAAATCCAGTCAGGGCCAACATCTTTGCATCCCTGTTCAAAAAGAGCACAAGACTTTTTCTCAATAAAACTCCAAACTTTATCTTCAATATCCTCATATCCTCTCTGACATTTCAGATAAATAACAACGACAGCAGATGACTTTTGAAGCCACGGAGTGATTAGAGGTGCGGAGAGAGGGACCCACTTGAGAGGCAAGAACTCGCGAAAGCCTTTGAGGATCTTTAGGGATGTGAAGAGTTCAAAGATGGTCTCTCCCATAGTCTGGGTCAGTCTGGAGGTCTCCTGTTCAAGAGTCCCACACACCCGTTCCATGGCCACATTGACATCATCTGCTACCTGCAACAAACAACAACACTTTGGTAGGACTTTATGTAACAGCATGATGTAATATGGATATTGCACGGTAACTAAAAGTGTTATTGGGGTAATTACAAGGTGAATATATATGGAACCAAGATCCATGTATTATTCTACTTATGCAAAATCAACTCTTGTGACCTTTAAACCATGTTAGACTGCTGTTACCTTGTCAAAATCATACCTGGAGTTGTGTTTTGTTTCATTCGCAGACGTTTGAGGAATCCTGGATTATTAGTCTGTCTACATCTCCAAAGCTCAAAATGCTGCGTTCCACCTTGTGATGTCATGAAGTGGTAGTTTTCAAGTTAGCAGCTACCTTTTACCTTTAGTTCAGTGGAGATTGGCAATTTCGGGGCTGATATCATCCAAATGATTCTTGTGAAGGTGCATGAAATTTAAAAACACAGTGGAGCACTTCCTGTATTTCCACATGACATCACAAGGTGGAACAGAGTTTTCTGTTTGAGAGAAGAACTCAGGCTAAATATGCAGGATTTCTGTGTAAACCATGTGTGAATTAAACAAAATAACACTGTAGGTATGTTTTTGAAGAGGATACTTTTTATACTTTACTATACTTTTTATTGGCAATAGTATCAGACTTAGCAAAATAATAACGTACAAGTTTCTCCAGTTGCCTGTATGTAATGCTGAAGAAATCCACTTTGACTGCGCTGAAGAAACACAATAAAAATGTCAGTATTAGAAAAACATTCATTTTCCATAACATTTTACTGCTGTTGTTTACCTGTAAAAAAGTTTGTTGTAGATATTCTGAGCTCTTTGTACATCTACGCACACTGCATCTACAACTTGTATCAACTTCTTCAACTGCTCCTCCAATGTCTAGATTCAAAAACAGTGGGTATTTTTATTGCCAGAAAAAGAACCATGACTAGGATAGGTCTAGGATAGTCCTGATTAATGCTGTATTTTTACATGTCCAAGAAAAATCTCAACATCAAAAACATTACATAACTCTGTCAGTTAATTAGGGGATTTTAGAGTAACTGGAATTCAAAGTACGATGATGTTTAAAATCACTCTTTTATTTTTGTCCCGTTCATTTTCTCTTTCATTTTTGCCAGCAGGATGTAGAGCGGGTTAATACGAACATTTTAAGAGCAATATAACGAGCAGCGACAGTAGCAGTTACAGAGAGAGGGGCCACAGTTTGCATTTATTTCCTTGTCAAAAACTGAACAGGTGTGAACAATCAGAAATAAATCAGATTACCCACACCACATGTAACTGTTTACATTTCTATAATCTGATCACCCTAGAAATCAGATAATGAAATGGTGAGGTGTCTAAGGTGATGTATTTGAATGTACTCACCCCATCTTCTGGTTTGTATTTCATTATTAGTCCCTCGTACCATTCGGCTGTTCCTTTCTGTAGATAGAAAAATCACATAGATTGGAAGAGGTCTATGCTTAGATTACCATATTTCATGGACTATAAGGCAAACTTTTTTCATTGCTTGTCTAAGGGTGCGACTTATACTCAGATGCAACTTATATGTGAAATTATTAAAATATATCATTTCACATCTTCTTCATTGTCACACTGACAACACTCAGCCCTCTAGGCTTGTGTACCAGTATCTACTACTCCTGTACCATTAAAAATAAAAAAATTTCAATATTACAGTAATATGAAAGACATCTGAGAAAGACTGAACAAAATTCGTTAGGGTGCTGTGCTCCTATTCAACCTGTTGTTGCCTTTAAAGATAAAATGTCTGTTCTTGGTCTCGGATTTTGTAAAATATATTTTCCCAAAAAATGCTTATAGTCCAGTGTGACTTATATATGTGTTTTTCTTCATTATATTATGCATTTTTAGGCTGGTGCGACTTATGTTATGTGGCTTATAGTCTGGAAAACACGGTAGTTCTTGAATTTTTCCCGATTTGACTCTTTTCTTGTTGATCTAAGCCAGGTAAGGAGGCAGTGGAGTACAGATACTTAATAGCACTAAAGGAGCATCGTGGGCGTATTATTAAATTGTATTACAGTGCTGTGAGGACCATATAATGACTTTTTAATGAACTGAAGAATAGTTAAAATGTTGGGAGATACTGTGTTTACACCACCTAAGGGTTTTTAAATGTGTATCAGTTTAGAGATTATTTGCTTCATATTTCAAAATTCCCAAATTGCTGTCCTCCTCATCTCCTCCTCCTTGTATCCTTCTAACATGCAATCTAAGCTATATCCACTATTATATACACACATATACATGTATATACAGACTTGACATTATTGAATTCATGCATTTATAATTGTGACATAAACAAGTCTTTACTGGCAGTATTACTACCAGCAGCAATACAATTTCCACTACAAGTTCTAAGCCCTGCTACTTCTTTTATTTGTATTTACTTCAGTCTTCGTTCATCGTTTACAGATGCCATTTATGTCATCCCAGCAATGTTCGGTTTGAGAAAATATTCTTTTCCCTAAGTGAAAGTATATACAGTTCAAAGAGTGTCTGAGTACTGCAGCACAAAACTCGCTCACTAGAATAAACAACCTATTAAAATACAGAATAAATAACCTATTAAAATTCAAATGAATTCAAATAAAGACTACCAAATTATTTTATGTGTAGAATACTTAAATACTAAAATGTATTATGCGTCAGAATAAGCATTAGTGTTCGCATTGAGACACAAACATCTTTCTTTCTAAATACAGAAATATTCATTTTATTTGTGTAATTTTTAACAGGTTGTCAGTGACATCCGGCCGCAGCTCCATGTCCTATCTTGAAATATTTGTTAATTTTAGCATGACGTGGCGAAAGAACTTAAAGAGATAAAATTAGACAGGAAGTAGCAATGCTAACAGTGAAGTTCCTGGGCACACGGAGCCTACTGTTGCCTTAAAAGTGCAACTTTTCTGGGTCTGCCATCTGCTCATCTCCATAGTATTTCACAGTATCACATTAAACTTTCTACCGCCATGATGACAATTATACAATGCCAAAAAAAAGGGCAAATCTGTGGAGAGGAGACCCTGCTCACGGTAAAAAACACCTATATTTGAATAAATGCAAAATATACACGTTTAATTCCATACTCTGAAACCTTCCAGGCAACACAAAACATCTCTATGGAGACTATGAGCTGGCGAACGTTTCCTCAGAAATGTCACACCTTCAATGTAAAACATGTTTATTATGTAATGAAAAGCTAGAGCATCACATTGGTGGCTACCTTAATTGCTGTGGTGATGTCCAGATGAAGCTCATTTCGAAGAGGGCACACAGTCTTAAAGGCCCGCATGTTCTGCATATAACCAATCCCCCTGGTATCCACAAGTACAAAAGGGATATTAATATGCATATACAAATGAATGTACCTTCATTATGCTAATTATTACACAGGTTGTTCTTCGAGTATAAGAAGATATGGCAAGGTAGACTTAACTCACCAGGGAGAAAATCCACCATCTTATAAATTAGTCTGACACGCGAACTTCGATAATTAGCTCATTTTGCTTTGTGACATTTATTAGAAACAGGGTCCGTAAATTAACTTCAGCAGCTTCCCACACACTTCATGATATCCAGTTTGTAATCTTATTTCTCTGACAAATCTTTTATGATCTTTGGAGTGCGTTGGCAGACACGCAGCATCTTTCAAAGTGACAAAACAACACTTGGTCTATTTCAAAAAGTAATTTTCTTTAATACTGAAAAAGTCATGATTGAAGCTGATGACACTGATTATTGTCTGTGAAGTAGATTACCGTTGAAGAAGTAATGTGAGTTTTATGTATTCAGAGAAAGTGAAAAGTGTGAGGACCTGTAGAGGTTGGTTCAAGCTGGCCTGAATAGAAAGGTTCATATACTTTGCTATGAAGCCTGTGAAATGTCCATATAGTGGAAGTACTTTGAGCCAACCTCATGTATGGCTTAAAAAAAAACTGTTGAAAATATTTAAGTGGTAGGAGGTGAGAGGTGCATGTCTGTGTGTGCTTGCTCTCAAACTCAGCTCGAAATGTACAAATACCGCCTTCGTTCTAACAGTATACAACCACAACAAGTGTGAGCTCTAAATAAAACTGTAGTAGGTTATTTAACTGAGCCATATGTGTGGATTCATGCATTTCTTTGGAGTGTGGATTAATTGGATTTCTGATTAAAAGCTCCATGGTTTGCCTTTAATCGCTGAGCCATGGTGATGAGATGGTGTGGAGAGGGTTATCTGTCTTCTCCCTGTGATCAGTGGGAGCAGTGAGGCTGAAGCAGTGAGGATGAGGACGTTACCTGAGCATGAGCTCGTAGCGTGTGATGGCGGCGGTGCTGGAACAGGGGAACACCTGCCTCATGTTCTTCATCAGACACAGACAGTGCTCAGTGTACAGTCTGAAGCTGTCTGACAGCTGCCTCTCCTGGACAGAGAGGACCTGGCTCAGCACATTTTTGGATTAACCAAAAACCTTTATGAATGTCAGGGAGGGCTAATGACAGGTGTTTCCTGATGATGAAGGTTAAGAGCGTGTCCAAACGTGAAGAACCTACCAGGTCACCACGCACAGTGGGGGCGTCCCACTCTGCATCGATGCTCCTCAGGAGGCGCAGCAGCAGGGAGTAGCACACCCTCTGAGTGCGGTGATGGCTACTGTAGCACTGCCAGCGGCTGCTCACACATACACACACACACACACACACACACACACACACACACACACACACACACACACACACACACACACAGAGCTTCACTTAAACCATAACTATCAGATCAGATCAATGCTGCACTGATCAGTACTCACATAATGGCCTGTTGCACCGGGGACAGGTCCGTCTGCACCGCGTGGTGAGTGAGCACTGTCCAGGCTGAAGGACTCACCTGCCCTGTCCAGTTGTACGGCTCACGCTAAACAAGAATTACGTCTGTTTTGATTACTTCAGAAATCTATTACTGCACACTGTACATTGGACTGAAAGTTTGGTGTAATATTACATATAATAAATGTTTTTGAAATAGCATTTGAAGTAACAGACCTTGATGTGAGTGTGTTCGTACTCCACTATCTGACTCAGTAGCTTCCTGTGAATGGAGACGTTAGTGTCCTTCTTGGACAAAGTGGTGTCTCTCTATAGAAGAAAAATCCATCATATTTCCTCCATTCAGTCAAGCAGACAGATGCAGTAAGAATAATGGTGCATGTACATCTTTGTCTGACCTGACTGGTGAAGAGCTTTAAGATCAGATGACACTCTCCCTGAACTTTGGACGCACTCGAACGCGGCTCCAGTTTGAACCAGGTGTCATATCCGGACACTGGCATCTCCTACTCAATATATATATATATATATATTAAAAAAAAACATCTTTTATCTACTACAGACAGCTTATTTGAACATTTTGCAGGGAATATTTTTCACTCACATTCAAAGGGATGTTGATGCAGCCAAGAAAGTCATCTGCATTCTCCTCAGATCCTGAAGAAGCAGAGCCGTTGGCGCGTACTGATTTTGCTATCTGCTTAAAATACCTGTCACAAAAGAAACACAAATTATATATTTATATAATTACATATGTGTGTGTGTGTAAATACACACGCAGCATCTTGCATCTTCCTTCTTCTTCTTCTTCTTACTTGCTTAATTAGAGGAGACAATTCATTTTCTTATAGTACCAGCCACAGGTTAATACTACCAAGAATAATACTAAAATTGAGAATTGTCAATTAGTGAATATAAAAGACAAAACATATAACACAATACTTACATACAATAGATTATTTACAAATATTATGATAAATATTCCATATGGGTACCACTAGCACTACTCCTACTGTTACTACTACTATTACTACTACAAATCTACACCCACAAATCTTACTCCTAGTAACACACCCACAACTGCTACTACATTTTTACAGTACTGTTTACATGTATGTATAATATCCAGGCATTCAAGCTTTCTACTAAGCACTCTACCAACTCTAACCAAAAGCATGCAGAGAAATGTGACTAAGCTCAAATAGCATTGCCTTGGCTTTCGCCCTGAGTGTCAGAATTTGTAGAAATGGTTTTGGAGATCAGTGTTTTCAGACTGTAGCTCTGCAGGTTTCTCTTGGACTTTATTACTGCAGCAGACACTGGACAAACTGTCACAGCCGCACTCAGGCCCTGGCTGTGTCGAGTCCCTCACAAGAGCATTTAATACACAATGCCCACTATCTGCCCACTCCACAAAATAACCTTTTACTTACTTACAATAGCTTATTATAATTATTATATACCAACTAATACTACAACAGTAATGATATAATAATAATGCAGAAATAGTGGGTGAGTCAGTATATAATCTGTAACTGTTGTAATTTTCAAGCACAGTGTTCTCTGTTTTGGTTAGGCAAACAATATGGTCAGTTTTTTATCATTGACGAGTAGAAATTGGTCCTAAATTTTGACAACTTTGACAAAGCAATGGTTTTGGATAAATCTCTTGGGACATGGGACACGGGACTCAAAAGTGGAACTGTCCCAGGAAAATTGTTACATGGTTGTTACATGTGGTCATCCTTTTCACTTTATTCTGGAAGTTGCTGTAGATGCTGCCATTGTCGTTCGGGTGCTATTATCTTGCATGGGCCTGCCAATCTTGACAGCAAATAAGTTCTATATGGACTACAAAGCTGCTGTAAAGGCTCCCATAGAATAGATGCAGTGTTAACTTGTTGGTGCAAATGAACATAAAACATTTTACACAAATCAACCTACTTTAAATCAGATTTTAGCTGCAAAACCTTTTGCAAATTCTCCATTGAAATTAATGGGATTCCCGATTGACCGAAAGTATCACCATAAACAAAGCACGGTTTAGCAGCCTTTAGTGGCACAAAAGGGTGGGTCAAAATAAGGTCATTTGACCACTGGATGTTTTGAAGGCCCATTCCGCTTGCAATAACTGGTCTTCGCTGTTCATCTTTGTTTTCACTGGCTCTCTTTTGCCCCGGCTCAGCTGGTGCCCTGTGTGCACATGACTTTATTGCTAATAGACTCCTATAAGACCATCTCTCAGGCAAGTGAAAGGACATTGTGTCAGGTGAACTGCACAAACAAGTGGACAGTGTTTTTATTCGGCTCCATTGTCAGTGTATGACTCACTACTCTCCCTCTCAAACAGACAAAGGGAATAAATCACTAATGAGAAACTCCAAGAAAGAGGTCAATTCAATAAGTGGTTTGGACATTTAAGTACATTTTATGAAATTTTTATCAGGATTATAATTGATATTGACTACCGGTACACGGACATACCTGCCCATTCCCCGAAGACCACTGATTTCATTCAGTTTTTTGCATGCTTCGGCCACAGACACATCGTCGTCATGATCCCTGAACACAAGACACTATTAAAATAAAACCAGCCCAGATTCGTACATAACAGTGCTATCACTATTTTCATCAGAACAAAAATACATTAATTTAAAGGTGTACTATGCAACTTTTGTGAAGGAGGGTCTGCGGTGATGTTTCTGTCTCTGTGGTGATGTTATTGCTTTGCCTTGCATGTTTCGCAGTATGGCATTAAACTTATTGCCAAGGAAACAAGCAGTTGCAGGTCAGATCTGTGGAGAGGTGACCCAACTTACTCACTTCAGTGTCATGCTGTGGAACATTTTAGGCAAAGCAATAACATCTCCATGAAAACAAACAGGTGACAAACCAGCCCAGCAGAAAAGTTACGCAGTGCAGCTTTAAAACTAATTCCAAAAACAAAGAAACAAACCTAGTTCATAAAAGTAATAGCAAAACAAATGTAATATGCTGGTATTGAAGACATTTGGTGGTTGGTGTTTAGCACAGTCATCGTACCATATGTCCAGATGTAGGAGATCATTGTGGACGTCATCAATTTCACTGAAAACAGAAAAACAAGATAATATTTTCAGGAACTATTTTAAGACACAATGACATCTGACAATCACATTATAAGATTATGAGAAATGACACTGGACAGAAATAGAGTTAACAGAACAGAACAGAAAAGTGTCTGTACCCATTTTTTTTCATTTTAGCAGAAGTGCCGCAGTGCACTGATATATTGTATAAGCAGCTCTTGAAGTCAAAGTGAGACCACAGCATCTTGTCTGCATCTAATATAAAGTGTTTTGCTGTGTGAGAATCAGGAAGTGTGTGGTTAGCATGCTAATTATTGTTAGATTTGACGTGACGGCAAACTCCACTCTCTCCTCAGAAGGTTGTGAAAATGTTTATACACTCATCACAATGAATAATTAGGATGCTCAGACTGCATTAGATAAGTGAAGCATAACCACATTAAAAATGTACTAGTTTTATAAATATATCTTTTGAATGGCAAAAAAAGTCCTCAAAATGTCTCACATAACAGGAAGATAAAACCCATGAATTTAGACTTCTATTTTCAGTCATACTTACAAAACAAAGTGCTCGTCCCACACAGGGTTGAGTGTCTCCGGTTTTACTTCGGTCACTTGAATGCATCGCGCTGGTAAAACCTCCTTTGTGCTTAAACGCTTCTCCAGTTTCTCCTTCCTTTTCCTGAAGCTGAATTTTCTCTCTTTTTTCTCCTCTGTGTCATGTGGGCTTTGACCCTCCAGAATTCCCAGCATGCAATAGGGGTCACTGTAACCTAGACAGAGACACTTGGACTGTTATTCGAAAAGGTTTTTGAAAGATTTATAATAATCCCTGAGTGCTGTATTTGTTCTCATTCAAGTGGCACCATTTTACTTAGTATTGGATAGATTTATTGAGCACTTTAAATCCCTCACCATTGGCGTCCTTGGCCATGAGATTTTTTGCTTTCAGCACAGATACTCGCAAAGAAAAGCTGGCACGCTGTAATGAAATGACAATAACAAATGTTAGAGAATAGGGGTTGAGGAATGATCATGAACAGTAGACAGTTTAAAATGGTTTTATTTTAAATGAGTCTTGGGATTTCATTTTAGCCATGGATAAGACAACTGTAGACAATGGTAGACAACTGGTACCAAAATGTTATTTCATCTACTTTTACCTCTACTACCACTACTGTTACTGCTTGATTATGATTACTACTACCATTACCACTACTACACAATTACCTCTGCTATCACCAATACCGCTACCACCACAATCACTACTACTACTTAGATATCTGTGTAAACCCTCAATCGTCCAGGTCTGATCCATAGCAAAAGATGAAGTTAAAATCTGTCAACTGGAGAAATTGTTTTAAGAGTGAAGATAATTCAAAGCTCATCCAAGCCGCTTCTTCAGTTCTGGTCAGATTACTGGTGCCCACTGCCTTATATCTACCTTCAGGGAGGGGCTAACTACACTGAAACTGTAAACATCTATTGTCTCTTAGCTGAAACTACCCTATTCAGCCCTTAACGACCCTGCTATTGTTCTCTTTGAGTCTGGGTCTGATGGAGTTATAGATGGAGGACAGATTATGTCTCAGGCCCCCATTCCTGTTTAGGGAAGTATTCTCTTTCCTAACAAAAATAGCATCTTTAACTCCCCTCTCAAACCATTTCTTTTCTCTGACTAAGATCTGATCTTCACTGTCTTCAAAGGGGTGGTTAGTGGCTTTGAGATGGAGATGTACAGCAGACTGGGGTCCAGAGGAGCTCTCACGCAGGTGTCGGTACATCCTCCATAAGAGGATGTACCAACACCTCCATAAGAGGATGTACCAACACCTCCATAAGAGGGTGTAGATATAAGGTAGTGTCCACCAGCAATCTGACCAGAACTGAAGAAGCGGCTTGGATGAGCAGTGAAACGTCTTCACTCTTACAAAGATTTATCCAATTGACAGATTTTAACTTCGTCTTTTACTGCTACTTAGTACAACTACTACTACAAATCTACTGCCACAAGTGTTACTACTATTACCACACCAACAACTGCTACTTAATTTTCTCCTCTTTATATTACTGCTGTTGTTAGTACTGTTTATGTGTATGTATAATATCCAGGCATTCAAGCTTTCAACTATTTGTTATGAATAATGCAATAACCCAAGCATGCAGAGAAATGTGACTACGCTCAAAAAACATTTAGGCCTTGGCTTTGGCCATGAGTGTCAGAATTTGTAGAAATGGTTTTGGAGATCAGTGTTTTTAGACTGTAGCTCTGCAGGCTTCTGTTAGACTTTATTACTGCAGCAGACACTGGACAAACTGTCACAGCTGCACTCAGGCCCCGGCTGTGTCGAGTCCCTCACAAGAGCATTTAACACACAATGCCACTATGTGCCCACTCCACACAATAACCTTTTACTCCTCATACAAAATTACACCTGAAAAACAAAAGTTAACAACACAGTGGGAAAATAGTGCAAAAAGAAACTCAACAATTCAGTCAAAACTGCACTCCTTAAGTGATTTTTCTGGGAAAATTTGGGGTATAAAATGCCAAAATTTCAAAAAATCTTTCAACTTTAAGTGGCACTATAACATATTATAACACCTGTCTAAAACTGCTGTGTTTCAAATGGAATCACAACATTCTATAGAACAATATTACTTAAGATGTGGGGCAGCTAAAATTCATATTGTTAAAATGCAGGTGTTTTAATGCAATGATTTCCCGAGTCTCAGTAATCGAAATTAACAGGTTCAGTAATTGTGTGCTTTACTTTTGGATATTTCATGGCAAACTGCAATGTAATCAATAGGAAAAACTGTCTCTAGCCCCCCACCTGGGATACATCGTCACATTCTATTATCTGAAAACTACCAGTAACATTTTTCTTAGTTCAAATGCTTTGGTGAACTTTGGTGACTGATGTTAGATTTTCATCGCCCAGTGTTGGTGAATACCTGTGACCATGTCTTTAGGCTAACTTTATTTTAGTTGGTTGAGTCATGTAGTCAGATGACATTGCATTGAATGTAGATTTTAACCTAATTGACAATATATTACGTTAAATGGCACCTTCAAAGCAGTCGAAGCACTTTACATCAAGGAATCACTCACCCATTCACACACACATTAAGTGTCTTGCCCAAGGACATAACAACAGCATGCATCCGTGGGAGCTGGAATAACACCACCAACCTGTGGTCAATGGATCTGTCCGCTCAACCAATGGTGTTTATGTCAAGAGTGGGATTTGGACCTCCAACCTTCGGATCAGTGGTCAAATGCCCTATCAACTGAACGACTGTCGCCCCATTAAGAATTGGTTATGAATCTAACCTTAGATTCTTGGACTTTTTGTAGAATAATGTCATGCTCCTCTTCACCCATGTCAAACACCTGAAAATAAAGGCAATATCAGAATTTTATTTTTATGTAAATCAACAAACCCAGTGCAAATGCATGTCTATTAGTACAAACAGACTTAGGACTGCTGTGTTTTCAAACAGCAGGATGGTGGCTGCTCTGAACAGATGTAACACAGCTGAATATTAATACTGCAAGTGTGAGTCCAATGTTTAATCCTCACAGTGCTAGGAAAACAAACAACAACCTAATAACACACACTAATAGTGTCACAAGCAGAGCCAGTGGAGTAGACTGTACCTTCAGCAAATAGGCAAACAGCTCCTCATCACTCTTCACGTGTTCTGGAGGTGCCACGCCCACTCGGTTCACCACAGTGTACACTGTCTCCTCGTAAAGTAGGTCCAGCTGAAACAAGAAACATTTTTTTATGACATGGATGGAAGAAATTACTTCCTTCCTGTACTTAACATTGGTCATTGGTATTGATTTTAAGTTGAAATATCCAAGAACATTGTGGCAAAAAAATAAAATAAAATAAAAATCCAACTGCTAAATGCTTCTTCATCTCATTAGAAAACTTGTTACCTATTACAAACTTGTAAGAAAGAGCCATTTCAGTCACTGTATGACACTGATTGGCTGGGCAAGGATCCATGGTAAGATAATTTGATTTTAATGAGATAATTTAAAGAAACTGGTTTTTATGCATTTAATTTAATGAATAATTTTACTCCAACCATTACGGTTTTAACTAACTTCCTACTTCTGAGGAGTACAGACGCTATCCTTGCTTGCTCCTGCTGCTTCCTTCCTTACTTTGCATTTTAATCATTTTACCTCTTCCAGTGCTGGAAAATGTGTCTTGTTGTGATTTTCTTTTAAGAAAACCAAGACTTTTAACTATTTAAAAATTTTTTTTAAGAACTTATCTAATGAGCCAGCGACATGTCCAAGGAAAGAAACCAAGGGAATTCTTTCTGTGAACTCTGTCGGAACTATCAACAACATATTAATGAGCTACAAGCATGGATATTTGCTTTACAATCTGAAAAAGGACTTCACTGGACTCTGCCTATGACGTTCAGTGGTAAGCAGCCCACAGTTACTTCCAGAGAAGAGGATGAAAAAACTGTTACCTTCAACTTAAACCTGAATGATATTGTGTGTTTCCCAAAACGTTGTAAAGACTAAAATGCTAAGCCAACGGAGCTAGCAATAAAAGACAACGCTAATATCATTACATTGTCCAAAATACCGTTTACAAACAGATTTTTGCCATTGTCGCAGACTGATATTGACAAACAAACAGAAAATGGATTTTCATTGCAAAACAAGAGATGTCAAGGTCAACATCAAGGTCAGCGATACACTGCTGCTAGTAGACCTCAGAGGAATCCAAACATGCTGCTACTACACATGCACTGTTTCTGAGATTACAAAATTCTGACTATAGTTTTATTAACACAAAACTTTAAGTCATACGCACAGACTGATGGTTTAATCATTACAGGTGATTTTACGTGTGGATAATGTGTGTGACAGAAACAGAGATAAGAAGTTCAGTTCTGTCCTTGAAACCTTTGGTCTGACTCAGCATGTCAGCGAGCCCACCCCGAACAGAGAGCACACTGTGGACCTGCTCATTACAAAATGAGTAAATATTTCAAATGTCAGTGTGGTCGGTGTTGCTTTCTCTGATCATTTGCGTGTTTTCTTTGACCTCTCTGTTATTCCCAAACCAGCGGCTGGTCCTGCATTTGTTCGAAGGAGACACATAAATGAAAACACAGGTGCACTGTTCATGGAAATTACACTTTGAAAATGCCTCATGTTCTGGTGTTGATGATTTGTTCAACTCTGTGGATGTTTTGAATGTTCTGGACACCATTGCTCTGATGAAGATTCAAATGGTTAAAGATAAGCAGATGTGCCGTGGAGGAATGATGAATTCTCTGCTGGAGGGCGGCGGGGTCATTAAGCCTCTCCTAAAGGAAAGCAGCCTTGATGCCACAGTACTGAACAATTAAACAACCCATCTGAAATCTGCTGTTTTTAGGCAAAGTCCTTGAAAATGTTGTTTACCAACAGCTTACTAACTTCAATGAACAACTGATTTGAAGTTTTTCAATCAGGTTTTAGACCGCACCACAGTACAGAGACTGCTCATATCAAGGTGACAAATGACATCCACTTGAACACTGATGCAGGCAAAACTGGGTGGGCATGTCTGGTACTGCACTAAACTGGTTCAAGTCCTATCTACAAGACAGAAAATACTTTGTTGCAATAGAAAAACTGTTTCAGATCACGTGACCTGTGGGGTGTCCTGGGGGTCAATACTAGGACCCCTTTTGTTCAGTCTCTACATACTGTCATTAGGCCAGTTAATACGACATAATAATGTGTCCTACCACAACTATGCAGACGATCTATATCTCAATGGCTGTCTAAATCTGACTTGGAGTGACTTATCCATGTATTTGTCTCCAGTAGGTTAAGCTATTTTAGCGGCCGGCTCATTGGCCTCTCCAAACAAGCGGTAAAACGGCTGTAGTACATCCAGAATGTTAGTGCCATATGAACCATCTCACACTCTGAGGATTTCAGTGACCGGCCTCCTGCTGGTGCCCAGAGTTAGAACTAAACATGAATCAGTGTTTCAGTTTTATGCAGCTAAAACCTGTAACAGTCTTCCTGAATATGTGAGACAAGCCTCTACTTTGACAATGATTCATGCTCAAAACTCTTCTGTTTAGCTGTGCATATGATGTTTTTACTCTGTACTCTTCTATTTTAATGTTAATTTGATGATGATTATTTATGTTTTGATTTGTTTTCATTGTGATTTTATGTTGTTTTTATTTTGTAAAATATTATTTTATTTTATCTATTTTGTGAATTACTTTGTGTACGAATTGTGCTATATAGACAAACTTGCCTTTTTCATTCATCCATTTTTTGAAAATGGTCAACATGAAAGTCAACTGAGGTGAGCTCCAAGCTTGAGTCACTACCTATTCTTTAAACCCTTATAAAATTACAGTGCACACTGTTAAATTATCTGAACTGTAATTTTTCGTGTAATAACATTAGTTCAAATAAGGTTAGCAAATCACCTCGGTTCGGCTGATGCGCTCCGGGATGAAGGCCTGGTCCACGTGTTCCTGAGGTGGGGGCACTGTGCAAGGCCCTCTCTGACTCTGAAACAAATTCATAGAAATAAATACAAACTCTTAAGCTCTAAAGGTCGGCTCAGGTGAGAAACTGGGCTTACACAATGTATTGAAGCTGACAATCAATAAGTGAAACCTGCACAAAGAAACTACTCCAGACTTATTCTGTGGCATTTAGCACGAGTGGCACTCAAACCACAGAAACACTTCAAGTCACAAAACGGCTTCAGAGTAATTGTTCTGCTCACACCAGACAGGAAATTTGCCTTTTCCTTTCATGATCAGAATCAGACCAGATTTTTATGCCAGATGCCCTGCCTGGTGCCATCTGCAATGACAGTGGGTGGATGAGGAAAACAATATTAGGAAATGTTATGTATGCTATAGGTTGTTGTTGTTGCATTGTATTACATCTGTCACTGATGAACTAACTAAAACAATGAGGAATTCTGGTATTTTTATGGTAATTTTGAAGTAATTTTGGCTAATAAAGATTTAACTTACTGCATGTGAATATGTTTGGCATGCTCAGTTCATACGTAAATATATCACATTTTACTCAAATAAAGACAAAAATTACAAGTGTAATCCATCATTTGCCAATGTAAAAAAGGTCCAATGTAGAAAAAGTTTCAGAGGGAGTCATCTGGATACAGATTTTGAAATGACAGCTGTCTAGAGGAGTATACTCATGCGTTGGACTAGTGAGAGATGAAGCCAATCAAATGCCAATGACGTAGTTAACAGTGGTGAAGGTGAGTCAGGCAAATTACAATAGGGCTATAAAGAACCACAATGACAGTGTCACTATAAAACTCTGGTGGCAGGAGTTTTCTAATCCAGTGCTGTATAAATGCCTGGGTCTCAGACCAGTGCCATCAAATTGGAATTGGCTTCTGGATGGAAGCCGTAACGTCTTGATTTCAAAAGCAGTGTCCAAATGACTACCTCTGAAACTTTTTCTACTCTCTATTGTAAACAGAAAATCATAGCAGCTGCTTTATGTGTGGTCCTTCTCTAGATCTGATATATGAAGAACATTTTAAAACACTTTTCTATGATGAGCTCAAGTTGGTATAATTTTAATATCGATTAGTGACTTTTCTGACAGCCCTAATACACTCAATCTTCACATGTTCAATATCTGAAAATCTTTAGTGAAAACACTGATTTCAAAATAAACACTGAGTACTGTGGTAAGGTCAGCAGTATTTAGAGTATGTTTAATGTACTTTTTCCAGTGCAGTGATTGTTATTACTGTATGTACATAACACTAAATGACTTCATGGTTATTAGTTGTTGTTTGCATCACCGTCAGCTCTAGTTTAAGTGAGTGCTGCACTCTCCACTAAAGACAGGCCTGGCAGCAAGGAGAGCCAGAGTTAGCCGTGGACAGCAGCTTGTCACAGCTGAGCCCGCCGCCTGCCACCGCCCCGCACAACCCGACCTGCACAACCCGACCCTTCTGTCCAACAACGTCACAAATATGACCGCCTCTACCCTCCCTATAACTGAATAACTATAACTACAACAGTGGAAGCAGACGGGTGGAGAGTGGAAGTTCGTTTGATGGGTTACCTCGGCCTGGGCAGCACGCAGCATGTTCTCCTGCTTCTGCATGATGCCATTGACGCGTTCAAAGAATTCAGCGCTCTCCTCTGAAACCCTGCCAGAGAGGAAGAGCAGATAAAACAGGTCCAGAAATAGCATATAAAGAAGCAAGTATCATGGTGAGAAAATATTAACTATATGAGGACGGTTTGACAACACTGTATGTTTGCAGACGTGTCAGGGAACCATCTGCCACTGAAGATGACAGCTTCAACTCTCCATTAGCAACACAAACAAGGACTAATTTACTGTTCATGGCCGTGTTCTGATTAGCAGGTGTGTGCAGCATGATGACTTCTCTCTCTCGTCTCAGGTGTGTGAATCCCCGGCCTCCCGTTGACTCTAGTTGTCATGGAGACAGCAGACTAACTGGATGGATACCTTGGGAAACCCCCCCCTAACCCCTCTCCATCAAATGCACCACACACCCTTTTCTATCGACGTTAACTTGTGCGGTAATAAGATAAAAGAGATTGATTTGCTTTTTAAAACCTTGCCGGGCCACACAGGGCTTTAAAATAATAAGATTTTGACCAGATTAAATTCATCTATGTCAAACTGCAAGGTGTTCCCTGTCAGTACAAATATATGAAATGTATATTAAGTACAGTGTCAAATTTTAGTCGGTGGCTTTCAATCATAAAGGTCTGATACTTGTCAGCTGAAAAAACTTTATGCCAGAATACTAAAGGTGCATTATGTACTTCTGTGCTGGAAAGTCGGTCTCGGTTATGGCTTTATTTGAAATGTTCCACAACATGGCATTAAACTTATCTATCTCCGTAGACACAACCCAGAGACAGCATCGGGTACACCAGATACACGTCAGATCCAGTGATGTGCAGTCAGTTGAGGCAGGTGAGGCAGTGCCTCACCTGTCATCACAGAGAAAAAATAAATGAAATAGTTATATTTATCCAATGATTTGTACTATAAAGTTATTTTCTATTTAACTTTGCAATTTTATTCTTTTTTTTACTCAAAATCGCTGAATTTTTACGTTTACGTTGAAAACATGAGAAAAGACGTGCGATGAGACATGGCTTAGCTGTAGCTAAGCTGCTGCTTTAACCCTTTGAACCTCTGTGAATAGGCGCCGGGTGAGGCGTGCTTCACCAGTTACCCCGCCTCATGTTAGGAGGCGTTCGTGAGCCCAGGGATTCTTGTAACTCCTGCAGAATAGGGGCCGCAGACTATAATTTAGAGTTAGCAAGTCAACTTTAAGAATTCACTTTTTTCTTTGTGTCTGGCCCTTAAATGGAGGAAGATTACATATTAAAGCTCAAACAGTTTTCTAAACTGGACTTATAGCAGGAGATTATATTTAAAGGAAGACTAGCTAAAGGAGCTAAAGGGTTTACTCCAGACGACGGGACGAAAGACTTGCTCTTTTCACACAGAATTTAATTAATTTAATTTGGTAAGAAATTTAATTACTTCAATCCACTGAAAATTGGGGAACCAGAATAAGGATAAAAAACAATACAAAATCGGCTTGCTTTTTATTTCATACTATTAGATCAGTGGTTCTTAACCTGGGTTCGATTGAACCCTCGGGGTTCGGTGAGTCAGTCTCAGGGGTTCAGCGGAGGTCAAGACACTCACCCGACTCATATGATTCGTGATGAGACGCTTGTCCATCACTGGCTGCAGGTGATCACACTGCTTGGCCAGTCTGTGCTGCAGAGAAGTTAGTGACTCAGTATCAACTTGTGACTGTCGTGATGGTTTGTCGTGTGATTTCTTTTTTAACTATAGCGTCAGATTCTGTCACCGCCAATAGACTCGCGGACTGCGAGCATCTCCAGACCATGTCCCAGTTCGACAAATGCACCCTTCGATGTGCCTATCGAAGTACCCGCCCAACTTAAATGCGCCATTCGAACAGCGCATTTAAGTCGTGCGGGTACTTCGACCCGCACTTTGGACAGTACATCGAAGGGCGCATTTGTTGAATTGACGCCCCGTGTCTCAATTCGCCAAATGCACCGCTCGATGTGCTGTTCTCACGGCATGAGACACGGAACAGATTTTACTGTGAAAATGACATGAGGGTGGCACAAGGTGAAGCCGCATTTCTGAACTGGTCTCAAAGGCAACAGCAGAAGTCACACTGACACCTGAGTTTATATGTTTGTAAAGAAAGATACGTTTAATGCCATACTGAGCAACATTCCAGCAAAACCAATAACATCTGACAAGCAGATGGTGGACTCTCCAGCAGAAATGGTGCACAGTTAACGCAGCAAGTTTGTGGAAAGCAACTACAAAAACACATTTTAATCTTTTATTCTAATGACCATGCTAAAAAGTGCTTTTTTAACTACTTTCTGAGCATCTCCTGCCTCTAGCCACAAAAAAAATAATAATTGGCCTCACCCATACAGTAAACAGTAACAGTCCCTTCCATGTGTTTTAGATTTTTGGCATCAAATTGCACGCAACAAATAGGAACGAAACATCTTACTTCTGGGATACAAATCACATACTTCAACCAAGTATGCCAAGACGAAACCCTCAAATAGAAGCATTACGTAACACAGCCCGATCTTCATTTTTAAAGACGCCCCCTTCACCACCTCTCTCTCTCTCTGTGGGGTATCTCTGTCAGACTGCATGCAAATGAGCGGTCAGGCCCATAGCTGAACCTCAAGGGGTCTGCCAAGCTGTCTGTCTCTCTCCCTCTGCCTGCCCCCTGCATGCGCCATAGCTCCCATCACATTATGCAAAAGAGGGCAGAATCCATGGAGACCCGCCTTTATTAGCCGCAGTATACAGTAGTGGGACGGGTATAGCTAGCAAGTACTCCAGACACTGTAGGAGGGGGGGAAGGGGGGGGGACCCCGTAGGTATAGACCAAGAGTAACGATGGTCACGCTGCGAAGACTGGTCAAGATTCTAGCAATGCAGGGTCCAATCACAGCTAATATGCCACGGAGTACATCTCCTCACAAACAAATTATTTCAGGAATTCAATTTGGTCTCTCAGATATTATTCCAGAAATGTATTTGGCAAAAAGATTTTTTTTAAAAACTTTGATCAGAAGCAAGTATTTGCAAAATAAAAGAAAAACAGATTGTCGTCTTGCACGGTTACTGTTGCTATGCTTGTTAACTCTGCCCACAATATGTCAATGAGACTTATGTATGAGACACGTCAATAGACAGCACAGCCATTGCAGGTTTTGTGCTCATTGGGTGCAACCAGTTTTGTATTTGTTTGTGTTTATTTTCTTGATTTAAATGTCATTCCTGTATAAACACATTAAAGATGACATAGCCCAGCAGGTGTTTTATTATTAATTGTTTTAGAAGGCCATGGGTGTCTCATAGGATAGACTTTCATTGCCATCAAATTAAATGGTTGCACTTACAGCTGAACAGAATTGGATTTGGATTTGGATAAAATTAAAATTTTAATTCAATATTTTCAGGGGAGTGGATGTTATTTTCCTATAACCCAATGTTACCCTATTTCACACATTATTTACATTTCCTATAAATATGATCCTGATCCATCCATCTCGATTAGACATGCCATTAACTGGGATGGGCTAGTCACTTACAGTCATAGACCAAGATACGGTAAATACATCTTCCATTAATTTTACCATAGATGTGGTAACTAATGTCTACTGTGTCAGTCTAATCAGTCAAAAAAAGACACTTTGGCAATGTTTTTGTTAACATTAGTTACATGAGTGAGCCAAGAAAACTTTGACTCTTTTATTTTTTCAGAAATTCTTTAGGGTAAACAGATGTAAAATTTACTTCTGGAACATTGTGGTGGGTGGGCAATTAGATGTGCTAATTATGTTTTATAATCAGGATTTAGTTCAGAGCGCCTATTTTAAACCCTCTCAGGGTCAAATGAAGTTTTAGACAGGAAGACAGGAAAAATCTGATATTTGGGGAAAATTATCATATGGGGTAGTAATATACAATCCTGACTTTTTTTTGAGAGAGACCTTTACATGCAATCCATTCTGGGATGTTGCAGATTTGCAACATTGGCCCGGTGTGGTAAATTAACACTGAAGACTGAATATGATATGAATGCTAACTTTATATGCATACCACTTTTCAAAACAATGTTTCAAAGTGCTTTACAGTGGCAGAACAACAATGAAAACTTTGTACAGATCACTTTTTTTTCGTGTGGTACTCCAGAAACATTTTTTTTCCTTTGTAAAGCACAAAAGTACTTTGCACTTCAGACAGGCTGTTTGCGTGTAGCCATTCTTGCACAGTCTGCATCGTCCACATTTATCAGCATGGGTGGGAAAATGATCGAATCTGTCTAGTGTGACAACATCCCATGGTGCAATCATACTCTGAAGTGGAGGTGGAGGTGGAGCAGCTTGATGGGCATCTTCCAATGACGGTCATCCTCTTTTCCTGCCGTCCAAGTCAGCCTGTTTTCCAACCTTGATGAGGGCATCTGCAACTTGAGCACGGAAGTCAAAAAGTGGCATATACTTCTTCTCCTGCTTCTGGGTGAGATGACGGCAGTAGAGGAGCCAGCCATTGACCAGTGATAGGTCAATCAAGTAGAACAAGATGCACAGATACCAACGACGTGGGTGGATGTCAATGCGATAGAGAGATGCAAACATGTCCGCCAAGTCTACTCCTCCCATGTTGTTGTTGTACACCTTGACAATGTGTGGTCTGTCCACTTCCACATATTCCTTCTTCTCTTTTGACCACCTTCTGCATCTATCAACAGGATCAGGACCAATGAAGGCGCCTGTAGCACTGCCTTGTTATCATACCACTTCACGATGGCCATCCCACTTGTCATTTCGTATTTCACTTCATATGCACCACGCCCAGCCTTTGACAGTTCCTTGTCACTTTTGAGGGTACATCCACGGAGATGGTTACAATTGATAGTAGCAACTGTTAGAATTCACATTTTCTTCAGTTCCACAATGAGTTCAGGGGAAGTAAACCAGTTGTCAAAGTAGCACTTGTAGTTTAGTCCTTTTGGAACTTGTGATACGAGACGAAGCAAAACTTCACCGGCAACACCAAGTCCCTTTTCCAGTGTATCTTTCAAAGTCATGAACTAGTCCAGTTACTCCTGCACGAGTAAAGACCTTGATTCCCCATTTTTTCGGCTTGTTCTTGATGTACTGTTTCATTCCAATCTTTCCTTTGAAGGGGAACATCTGCTCAATGGAGTGGTTTTCTTCTGGTTCAACTTTCAAACAGTTGGCACGGACTTTCTCAAGTACTTTCTCAAGTACTTGTTGCACCTTGAACAATGGATTGTATCCAGGCTCACCTTTTTGCTTCGCATTAGTATTGTCGTTCATGTGGTGGCTGTATGTCCGCAGATGATCAAATCACTTACGTCCCATGACGTAGCGTGTTGCCGTCTGCCAGTACAGGCGGTACGATGGCATACGTACTACAGTCATCAAGATGTGTAAACCAATGAATTGCTCCATTTCAGATGGGGTTGTTTTCAGTTATGGCCCATTGTTCATAACAGCATACAGGTTGGATTGGTGAGAAATATGTTTCAACACGGATTTGTCCATGAACTGATCAAAACACCACTTTGGACTTGGTATTTCGTCTGGTGGAGGTGAGAATGCAGGTCCTTGGAATGAAGAGTCTATGTCAGCTGCTGGGGGTTTCCTCTGTCTCCAAGAAAACTCTTTACTGGAGCTGGACCTGGCTGAGGTTCATCGTCATCTGGGACCTCAGTGTCATTGTCTACATGTAGGTCATGAATTTCAATATCAACGTGGTTGGGATTAGCTCTTGCTATTGCTGCCAGTGGCTCATCATGAAGGTCAAACTAGGCTACTTACTTAGGCTACATCAATTTTCCTCACTGCACAGTCAAATGAATATCATATATGCCATTGCTTTTGATCAAATCTGCTTCTGATAGTTTGTAACTTCACTCCAAATTATTTCATTTTTCATGTGATGTACCCTCACGGACACCTCACAGTAATAAGTAAGCAATGGCGATAGGAAAATAACCCTAGTATAAACTGTTGCTCAAAATATGGGCAAACTAGTAGATAAAGCATGTGGCATTCATGGGTACTTGTTCGGCCATACGTTGCAAATCTGCAACACTAAAATAGAGCTGCACCTGCGAAAAAACCTGGAAGAGATCAAATCTACTAATTGGAATGTACTGAATCTATATTTATTCATGATTTATCTTATGCAGTTTTGGTTTCAAATGCATGGAAGTTGGTAGTGATACTTACAAGGAGGCTGCCAATCTGCACCATCAGCCCCCCCAACCACCACCAATAATTCACACACACCACTTTCATACGAGGCAATGTGGGTAAAGTGTCTTGCCTAAGGACACAACAACAGAACATGGTCCGAGCGGGACTCGATCCTCCGACCTTAGGGTTGGGGGACCAACGCTCTAACCACAGAGCCACTGTCACACCAACCAATGATGTTTATGTCGAGAGCGGCCAGCATTTGGATTAATGGATTTGACACTCTTAACTAAACAGCTTGTAAAGCTTGTCTCTTTCTCTAAAACCTTCAAATCGGGCTAGAAATTTAGGGGTAATAATGGACTCAGACTTGAACTTTAACAGCCACATCAAATCAATAACATCAGCAGCTTTTTACCATCTAAAAAACATTGCAAAAATCAAAGATATACTGTCAAAGCCAGACTTGGAGAGACTTATCCATGCATTTGTCTCCAGTAGGTTGGACTACTGTAACGGTCTGCTCACTGGCCTCTCCAAACGGGCCTTAAGACAGCTGCAGTACATCCAGAACGCTGCTGCTCGGGTCCTGACCAGAACCAGAAAGTATGAGCACATAAGTCCTGTGCTCAGGTCTCTGCACTGGCTTCCTGTAGCTCAAAGAATAGACTTTAAAGCAGCTCTGCTTGTGTACAAGTCTATTCATGGCTTAGGTCCAAAGTACATCTCTGACATGTTAGTGCCATATGAACCATCTCGCACTCTGAGGACTTCAGGGACCGGCCTCCTGCTGGTGCCCAGAGTCAGGACTAAACATGGGGAATCAGCGTTTCAGTTTTATGCAGCTAAAACCTGGAACAGTCTTCCTGAAGATGTGAGAAAGGCCTCTACTTTGACAATGTTTAAATCCAGGCTCAAAACGGTTCTGTTTATCTGTGCATATGACTGAAAGGGTTTTATTTTTATTTTTATTCTGCACTCTTTTGTTTTAATGTTTTAATGTCAATTTTATGATGATTATTTGTGATTATTCATGTTTGATTTGTGTGATTTTAATGTCTTTCTTATTCTGTAAAGCACTTTGAATTACCTTGTGTACGAATTGTGCTATACAAATAAACTTGCCTTGCCTTGCCTTGCCTAAAGGTTTAAACTTAAGGATAAATCATTATTTTGTTGTTTTTAGTGGACATTCTCACCCAAAATATAATTTTGTCATTTTGCGGAGATTTAAATTGCAATTTCGATAAAGATATACATACATGATACATTGTTCAGCCCTATAGTTCAGTATATTTCCAAGTGCAAAGCTAGATTCATGTTAATCAGTGAATATAGCTAGTAGAGAAAGCCAGCTCTTCTGACGTAACTTGGATGGCTTTTTGTCTTACATGTGTGACTCACGAGTAAGAATTAGACCAATAAGCTCCCATTTGATTGTACAAACTTCACATCTCTCCACGTCTTCTTGCCACATTTTTCACTCATCTTGTGTTTTCTCACGATGTGTCACTCAAACAGCTTGCGGATTTGTACAGACAGTCTGCTGCCTTTTGTTTGGGGCTTTGGGGAACGGTGTGTTCATGAGCAGAAATAAAGTCCAACCCATTACAACTCCGCCTCGCAATGATCCAACATCTCCAAACTGATTATCTCTGTACCTTTGTATTTTCCGGCTTTCAGCGTGCTCACATTGTCGTAATAACAATCTCATTTGATGTTGCTAGGGAACAAGTCTATTTTTTACCCAAAAGTTATTTGCTCAAATGTGTTTAAATGCAGCAATTAAGACTTTCATGTCCTTGTACGGCACAGTAAATACACGCAAAATGCCATGAACTCATTTGTTAAGTGTTTAAACAAAGCTATCTGATGGAGAGAGGAGGTGATGGGGTAGCCAAGTGTCAACCTAGATTATAAACATTGCCCATTACAAGCGTACTGTTGTAAAATTTAAAATGAATCGAGATCTAATCACTTCCAGATCACAGTTATTCACTCACTGTTTTCAATTTACAGGGTCCATAGGCAATCATCTATCAGAAACTGCATATGATTTGGAGCAGAGATAAGTCTTTGGTGAGTCATTTTGTGTGGTAAATGCTTGACTCTGGAGAGGTTTTTTTTTTTTTTTTTTTTTTTAGTGTTATTATGTCTTTGTTTATACATTAGTTGATATTAAAATGAATATCTTCGTTGTGGTTACTTTTTAAATTGTAAATACTGTCCAATGCTCAATGTTAATTAGCAATTTGCATAAATGTAACACAACACCACTCTGTGAGGTTACATGGAGTAGTGATGTGACGTTCGTGAACAAGACGACTCTTTTGAACGGTTCCTTAGCGTGAACGGCTGGAACTGGATCTCAATTTTTTAAAGAACTGAACAATTTTTCTAATTTATAATTTTTATGCATGTTTATACTGAATACTGCTGAACCAACCCGAGAGTGGGCACAGAAGCAGACATTCGGACATCAGGCGACATGAGGTAGTTATATGGCATCACACCAATTTAGTTTTAAAGTTATTAATATTGTAGTGCAGCGTATTATTTAGATGATGCATAATCCCAAAGAGTAGATACACTCCCACTCCCAGCTTGAACCATTATAAACACATCTGAGCCTTGGTCGTTCTGCCACCCTGTAATTAGTTTCTAGATAAAATTAGTTCTCACATTAGTTTCTGTCATATAAATAAAATAAATTAATAAAAGAGCCAGTCTTTTCAACGGCTCTTTGAAAGGAAGATTTGGATCCCATAAAGAAGCCCGAAAGTCCCATATCACCAATATGGAGTACAATATGTTATGTAGGTAAAAAAAAAAATAAATAAAAAAATCATCTAATATAATAATAATAATAATAATAATAATAATAATAATAATAATAATAATAATAATAATAATAATAATAATAATAATAACAATAATTCTACCCTATACAAAAGAAAAAATGAATGAGGATGTACAGAAGCACTTTTGTCTCTCAGTAATGAGCAGTACTGCATTTAAAACAGGGCGTGCAGTGAGTGGCAGAAGTGGACTGGTCAGATCTCATTATAACGTCTCTGTGCAGTAATTATTATAAGAACCCAGAGGTCTCAGGGAATAGTAATGACATTTATGTTAGATGAGGTCAAGGGCCAGCATTTCATGTGGCAGTGAAGAGGAGTGAGTCCTTTGTCCTATAAATCAGAATACATTAACACAGGAAAATATATACTAAAACTACTATGAAAACATGTGCTTAAAGAGCCAATATCACTCTATGTTCTCATCTATGTTATAATGTTGTTTCCTCATCACAAACATACCTGGAGTTGTGTTTTGTTTCAGTCACACATGTTTAACACACAAATCCAGCATATTTAGGCTGAGTTCTTCTGTCAACGGAAAACACTCTGTTCCACCTTGTGATGTCATGTGGTAATACAGGAAGCGCTCCACTGGGTTTTTAAACTCCATACACCTTCACTAGAGTCATTTGAATCAGCCCTGGAATTGCCAGTCTCTGAACTAAAGGTAAAAAGTAGCTGTTAACTTGAAAACTACCTCTTCATGACATCACAAGGTGGAACAGAGCATTTTGAGCTTTGGAGATGTAGACAGACTAACAATAAAGGGTTACTCAAACATGCGTGAATAAAACAAAACATAACTCTGGGTGGTTGAAACAAGTTTTTTTTTTAATGCCTTAAAATAATCTCAATGATAACTATCAGATGCCATTTTTGAATCTCTTATTTTTAGTCACCAGCTTTTGTTTTTGATTGTTTAATGTTTCTAGATGACACTGTTGATTTTTTATAGGAAGGTTTATCTTGGTTAATTTCCATAAATCTGATGTGAAAACAAAACACAAAAGGATACATTTGAATATGCATCAGCAATTTGCCTCTAATCACTGTATGTAAATGAGAGAGATATATTAATCTCTTAATTAAAAGTTATGACATAAATGGCACATGGGAGTCATATTCATTAAAAGTCCTATATTACACAAAATGGATTCTTGTGAGCTGTAAACCATATTAGAATGGTTTTACCTCCTCAAAAACATACCTGGAGTTGTGTTTTGTTTCATTCACTCATGTTGGAGTAATCCTAGTTTATTAGTCTGTCTACATCTCCAAAGCTCAAAATGCTCCATTCCACCTTGTAATGTCATGAAGTGGTAGTTAACAGCTACTTTTTACGTTTTGTTCAGTAGAGATTGACAATTTCAGGGCTGAAATCATCCCAATAATTCTAGTGAAGGTGTATAGAGTTTAAAAACATAGTGGAGCACTTCTTGACATCCCAAGGTGGAACAGAATGATAAAAATCCAGGGTTAAACATGTGTGACTTAAACAAAACACAACTCCAGGTAGGTTTTTGACGAGGAAACAACATTATAACATAGATGCAAAAAATAGCGTAACATGGCCCCTTTAATGAGAATGAGAAGAGCCCCAATACGAGCCTAAAACACAGCGACTATGCAGGCTGCTCGTGGAGATAACAGCTCAGCCTTTGAACAAATGATATTAAAATCATTCAAATTAGCAGGTCATAAGTGGAGCCGTATAATGCCTGGACTGTGTTAAGAAGATGACCTCCTTTGTGAGCAGGGATGTCACATTAGAAAATAGTAGGGTTCCAATTATTTCCACAGCCAGAATCAGAATAAGTTTTATTAAAATTAAATTCTCAAAGTAGAGAGTTTTTGCTGTTATGGTGCAGCACTAAACAAATAATAATAATACTACATTAAAATAAGATAAAAGAAAAGGGTAATAAATGGATGACTGTAATTCCTGGACTGTATTATTTGTGCAGGAATGTCACGTTATAAACTGTTAGTGTTAGTGTATTCACCATAATTGACAACACTGTTCCCTCTAAGCTGCGCGCGTGCGCAATTGCGCACTACTTCCACTGTCTCCGCGCACAGAAAGTCTGCGCTGCGCACAAAAAATAAAATCAATCCTTAATAAAATAAACGCATCATTTATTTTGTACCATTTTCCACATTGACAGAGAGTGACGGGTTACTGGTGGTCAGACAATGATGATTCACGTACGTATTCACGTATTCACGTAGCTCACTAACGTCATTGATACTGTTGGCCACCTGTGTTTATGTTGCAAAATGACTCAAGTGAAGGACTGAGCTCACTATAGACCAGTACAACTCACCTAGACTTTTATTATTTTTTATCCATAAAAATCATGTTTAAGTATCAGATAAATATGCAGTATACTGCATATTTTCTCACAACTACCTCTATTTTACATGTCCATCCGTGTTTTTTCTTTGACGCATTGAATAAGAGACTAGGAAAATCCCCGCGGTTCCTTCGCTGTTATTCGTCATCTTCGAGGGACAGAGGCAGATTATTGTTATGGCAGTAAACTATCTAAAGAGCCTCATGCCTCTGCTTTGAGACGCCGTTTGAATTTACACGAAGCGCAGTTGGTTGCGGAGTTACGATAATGGAAAGTCCACAACCGCGAGTCTATCGGCGACGACAGGACGAATACACAGCACGAATGAGGCAAGGCGCTGCTCCCTTCAGAATAATGTCCAGAATAAAAAAGAAATGCGGTTCATCAACTTGGATAAGGCGAACAACTACTGCAGAAGTGAGAAGGACAGAGGGGAAAAATAAGGTGACATTTAAATTCTCAGTTTGTGATTATTCTAGTGTTGAGCTATTATTAATTTGAATTTATTAAGGATAATAACCATTAAATGCTTTTACTTTGAGTAGTAGAAATGCTAATTAAAACTATAATCATATATTTTACAAAGTTGATGTAATTTTCAGTGTATCACGTGGACTACAGCACATGCCATTGTGCAGAATGAGAAGATTATATAATGTGAACATAACTGTCTCTTTTTAAGATGTGCATGTCTCAATTCCTCCAGAGCAATTAAATACTGGTCATTAAATATTGTTTCTTGTTTGAGCAGTACAAATGCTAATAAAAACTGTCAAATTGTATATTTTGCAGACAGAGTTACAGGAGCAGGACTCTTTCAGACCACAGCAGCAGGATTTCTCTCATTTAGACCACAGTAGGATTCTCCCAGAAGAACAGGAGGATTCTCCCAGAAGAACAGTAGGACTCTCCCAGAAGAACAGTAGGACTCTCCCAGAAGAACAGTAGGATTTTCCCAGAAGAACAGTAGGATTCTCCCAGACCACAGTTAGACTCTCCTAGACTATAGTGAGACTCTCTTACCCAGTGCATAGCAGGATCTTCATATAAAAAAAAAAAAAATCTAAGCATGTTTTCAAAATAGTTTTCATTTGTTTATTGTTGGCTTGGTTCGGTTGGCAGTTCATATTTTGTCACAGTTAAACCAAATATGCTTCTAATACTGTACTAGTACTAGTAGTAGTATACTAGTTATGGACAAGATCGTTGTCTATTTCATTGTAATTATACAAAATCTCGTATTAAAATTAATTTGACAGTAATTACTGTTGTAATTTGATTCTTTTAATAGATCTTGTAAGTTGTTTGGATGTAATGCTCGCATGTTCACAGTATGCACGTCTGATGGTGCTCACAGTGGTCAAGAGAGCGCTCAGGGAGTTTGTGTGTTTGCTCAGATACATAAAAAATTAGAGGGAACATTGATTGACAACATAACCATTGTCTTTTAAGTTTTCCATTTATGTAGTGCACATGACGAGCTTCATGAAACAAACGTTCTGAATTTAAAAAGTTATGTTAAAGCCACACTATGCAACTTTTTCACCTAAAATAGACAAAAATGTATGTATTTATTTTTTTCATTTTGGTTGTTTTTATTGCACCAAAGTCATGCGTCCTTACTCTGGCGGGCTTGCATCTCCACAAACCTGGCCTCCTGATTGTTTCCCCTGAAATGTTGTTCCTTTGGCTATAATTGTGTGTCACTGTAGGGCATGAAACATATCTATCTCCATGGAGACTGTTCCGAATTATGGTTTCATAGTGACAAAAGCTGCATACTGTACCTTTAATTTGATGTGAACAGCCAGATATAAAAAGACTTTACATTTAGGCTTGCTTTTCTAGAGTAAAAATGAATGAAATTATTGAAATGAATGTCACGCTTATTTATTATTTTAGTTATTTCGATTATATCACGATTATCGATGAACCAAATAATCTTGACAGCCCTATTTGTGTGCCTGTGATGGTAAAAGTCTGGCAAGGAAGCTGCTGAAATACCCTGTCTCTCATTTGCAAATTCATCATTAGCGCTGGTGTGCAGGTGGAACAGCTCCAGTCAAAACGAATAAGAAAGATTAACTGGCAGCGTCTAGGGTAAGGGCACAGTGAGCATCATAACCACGGCTCCGGCACAGCGGGAAGGCACTGGGGAGCAAAGGGAGGGATAAAGGTGTGAATCTGGTGATAATAAAACACATCGAAAAGTCAACTGCTCGGATATAGCTTTATGAACATTGACAGGTTAGGGGGATAACAGATTTATTATTGTTTGACCACCATAAATCACTCACACACACACACATTCTCCTATAGCTAAAAAGTAACATGTCTGGACACAAAGACAATGCGCAACTCTCTCAGGGAACTGAAAGTAAATGCTGGTCCTTGTGGTTATTAAAGTCATCAAGATCTATTAAAATATGATTATATGGGTCATTACTTGATTGTAGAAGTAAAAAAATCTATATTAATCATGAGAATTATAGAAAAAGAAACACTTCATTTCAGTTGAACTTATATTACAGAGGAACCCAACTGAAATGCAGTCCTTGATTATCAGGCTTTTTAAATGGTGAAAAGTGACGAATAAAGGCATGAATAAAAGTTAGCTTATTCATACCATCTATATTTCACTTCCGTCATGGGGAAGGGACTGTAGACCATTGTCCACCAGTCTCCTCCGTGCCATGACTCCTGTACAGTACAGAATGCGTTCAGCCAAATTTACATAAATGTTCGATCGCAGTGTGACTCTGAAGTGCTGTATGTTTGCAAGTTTTCTCCCCGACAAAACCCACAATGTCGATGAAATGTTCTGCACCGACAAAGGCACCTACAAAGGTTTGAACTTTGAGAAATTTGAGAAAATGTTAATGTCTGTCTGAGAAAAGTGTATAAAGTGTGTGGTGAGGGGTTTTACAGCCTTAAAACATATAGAATAATTGTAAAAAATAAAGCTGACTACTTTGCGGATTTCGCCTATTGTGGGTTATTTTTAGAACGTGACCCCCGCAATAAACGAGGGACCACTGTAATCATAAACACTCAAACTTGATATCGTGACTTCTTTAAGGCTCATATGACACAAATGAACCACTGAATGTCATATTGATGAAGTTAATGTTTCTGTGCATATATCTGGGAAGGCATCAGACAGGTGATCGATACCCAATGCTTTATCAATGTATTGAAACAACAAACTGAAGTCAAGAGGTGACTCATAACACAATCATGTCAACTGTGAAACTGATCCCATCTCAGGTTATCCTCCATGTTAAAAATAGCCGGCGCCATCATTGTGAGTATATGTTTGCATCAGCAGCCGTGTTTAGGTTGCTATAGAAACCCCAGGTTCATACTACTGCTTTTGGCTTCAAAACAAGAGAGATAGAAAAAAAGTCAAGGGCTGATTTAACCTACACTACCTCATTTGTTGCTAGCTCACAGGAGCAGAGAACAAAAAAACACTCTAACAAAAAGAAAAGACAAAGAAGAACTTAAAAAAGACAGAATATTACAGTCACTTCCACTACGCTACGGTAATCATTGGGTTTGAAAATTTTAGATATGATGCAATTTGACAAAACTGGGCAAAGTACGTAAACAATTGTTTTTGGTTCTGTAACAGTGTCAGGATTTTAGGTCATTTTGTCATTTGACAGTTGTACAACGCTTTTTTGGAACTATTACATGAAACCAGAAAGTAGCATCTGAAAGTAGCATCAGATTGAGTCAGAGTGTGTAATAGTGTGATTGGAGTGACCTCAGTGAGCACAACAAATCTAGTACACTCAACTAAAGAACTGTTTTAAGCCACACTGCACTTTGCTCACTCACTTGAATGTAGTCATCATCTTTAATCTTAGGCCAGTGAGTAGTGCCACTGCTCCATGGAGACTTTATTAAGGCACTAACTATCTCTTTGCAGACTGTGCCGAGCACTTTTTACTAATTATGCAATTTCCTTCTGATGTCCAAATATATATATATATATGTGTAGAGTGCACTTCAAGTATTCCCACAATGCATCAACAGTTGACAGCAATGGCCTTTATCTGAAGTTGCCGTGGGCACTACCATCGTCATTGGGGCTGTATTATTTTGCATAAAGCTGCCGATCTTGACAGCAAATAAGTTTTAAACAGACGACAAAGCTGCTTTAAAGCCTCACAAATCAACCTACTTTATATCAGATTTTAGCGGCAAATTCTACATTGAAAAAGATTCCAGCTTAATCGGAAGTGCTGTAGCCTTTACGGCCAAAGTGGGCAAGGCGGAATAAGGTCAATACCACATATTCTTAAAGCTACAGTGTGTAACTTTCTGGAGGTGGCATGTCACCAGCACAATTCCATGGAAATAGAAAGTCAAAATCATACTTCGGAACATTCTCTATCGGAATACAAATGTTTTATTCCGTACTATGGAAAATTATAGCCAAGGGAACAATATTTCCATAGACATAAGCAGGAAGAAGCCCTCCTCCAGGCCAAGTACGAGTCAGGTTTGTGGAGATGTGAGCCTGAGTAAGAGTACATCTTGTGGTAATAAACAGAAAGATACCTGTGTGGTGAAAAGGGGCGGGGCTTACCTGCGTGATAGAGGCTCGGGGTAGTGTGTGAGAGGGCTGCTGGGAGTAGGAGGGGGCGGGTCCCGTCTGCTTCTCAGGGATTGGCTCCTCTGCACCTGCCGCAGCACACTGCTCTTCAGGTCCAGCAGTGTCGTCATGGTGTTGCCCTGGGAAACAGCCACGGAGTTAAAATTGTTTGGACACATGCAAATACAATACATACATACAATATCTAACTAGCTAGTAGGGATGGGGTGCTATGAAATTTCCACGGTATGACGGTATATCATGGAGTCGTGTATTTTATAATGCTTAACAAAATCAAGGGACTTCTTAAGTTAAAAAGTGTTAGTGTATAATATATTGCTCCTTGGTTATGTTCTTTTTTTGTGTGCAGAGATTTGGTGAAACACAGATCAGTTCACGCCAGGACAGTTACGCAGGTGTCAAAATACACCTTAAAGAGCGTGCGAAAGACACATGTTTTTCACGTACCCTTGACTCTTGTTATATATTTAGTACAAGCATGAAATTAGCACCACTTAACAAGTAAATCTCCAACGTGTGCACGCACCGAGTGAAGTCTGTGTGAAGCATTTAAGCTAACAGAACTACATTGGGATATTCGTCAAGTGATGGCAATAGTGACACCCGCCATTTAAAATCAGGTACAACAGAGGCTGCCTACACAGAAAGTCGCCAAATAACGTCCAATTCTGTGTACAAGCCCCTTAAACACCTAACACTGACAAAACAAAAGGAGTTCTTTCGGTTTTGTTTCTTTTTAAACAATAACCTCAACAAAGACAACTGAGCAACCAGTCTCCAAACACATGTCTCTTGGTACTTGCTTTATTCTTAACAATGAAAGACCTTCAGAAGTGGTAAAACGAAAACATAGGCAGCAGTACTTCACTCTTTCGCCCATTTTTTCTTGCATATCTTGTTCTATAATGAGCAAATGAATTACTTTTTTGTATTAGTCTAGACAGAGGTGAGTTGGGCTGTCTGATGGTAGCTTTGGGGCCATATTTATGAAGGTGGGGAATACATTAAATTTGAGGGACTCTTTTAGAATAATCAGCTGCATAATGATCCCCCCTGACTCTTAACATAATTACAGTCTTCCTCCACTGCAAAAGGTGTGTGCTATTTCTGTCTGACTCACTATTTATCCTCTGACTTCATGTTTTTGCCACTGGAGTCAAAGAGCTTTATTCTAGCAGTGGTATAAAATATGTAATTGGGGCAGAACACAGTCACAAAGCCAAGTCTGATAAAAATCCTTGTAGAACAATATCACACGCTTAATATCACAGTGAGTAAGGATAACAGGACAGAATTGAAGTTAATGTAATTCAAAGGACAAAACACTTGTTGTAGACTTACTTACAGGAAGAGTAGCAAAGCATTTATTCGAGTAGGAGTACTATTACACTGCAAAATTATATCACTCAAGTAGAAGTAAAAGTACTGTCTGAAAACTATACAGAGAAGTACAATTTCACTATCACCAGGTGTAGACTCAATGGACAATGCAATGTCTAAAGAACACTCCATACAAGGCAATAACATCTCCATGGGGACAAGCCAAGCCAAGCAAAGTGGACCCTCCAAATGAAAAGTTACACACCTTGCACCTTTAAATTTAGTTCAGTTCTGCTTAAGACCTGTTAGGGACTTTCATGATTGTTCCTATTTTCACAGGGTTTGATATATAGCCTACTTCTTTCACAGCTAGTTTAGTCCTCGAAATTCTATTAAATTTCTAATAATACATCACAAAATGACTTCAGAAAGCTATATAAAGACTAATAACGCTGTTTTGCAAAGGACCTATTTGTCAAACCTCAAAGGATTGGCACAGTGTTGCTATAGCAATTAACCCAGACCGACACAAGGAGGTGTTTTTTTTTCAAAAGCCCTTCTCTGTAAGTGACCACTCCACAGTGTACGATCTTTTTAAAGTATTAGGGAAAATGAGGTGATAAATAGTGTGGACTGTGGAAGTCTTTGGGGGGGACAGCTCAGAGTCAGGGAGACAGGAGAGTTTTAGGAGCGATGATTTAAAGACAGACCTGTCAGGGCTTGGTTTGAGCCCTGTGTGAAGCCTGGTAATGATTTTGAGGTCTCGATGGTCTGCTTATAGTTTTCGTTGTTCACAGTATCAAATAGGAGTATTAAAATTTCAAACGTGATAGTTTATTACTCAATATTTATGTTGATTGTTGTATTCTTATTTTTGTGTGATATATATGTACCACTTTATGATAACTACACTTTTATTAGCTGTAATAAAACATGAACAAAGACTTAACTCATAACGAACACATAGTTTATTGAGAATGATTTAGGATTAATAACTACTTAATTAAGGGGTTACGGTTAGGAGTTGGGGGTATTAATTAAAGAAGACATTGTGCTTGAACCTGGTATATACTTATAATCTATGACACCCGTGGATCATTATGTTATAATTTGCACATTTTAGATTGCAATATTCATCTAAAACGACTTCATAAAAGAAAAACGTCCGCTGACTTCTGTATTAAAAAACTGCAATGGGAGCTGATGACGCCATAAACCTCATCACAACAAAATGATGAAGTGATTGAGCTGTCGGATAGCTGCACATTACACTAGCGAGGCGTGGATTTTTTTTTCATGTCTATCAAAATAACGCAACGCTAGCGAATATTACATGTATCACCGTTTAGGAAAACAAATTTAAAAACAAGGTAAGTACAGAGCAGGGGGTGTATGCCAGTGGCGGTGAAAGCAAAGGTTGATTGGCAATATGGCGTCTTGAAAATAAGTGATTAAAGATTGCTCAAACATGCACGAATCACTCCAAATACAACTTCGAGAGGGTAAATGAAAAGGGGAAACTATGACATGGTTAAAAGCTCTGAAAAGTCAATTTTGCAGAATAGGTCTGCTTTAAGTAGTTACCCAGCCTGACTCATTCCTTGTAAACTGTTCATTATAAATTTGGTCATGTTTTATTAACTTCATTACCCATCATCAGCCAATTACAGCGGACTGCCTTTACTTTTCAACCAATCACATCTGAAATTGTTTGGACAAATGCTCCTTCTCTCCCTTCCAATCCTCTGCTCTTTCAGCTGTTTACTCACTGGCTCTCCCCTCTCCCCCAGTGTACTCATTTCCCCCCCATCAACCTAAAATAATGAAAGCAGATCTAATTTGTTATGCCCCTCTTCAGTGCTTTGCTGAGGTCTGCTGGGGTCTAAGCATAGACTGTATAAAGAAGTGGACTAAGTGAGTGTGACGTCACCGATGGCGTTCACCTCCAGTCAAATGAAGCTTATCGTGGCTAGTAGTTATCGGGCGAATTTGGAGCCGAGTTCTATATTTGGAATTCCGACTGCGAGTATCATAGCAACCAAACTGCCAATCCGGAGCGAGGCTGTTGAAGGTAAAGCTCCTTCCCGCCTACCCTGCTGGTTTAGTCAGTCAAACCTGTTGCAAACACTAACAAGAGCGACCTCGGGGAAAGAAGGCGCCTCATTTGTCTGTTATTAAAGTTCATATCTTGATTTACAGCCACATTAGCTAAATAAAAATACTGGGATCATGTAGAGCGGGTTAATACAAACATTTTAAGACCAAAATGATGAGTCTGACAGCAGTAGTGACAGAGAGAGGGGCGACAGTTTTTTAATGGAAAGTGAATTGGGACCAGATTTCGATGGAGCCGGAAGCGCACCCATGCTAACTTCCTATTTGAAACGTGGCGGCAAATGGGTCCAAGTACCAAAGTTAAGCCACTTAGGAAACTAGCACCATGATCACTTATGTTTCCAGTGTTTCCCATATTCAAAACAACAATATGGTACATTTAAAATTCTATCTGATTATTTAAAGTGAAGTATAAATAAACAAAACTGAACACAAACGTACAAAATCCTGTTCTTTACTTCTCCACATATGTGCAGTGGTTCTACCTTTTATTAGGAGTTAATCCCTGTAATCTGAACAGAAGGTTGGATGTCTATAAATACACACAGTTCAATATTGAAGTCCGGGAACAATCCTCACTGGGACAAGATGCACACTGGCAGCAGCATCTTTCGAGACACAGTAACAGGAAGAAGGCAAGATCTGACCATGTGGAGTAAAAAGGATCATGTGAAGTCATGGAGGGGCTGCGAAATAAGGACTTTAGTGAGGTTGTCAAAAGAAGCTATCCACATATTTCACTAGGATAAAACTAGTCTACATAAATAAAACATTATGTTGTATGTTCTATATCAGAGGGGCGCCATTTTGTTTTGTACAACATAACCAGGGGCCCAGTGTCATATTTAATTTTAATGTCAGGGGAGTTGACAAGGAAGGGGGGGGGGGGGCAAAGAGGTCTGTTGTCCCAGGCCCAAAATTGGACCCTCTTCCTCTTCATTTATAAAAGAGGGGGGGCCCATGTGAGGCTTCTTGCCCCGGGCCCCCAAATTTCTGTCGACGGGCCTGTTTGGGGTATTATATGGTTAAGAATCATATTATGTTCTAACTAACTACCAAAGTGTTTCATTCGGCTATGTATTTATTGCATATAACCATATTGTTAATTTAGAATAGTTTTTGGGGATAATTCTACTTCAGGGTTATTTTTTCAGTGGAATAAATTAGTTCAATACACTGTGGCAAGGATGTGTGCAGGCCTGTAAGCATACATTCATGAATTACATTTTATTCAGACTATTATCGATATTGAATGGGATTTTGACCAAGCATTTCGAGAGGGAACCAGAGAGACATTCAACTTGCTACAAAATAGATAGTCTATTTAGTACAAAATAGATAGTCTATTTAGTACAAAATAGATAGTCTATTTAGTAATATAAATGAGGTGCATATAGTATGTGGCGACTTTAATATCAACCTATTAAACCCCCACTTAAACACCAAAACAACAGATTTCATCACAACAATGTATAGCAACAATCTATTCCCAGTTATTACTAAACCAAGTAGGATTACAGCTGATACGGCGACATTAATAGATAATATTTTTATAAATATAATAGGTAGTCAAATAACAGCCAGATTACTTATTAAAGACATCAGTGACCATCTTCCTGTTTTTGGTATTTTACATCAACTTCTTAAAAAAGATAAAATTAAAACCGTTGAATATAAACTAATTAGATGCAGAACATCTGAAGCCACGGCTGCCCTTAAAGCAGACCTGTCCTCACAGCTGTGGGAAGAGGTCTATGCCACTAGTGACCCTGACAGGACGTATAATGTTTTCATGTCAGTGTTACTCAAACTCTATGAGAAGCATTGTCCACAAAGTAAAATCTTACTTAATTATAAAAATAAACAAAAACCCTGGATCACTAAGGGCATAGAAAACGCATGTAAAAAGAAAAATCATCTATTTAAATTATTTATAAAACATAGAACAAAAGAAACTGAATATAGATATAAAACATATAAAAATAAATTAATAAATATTATAAGAATAAACAAAAGGGATTACTATCATAAACAACTGGAACAGCACAGATCTAATATCCAAGAGACTTGGAAAATACTAAACAGAATAATTAGAAATCGGACTGAAAAAGCCCAATACCCAAACCATTTTTTCAAGGAAGATATAGTAATAGATCAAATAAAAGAAATAACAAATGCATTTAATAACTTCTTTGTAAATGTAGGGCCCACTCTGGCAAATGAAATTATAGATCCCAGAGAATGTATAGTTAAACCTTCTACTTACATCTGTAATCAATCCTTTACTACTGGTATCTTCCTCAGTAAAATGAAAACAGCCAAGGTAATTCCCATATTCAAAAATGGTGATCGACACTTGTTCACTAATTAAAGACGCATCTCACTACTTCCTCAATTTTCAAAATATTAGAAAAATTGTTTGCAGTAAGGCTTGATAATTTCATTGAGAAAAATAAATTATTAAGTAACCATCAGTATGGGTTTCGATCAAACAGGTCCACTTCGATGGTCATGGAACTAGTGGAACAGATAACAACAGCAACAGACAAATCTATGGATCTATTGGAATTGTCAATCTATGGAATTGTTTGGAGGATGAATTAAAAAGCAGCACATCAATTAAAGTATTAAAAAAAATGTATAAATTAAAAATTATAGAAAAATATAGAGAAATAGTATAACTGTTGCTATGACAACTGAACTGGACATTAATGAACAGAGTATAAACGTGTCCATTATATAATATAAATAAAGTATTGAGAATATAAGATAGTAATAATAATAATGATATGTTGATGATTAGAAATAACAATTATGATTATGATAATAATAACTACTAATGATCATTATACATATCTAAATAAAAATCCCAGAGGTAACTATAAGAATATAAAAATAATTGTTTTCTTCTGTATTATAAATTTATTTGTAATTGCTGTTTTATTTTTTTGTAGTTTTTTTTCTTGTCGTGTATACTGTTTTTCACATGTGGAAATAGGCAGGCATAAATAAGCTTTGCTTCAGCCAATTCCTTTCAGTCACACTGACTAGTTTGTGCATGTGACTGATAATGTTTTATTTATTTTTCTTTTGTGTCTGAATAAACTTACTGAACTGAACTGAACTAACAATAGTGAGTCTAAAACCTCAGTCAATGAACCCTATAGTCAGCTTTACAAATGAGTTTCTGTTTTGCTTTTTTCCAAAGTCAGTCTAATGCTTCTTTTGCGCATTAGACAAAGATGAACACCCGTGATTTCCCATTATGAGTAAATAACACATTGCTCATGAAGCTATTGTTAAATTATTTGGAACACTTTGACCAAAATAAAGTGTTTTGGCTTTTGAAAGCAAAGGGGCTTCATCAAAATATTGGGAGATTAGTGGTGTGCCAATAGTGCTTGAGTCATCACATGGGGTTGCAGAATAGCGTTAATAGGACTGTAAAAAGCAAGCCATCTGCAAACATGGAGTTGGCCTGAGTATGTTTGCTTTATTAGCCCCCCACACACAGATTCAATTCAGGGCACTCCATGAAGTCAACATGCTGAATTTGCTGAGTGTCTGTCCCTATTCTCTCCCCTGTGATGCACGCTGGTAATATATAATAATAAATAGGGTTGTTTAACAAATCGAAACCCGGATACTAATTGCTGCAAAAAATCAAACTGAAATCTTCTATGGCATATTAACTGCTAAAACATAATCTATTTACCATATTGTTTTGTTGATACTTAATACATTTCAGTTTGCTTCTTGACACTTGAATCCCCTCCTCCCACACTAAGTCGCTCCACATTCAGAGCACTATGCCAAAACAATCAGCGTGCATCCCGCTAATGTAACTACTGCACATTGTGTCAGGTTTGTCAAGTTGTAGTGTACTGTTTTATATCATGCTTTTGTGTATTTTTGGAAATAGCTGGGCATAACCGTGGGTGATGTAGGCTTGTGGGTCTTGGACAGGATCGTACTGGTGCCACAGTGGGGAGCGAGTGGCAAGAACTAATGTTGTGTCCTTAGGCAAGGCACTTCACCCATATTGCCTAGTATGAATGTAGTGTGTGTGTGTGTGATTGGCAGATTGGCAGCTTCACTTCCATCAATGTGCCGAGTGTAGAGTGAAAAGCATGTAAAGCATCTCTGAGTGTCCAAAAAAGCGCTATATAAATCTGATATAATATTATTATTACTGCTCACCATAAGGAGTGTTCGAATAGTTCCCGGGAGAGATCACTAGATTATTGAAACATGCATGGACATGACATCTAAAAACACCTTCAGGCATGTTTGTGGCGAGGGAATGTTATAACCTGACAGAAAGCTCCAAAAAGTGGACAATTTTTGCTTCATATAATGTCTACTCTTGAGACCTGTGTGCAGTTTCCTATAGCCGTTTTTACAACATTATTCAGTGCACCTTTTTAGACCGTGATTGACAGCCGCGTGAGAACAAGTCACGATCCTGCAGCAGACATGAAAAGGGGCTTTCTCCGGTCCCCCTGTTTCAGCTGTGACATTGAAAACAAGGAGAAAAAAAACACTGACATCACAGAGGAGGAGGAAACATACAAATACAATGGTTTATAATGCCATAAAGTGTTCACGCTAATGCTTACGTTTAAAATAGCAGTGTGTGATATGGCACTGTAGGAACATGCAGTTTGTATTTGATGTGGAGAACAATGCAGAACTATCAGTCAAAGCACTTTAAACTTGACAGAAGGAAAATGTGTCACAGGTGGGGTTGGAAATTCATTGCTTTTTAATCAAGATCAAGATTCAGTCATTTTTCATAGCTGTTTGAGTAGTTTTAACCAAGAGGTCCACAGCCGAGCCTCTCTCTGTAAAAGCATGTGGTTTGGATCAGGGTTCAGATTTTGGAGGACCACACTATTTTCTCTGTTAAAAAGCAATTATTATTACTAAAAGCTGTTTTTGGTTTGTTTTGTAAAATAATATTGAAAACAAATTTGATTTTATTTGATTTTAATGAGGGAAAATACAATGAAATAAAAAAAAAAGAAAAAGAAAAATGTGATCAATATATATATATTTTTTTTATTGAATTATGAATTTTGTTCAATTAATACGAGGACAAAACTCATGAACCTTACTTTCTGTACTGGATTATGGAGATAGAAGAGAACAACACTGCTGTATGAATCAGCGTACAGGGACGAGGTGCAGCGGCTGTCAGAGTGGTGTAAGGAGAACAACCTGCTGCTTAACACCAAAAAAACAAAGGAGCTGATCATAGACTACAGGAGGAACAAAACTGATATATCTCCACTCTCCATCAGTGGGGACTTGGTGGAGAGGGTCACAGATTTCAGGTTCCTGGGAGTCCAGATCGAGGAGGGTCTGACCTGGAGCAAAAACACCTCTGAGCTGCTGAAGAAGGCCTAGCAGACTCTTTTTCCTCAGGGTGCTGAGGAAAAATAATATCACACAGAGACTTCTGCTGTCCTTCTACCGCTGCTGCATAGAGAGTATTTTGACCTATTGCATCGCCGTGTGGTATACCAGCTGCACGGTGGCTCAGAGGAAAGCTGTCTAGAGGGTCATAAACGCAGCTCAGAAGACCATTGGCTGCCCTCTCAGGACACAGGCCGACTTACACACTTCCCACTGTCTCAAAAAGGGCCAACACATCCTTGGGGACACCTCACACCCCGGGCACTCTCTGTTTGAACTGTTACCATCGGGTCGGAGATACAATCAGAGCAAGGACAAATAGATTGAAGGACAGTTTTTTAATCCTACAATCATAACCACACTTAACAAACATAGTAAATATATGTATATATTTTATATTTTTATTATTTATGTGAGACTGAAATAAGTGGGATGTATGTTTGATGTATGTATGAGGATGGTTTGCACCTTGAACTGCTTGGCACTTTTAAAATTTTCGTTGTGCATGTTGCAATGACAATAAAGACATATTCTATTCTATTCTATTCTATTCTATTCTATTCTATTCTAAAATGTATTTATAAGGGACGACTTCATAGACTGCCTGAATATTTCACTTGCTTGTTGAACTTTGATACAGAAAGATTCCAAATAAGATCTCATGACTTTTTTAAGGCTAAGGACTGGCTGCATCAGAACTGAGATGTGAAAAAGGGCTTTTGGATGTTTTGCTTCAGAAAAATTGAATATATTTCAAGGACGAGCAAATTGGATACTTGGTGCCACAAATATCTTTTAATAATCTGATGACAAACATGTATACTCACACCTGCACCTATTTTTTAATGTTTTAAATGGATTTATGTACTTATTTTGTATTTTTCTGTATTGGAGCCTATAAAAAGGAGAGTCTGAGTGTTCTCATTGGCTTCTTTCCGGTTAAATGGAAGGTGCTGGACTGACCTGCAGAAACTATGGGCCAGTAGCGAGGTTACACTGACAATACCCAATGTTCTTTTAGCTGCCTTGAACTGACTGAGCGCCATTCACTCCCAGTTATTCTCAATAGGGACAATTAACATTCTCCTGCACGTGGTTTGGATCATGAGAGGAAGCCATTTTTCCTATCATCTGAAGTGGTGAATTTGTGTCACTTTTAGCCCGTGAGCACTTTGAACCTGTCGTGGTTGACAGGGAAGAAGAATGTCCACTTGAGTCTAACAGAGTAAAGAGCAGATAACAAATGTGGATCGATGACCTACTGTCCCGAGGCTATAAGTGCCGTCAGTGTCTGTATTTCTGCTCGTCATCCAACAATGTGATCCAACAATACAGAATGGGACTGGCTGCATAAAGGCTTTCTATGGGGTAAATTGAGTGGAAGTAAAAACAATGTTATTATGTGTAAAAAAGGAGGATATTAATAATGCATTATGGGTATAGTAACTGGGTAAAGTTTCACGATCTTCAAGCATCTTTTTTTTTTTTTTTTAGCAAGAGCTTCAAAAATTTTCAGTAGAATAATTTCGTTCTTAATAAATTATGATTGGATAAAAAAGATATATTAACCAAATACTCTACAATGCATTGGTCTTATATAGCACTTTCCAATAATAGGATGACACTTATGGGAAATATTGGTAGCTTACCTGTCCAGCCAGAACCACACGCTTTGACAAAACTTTATAAAGACGAGCGGATCTGGAGCCGTATCCTGTCTCCCCGATTTCAGAGGGCGTGACTGACGGGCGGATTAACCAATCAGAGAGACGCATGGTTTGTTCGCGTCAAAACAAACATGGCTGCCTACACGCAGAAAAGGGGGAGAAACAGCGCAGGTAAAATAAGTTATATTTTGTTCTGAATGTTACGAGAATTTTTAAGAGGTGACGTTTTCTGCATTTTAAAAATCACGTGATACAAATGAACGACTGTGGTTGGACCGTCTCGGGTTAGGGCGGAGGATTTTCGGCCTCTGTTGTCCAGTTTTGAATTCGATCAGACGGGACAGACTGATCAGGATAGTTGGTAGCAGGGGATACAAGGACCAATCTTCGGGTTAGTGGGCAAACATCTCTTTACAACCCTAGGTCTCGATAATTACTATATCGACTTATCATTCAGTATATAAAAGCTGGATTTTTTTTTTTTTGTGACTCGATATTTATCATGTGCACATTTTCTTTGCAATAATTGGTAGATTTTTGTGTTTTTTAGTGATAATACAATAACATTTGACCAGTAGAGGGTTGAATAAGTAAGTTCTATGGCTAATTATTGCTTCATTCTGCTGTTTATTCGTTGGAGCCCCTGTTTTTTAACAACATTGTTCACAAAAACTAGTTTCAATATTATCATTTATTGTTATATTTCTCTGTAGTAATATCATGCTTCAAAATGTGTTATAGTGACAGGTCTAGCTACCCCAGAATACACTTTCACTTAAAAAAAAAAACTATATTTCTTTATTTCACATGAACTTCTTAAGCATTTTTTTCTGAATAGGCAGAACAGGCAGAATACTATCTTACACAAGCAGCAGAACATATTTTTCACGCAAGTATTGTACTGTAAAACACTGTCTGGTTTAGATAGTAACATAACCTCAGAATCTCTTTGCACCAGCACAAAGAGCTAATTGTCTTTCATTATCAACACTTAATGACAGGGACTATTCAGTCTTTTGTTGGGGAAAGTCAGTACAATAGTTTTTCATAGAGACTTGGCTGTTTGAAAAGGAAAACTCGGCTGTCAATCAACAACTTCATCTCGTACCAATCGCATTTTCAGAACGGAGGGTTTGACTAGCGGGAAAGATCCTTCAGGCTCACTACAAGTCGATACGGGCTCAGAATAAGAGTTATTTTAGCGTTAAGTTTTTGCTACTTCACCCCAAAGACCTTGTGTGACTGTCATGGCTAATAGAGCTGCATGAGTCACCTCTTGGGTAAGATATTTGGAAGCGAACGCGTACATGTACACAGAAAGAGTGGCGGGTGTAAGTTATAAAGTTAAAATAAAAAGTTATAAATATGGAAACAGTAATATAAGTGAGTTTTAGAATTAATTGGGATCATAGAGGTTACAAAAGTATAGGGATCAAAGTGACCTACTTTTATATATATGTATTGACAAGAAGGGTATTTAGTACTACTTCATGATACCTACATCTTAATTAGCCTTAATAAAGAATGAATAAAGACGTAATTCTTAATGAACAAAAAAAAAAAAAAAAAAAGTGTATTAAAGTGACTCTCATGCACTTTTAGCCATGTTATAATATTGATAGCTCACCAGAAACACACCCGGAGTTGTGTTTTGTCTCATTTACACATGTTTGAGTAACTCTTTATTATTAGTCTGTCTACATCTCCACAGCTCAAAATACTATGATGTCATGGCGAGGTAGTTTTCAAGTTAACAGCTAGATTTGACCTTTTATGTAGTAGAAATAGGCAATTCCAGGAAGAAAATTATCCAAATGATTCTAATGAAGGTGTATGGAGTTTAAAATGATTAAAAGATGATTCAGTCTTAGTAGTAACATTAATGTTAGATTTTTGATTAAACATTTACTAAGCCTAAAATATTCCTAATGTTTGTTCATTACGAATTAAGTCTTTGTCCATGATTTATTAAGATTATTTAAGTGTAGTTTCTAGTGTGTTACTCATTTGGCTTAAAAAAGAGTGTTTTTCCACTTATGCGAAGGTTGGCAGTTTGAAGCCCGCTCTCTCAACGTGAATGTCATTGGTTGAGCGGTCAGAACTACTTACCCACAGGTTGGTGGGGTTCCGACTCCCACAGATGAACATTGCCATTCTTGAGCAAGACACTTAACTCACCTCGCCCTTGGTGTCTGTGTACACTGGTGAATGAGCGGGTGTGTGAAGAGGTGAGTGGTTCATTGATGTAAAGCGCTTTGAGTGTCTTGAAGGAGTGTCTCTAAGGCTGTAGTCGACTAAATAAATTCTCATTGGACTAAAGATATGTCCTGCAAATTTATTAGTCAACTAAAAAGGGAGCATAGCAAAAACTCTCAAAACTATCACATATCTCTATGTATCTGACCCAAACTGCGCTACACTGCAGGGGGAGTTAATAGAAAGACAACTATTAATGTAGAATAAATTATTAGGGAACAATGGATGTATGCAAAGACAGATTAAACTTCTTTCTTTCTTTATCTTTATTTATACAGTGGAACCCAATGAGAGCACTCGGGCCCTCTTTTTCATGGGGATCCTGTTTAAAGTGCAATACAAACAAGGAAAACAAACAAAACAGACAAGTATATAAGTCCATATAAAACATTAAAACAGGCAGGTGTGTGTATAAAAGTTATCAAATTATGAAATTGCGATTGTGTCACCAACGTTTTGCTTTTTTTTGGAGTGTGTTCCATTTTTGTGAAGCAAAACAGCTAAAAGTCCTCTCAGTTTTGGTGCGGCTTGTCCTTAGCCTTATGCAGATTTGGTATTAAATGTTCTGGTATCAATGATTAACAAGCAGATGAGGTACTTGTAAATCACAAATTTAATCTGACTTTAAATACCAACAAATACCAAATCTTCAGCTAACTCACTCACTCACTGACTTCTGTTTCTCCTGTTGTCTCACATACATCCTTATAATATAAATAACATGAAAGGTCAACTAATACAAGTTTTGGTCGACTAAGACTCCACTATGTTCCCAAAGTATTCATCATTCCCATAAATGTGTTCATGCATGAACTCCAAGGCCTCTGATGTGACTCATGTACAGATGTTCCTCTCTCAACCTGTTCTCCACTTTAATCGCCACTCCATGTTCCTCCACTCATCCATGCATGTACTATAGCGCCGTTAACAGCGTCACCTTTGAACAACACCTAACTATATTGTGCTAAAAACAATCTTGACTGGTAGCAAGTAGCTGTCAGGCTATCTCCCATGTGGCCCCATTTCAATTACACCAGTGGATCTTTCCCAATTGGATTTTCACTGTCACAGGCGTCAGAAATAAGTGACAAAAAACCAGTTGTACGATGGGAGCCAGGGAGACATGGACGGAGCCAATGGTGCTGTGGCTGCATCGTGTCAACGGCGTGCCAGAGAAACACGCAGCTTTACCGGTGCGTCGGTCTCCACAGAGACCCATGAGGGAAAGAAGAGGAAAGAGGGGCCTTGCTGTTAGGGATGGAGTGTCTCTATGGTAACCGCAGACATGAAGGGCTGGTAAATACAGGTAAATGAAATTGGACAAAAAGAGATTATCATTACCGGGGAGCAATAGAGAAACAGTGTAATCATGGCAAGCACTGTGCAATGACTTTGCTTGGCTCATAATGCATGTCGGAAGAAGCAACGATTCATTCTATTTTCAACATAGCTGTCTCTAAAGTCTGAAAAAATCAAAAGGCACATTTGTCAGACCCCCAGGAAGAAAAATTAAATCTCAAAGAGGAATTACAGAATCACGGATGGATAGAACCTCCCCCTGGACACACAATGATGACATCAAATCAAAAGTTATGCAACACTCAGTTTCAAGCATGTGGAAGAAAACTCTGTTAGGATAGTATTTGTTGACCATCCATAATTGCAATAAATACAATTAATTTAAAAATAATAACTAACTTCATACACAAATCAATAAAAATAAAAATAAAATAAAATATTACTGAGACTAATCACTCTGTTAGCATACATCAACATGCCGCAACATATAGAGAACATGAGAGTTCAAAGGTCAGCTAATGAAATGGCTCTTTGGATGAGGTTATTGCTGGTAAAAAATACATTAAATATGAGACACCATACTCATCCCATACGGTCCCATACTACTGAATACTGTACCAAAATTCCGGTCACTTAAATACTTTCATTTATCAGAAAGGCAAATGAGCCTAATATTGTCGGGGTCAATAGAGAAGCAGCGGATTCACATTAGCAGGCTTCAAACAAACAGCACCATTATGCTCAGATTAGTCTTTCTGAGTCGCTCAATAACATCCCTCCCAGGTCATTAGGCTTTTGTTGTCAAAGTGTCCGTTTGAGCGTGAAGGTTCGAAGGAGGTGCGGTTACAGCCTCAATTAGGTATCTGTAGATTACACCCAATAATAAGAATTCTTAAAGAGGACATGCTTTTTCACTGCTAAACTACAACATAGATCATTATTTTACATGTTGTTCATTATAAACCACAACACTGATCTAAAACAGCTTCGTAATAGAAATGGGTCCATTTGCTTCCTGTTAAAAACTGCAGTCTGATTTGTTTGAAAAATTGCATGTAAGTAAGCAGTAGGTGGAGATAGGGGGTAGGGTAAAACAAGACTTTTCTGAGCACTCAAACCCCAAATGCAGGACAATGCAGGATTATTCAAACATGCATCAATCATTTGAAATCTAACTCTGAGTAAATGAATGATGCAGGAAGATGGTTTATAACATGGTTAAAAGCTCATACAGTCTATGTCTTTACATAATATGTCTCCTGTAAGAACAGACATTAGATGTAATGGTTTTAAAATGTCAGAACAAACGTATCTGAACATTTCAATGTACAAATTAGGTTTATTTTGTTTAAAAGGTTTATTAACAGCTTTTTTGTATGTTTTCTTTGTATGTATGGCCACAGTTTTTCACTAAATGTTTAGCTATTTTATATATTATTGCAGATGCCACTCCATTCATATACACTTCATAAATTGTAAATCATAAATCTGTATACTATATTGCAATGGCAAACCATGCCCTCACTCCTATTTACAAATATAACTATCAGTAAAAGTACAACTGTCTATGTTCCAGTGTCAAATCTACACTGATGTGTCGTACAGCTCCTGATGCACATGACAGCCAATCAAACACTTGCAATGTTTGCTGTGCCGTGTGCGTGCTATGTACGTGCACCTCAGAATAAAAGTTACTATGTGTTGAATTTCAGATAAGAGCTGAGATTTGTTGATCCACAAAGACTATACGGAAAATTGATTAAAAACAGCTCAGAGCAGCTACAGTTTGGCACAAATGTCTGCATATGAGCCTAATCATCGGAAATCCCTCTCATGTGCTCATCACACAGTCTGAGCTCCTGCAGTCTGGAGGAGATACAGCGTTCCTTTATGCAAAAATAACAGGTAAAAACTTGTTCGTGCCCCAGTCCATGTAATGTATTAATGGCATGCACTGAGTGAGCAGATTTGTGGAGCCTGAGTGATGTATATTGGTCCACTTCTACATTTTTCTTTTGTCTTTCTTAGGACATATGTGTATGTTAATGCTGCTGACCCCTGCTCCGAGTCAAATCTCTCCATGATGAGACAAATATAAAAGAAAATCTAAACGCTAATATATAGTTTTATTGTCACAGTAAATAAAGTAATTGCATAACAAATAACGAATGCAAATTAAATTGTTTGGATTCCCACGATGCACCTGGACCCTGATTAGCAGTTGCTCGTTTGGTCTGAACACACAACTACAGAGGTGTGCGTGAGGCAACTTGATGACAAGTTTTGATGCCTGGGTGTGAGAGCTACAGACAGGAGGCACTGCCAACACAAAGCATTCTTTACTAATACATTTTTTTTTTTTTTTTTTTTTTTTTGTACGGAATTAAAAATTGATGATTCTATTCTGTCATCCTAGATATGCTTAACACATTGTAGAAAAAGTGCCAGTATTTCCCAGCCGTACTGTTTAGGTAAAATCTTGCTGATAAAATGCAAACGTTTATGTGAAATTGTGGCATCTAACAATAATATCATGCCTTGTAATTTGTTTTCATGATTACTCTGACAACAAAGAGCCCTGTGAAAACTGCACTAATTAACATAATCTAAACAGCAATAACTTGTTAAGATGTAGCTATCTTATTACCTGAGCTATGGACCTTGTATGACCAGGCTTCAATGGAAACCAATAAATCAAAGTGCCACTTCCATTTCAGATCTTTAGCCAGCGTTTCCAGTGGACTGCTGTGGAGGCTGCTGTGTGTGAACTCTGTGCTTTCTGCAGATAACACATAATCCATTTCCCAGCATGCATTTGGCTCCTAAAGAAACTCCAGCTGTCTACTTCCATATGCTTCAAGTGATGGGGGATCTGATTTTCCAACCAGTATGGAAAAGAAATGTTTCCAGACATCTTATGTTGTTGAATAAGTGATCTTAAAGGAATACTATGTAACTTTTCTGGCCACCTGTTTGTGTCCGTGGAGATGTCAATGCAAATTATAGTGAGCGGGGTTGCCTCTACACAGATCTGAACTGTGACTTGGATTATAGTGGCATCACCTGCTTGTTTCCATGGAGATGGGAACGTTTCATACCAACCATTGCCACCAATCTTCAGAAAACAAGATAATTATAGGTAGATTCATCTGAATGTATTTTCTTTTATGAGGCATGGATGACTGCAGTGTTACTCAGCTATGGACCAAGTGACGCAGAAGTTACAGAGAGCTTCACAAAAATTCCACCATTCAATGGGGCATTATTATGGCACTGGACAAACTGCTCTGCCAATGTACGTCTAACATGTGTCCTCTTATACACATTTGTTCTAACCTAAACCATCAAAAAAATGATCAAATTTAACATTTAACAGAATTTTAAAAAATTCCAGGCAAGGCTAAGATAATTTATGGTTAATTTAGTATGAAATAGTTCTTCGCGGAATGTCCGAAACAGAAAATCCAGTAATGCGAAACAATAATAATCCTGAGAAGTGACTTTTTATCGCCCACTATGCAACCATTGTGATCCTGCCACTGGAAATTGCAGCCATTGAAAATTGATGCAGACAATTACACCACCTCCAGACTTTACATTGATACAACGCACTGCAATTAATGCCTACAACTTTAAAGTCCTTTCTGTCCTGCATTAACATAGCCATTGAACATAACTACTGGTCAGAGGTTAAAGCAAGACTTGGGGGGTAATTATTGCCACATATAAAAAAAGCAAAACCATCAAATTAACTCGAGCTGTTACCATTGAGTGGAGATAAATGCGGTGGGTGAACTGGTCTCCAACAGAAAGCAGATGAACAACAAGGGCTGCGGGAAAGCAAGCCCTGCACTGGTTCGTAATAAATGCTGCTTTTCATTTCAGACTCGTAATTGTTTTCACTCAGGGAGAAATCTCATTTGTGTGAAAGGAAGCAACAGCAAAGAACTGGCTCTACATCCTCAGTACAGTTTACAGTTATAATTATGCAACTTGATAAAAACAGACTATAGTGCCATTGTATTTTTTCACAAGCAGACATGGGATTACAATGCAAAGTTTTCTTCTTGTTAATGAGAAAAAACAACAGCAATGGTATGACTCTTTGGAGATTTAGTGCTGGAAAAATCTTGAGAATGACCAAAATGGCAATAACCAGAGATGTTTATATTAAGCAAACCAATCAAAAGTAAAGTATTATGCAAGGAACATGCTTAGCCAAATCACAAAATGAAAACAACAGAAAGAATTAAAAGACTAAAACATAACTATTGCGCATTAAAACCTCTATAATAAACCTAAAAATCATGTATTACAAAGCAGTTACATTATAATTAGACCAAAACAACTTTTACGCACGCACCTATTCAAATCAACAGGTGTCTTTTTCCCAACATGAACATCAGAAGTAGCCTATGGCTGAATATACTCGCGTGTTAAGGTGTAAGGTGCAGCTTGGTGTCGACAGAGCCCCTTACCTGTGTCTCTACAGTTGGCCAGTCCACGGTGGTCGCTGGTGCGTCTTGTCAGAGTTGGAACGGATCAAAAGCAGAGGTGAGAGCAGCCGTGGCTCACAGCACGTCACAAACTTGAACCAAAACAAGCTTCCTGTGATTTTCTTATGATGCACGGAGGACTTTAGAGCATTTTAGACCCTTTCCAAATGCCTAGCTCACGCGCGCCACCACCGCCGATGCTCCGCCAAATATGGACATAGGAAGTGCGTGTGCGCTTCAGGGTGTCGGTACTGGGTGGGGAAACGTGACACTGTGAGCAGATTAGCAGATTATCAAGGAAGTGATTGGTTTAAAATGTAAATCAGTGTCATAAATCACTTCTTTGATGCGTGCGTAAAAGGTTATAATTTTGGTTACGTTTCAAGCTGAAATACAATGCGTAATTATAATGCATTGGAATGGGTGGAACATATCAGCTTGATAAATGCTACTTTCTTTAATTTACTGGAAAGTGACAGTCTGAAACTAACTTGTGCTTTACGCAGTGCACCTGAACACATCTCCTGGCTGTTGCTGAGGGATGTCGCCGAGAAAAATTCTGTGCGTCGCAGGAGAGCAGAGCTGTCAATCACTGTGTCATTAACGCACTTTTACTCCGCTGATTAAGAGCGCAGTATCTCAGTCTGGAGGTTTCTGGGTTTTCCCCCGAAGATGTCTGGCTTTTTAATCATTTTTTTTGTACTGCAGAGACATAACCCACCTGTTGAAACTTAAAAATTTGAACACAGGCTTGACATGGCTCTTTGTTGTAATAGGTGTTAGAGCAGAGTGTAATGCATGTATTATTATTCACAATGTTATGTTTAGATATGACAAAATCAAAAGCAAGTATAGGAAAGTTATTTTAAAACATGCTTCAGGGAGAACAGCCCAGGTAAAGCATGTCTGTTGTTGTGGTGCATGGTTTAAATACCCTATATATTGCATTATATTCATTTATTTGAGCTACAAGGTTAAGGTACACTTATTAATTTACAAATGAATGTAATTATAATGTTGCTGCTTCTTTTCAGTATGCTTCAACATCTCAGTCTATAAGCAATCTTTATGCAGAGTCCAGGTAGGCACAAAGAGGTGCTTCAGTTCAGTTAGGGCATCGAGAGTAACGTCAAAGATGTGTAGTAGAAGAAGGGGGACTTTTGGATGGAGAGCAAAGAAGTAGAGTGCCATCTGGTGTTGATAGAAGTCAAAAGTTTCAGCAGTTAATTCTAGGGGCCTGAAAAATTCCCCTTAACTTCAAGAACAGAGTAGATTTCTTGCAAAAACAAACAGTTAAACAATACAAGCTGCCCTTCTAATTGTAAACAACTAAACCCACACTGATAATCAGCTCTCCAGGCGTTTTCTCACTCGTTTGCACAATAAGCCACGTGTGGAAGGAAGGCCAGCGCGCAGGCTTTAAATAGGCAAAGGGGCATTAATTATACGGCTGTCGAGAAGAGGTGCGCGTTAAGCTCAGAAATGATTTCACACGTCACCACAAGAGCAGCACCGCGCGCTCTCACCGTGCGCCTCTGTGCCACTGTGAGACAGGAGCCTCCATCAGACCTCAGCATCCGGATATTACTACAGCAGGCGTCATTAGTGGTCACTTCAGATACAGGCACTGACTTAAGCAAATGAGGAGGGAGCTACTTTACCAAGCTTCAGTGAAAATGCATGTGTATCTCTGGACTTCCTTACTTATGTTCCTTGTCAGTGTCTGTATTTATTGTATCGTATTGTATTGTATTGCATTGTATTGCATTGTATTTTATTTTATTCACTATGTGGTGTCTTAAAATCTTAAAAAAAATAAAAATCTATAAAAAATAAAAAAAACAATGAGGAAAAAAGCTACAATGCAAACAAAGGTCTAAAAACAAATGGATGCAATAGGCTCATTTTATATGCTTCATTACAGCTGTGTTTTTTCATTAAACCACAGTCATCACTTCTATATTCCTTAGTCCTTTTGAGCCAAAGCGTGGTGAGTGAAACATCAAATACATTTCTGAAAATGGCATGTGACCTGGATGATTGCAAACAGAAAGTTAAAACTATACTTAGGCTCATTCTCCATGGAGATATATGGGTTTTATGCCACACTGTGGATTGTTATAGTCCAAAACTACATTTTCATGTCTCTAGGCAAAACAACACTCAGGTTTGTGGAGATGCAAACATAGTAAGGAAGCATGGTTTTTGGTGTAGTCAGATATTTTTGGCTATTTTTTTTTTTGGAGAAAAATGTTATACTGAGTCCTTTAAAGGGCCCATATTATGCTATTTCCTGATGAATGTTATAATGTTGTTTCCTCATCACAAACATACCTGGAGTTGTGTTTTGTTTCATTCACACATGTTTAACACACTCTGTCCCACCTTGTGATGTCATGTGGTAATACAGGATGTGCTCCACTGTGTTTTTAAACTCATAAAACCTTCATTAGAATCATTTGGATGATTTCAGCCCCAAAATTGTCAATCTTTACTGAATGAAAGATAAAAGAGTGTTAACTTGAAAACTACATGACATCACAAGGTGGAACAGAGCATTTTGAGCTTTGGAGTTTTAGAACGACTACACTAATAATAAAGGAATACTCAAACATGTGCGAATGAAACAAAACACAACTCTAGGTATGTTTTTGAGGCGGTAACAACATTATAACATAGTGTATTGTAGGACTTGGACTGGATACAATGTTACAGTGACTACACCCGGGCTTATATACCCAACCAAACAAAATATATAATAAATCTAAGCCCTCTCACCCTTTTTTATTGTTTAGTAATATGCTCATGGATCACAAACAAAGAGAAAAAGTAGTTGTCACCTCAGAAGACTGCTGTTTCATCAATCACCAATATATTGTGAGTGCGAGATGTGATGAGTTGTGACACCGTTCCTAAAAACCGGAACGGTAGAAGGATGGCATACGGCTCTTCCTGCAGTGAGGAGACACATGTGACCCTTCGCCTTGTTTCCATGGACACATCATTAGAGAACTTCCCCATCTGGCTCCGACTGCTCTGAGCGTCTGTAGAGAATAACAAGAGAAGCATTTAGCCCCGCCGTGAAACAAAACACACTGTTATCTCCCATATCAAAAACATTCAAGTGATGGACATGGCACTGACACATCACTATAAACTTGCAACATGCATACATACATATTCTAGGTGAAATTCAAGGCTAAATTAAACTGGATCCCAATTAAAATTTCTTTTAAAGATGCATCTGTTTACTGTTTTATTTGTTGTTTCCTACACATGAGTCTGATTTTAATTGAACTGTCTGTATAACCTTTTTTATTGTTGCTTTCCAGAGTCTAGACTGAAGGACAGGAGACAGTTTTTTCCTTATGATTATATTGTATTTTGCCATGAAATATCCAAAAGGCAAATTAAAAATGCTCACTTAAAAAGTGACTTTCTTTTAGTCACTAGACCCAAGAACTTGTTATATTACAAGCGAAATCTGTATTAATTTTAGTTCTCCCCATTTGTATTAAATATAATTGCCCTATAGAATGCTGTGACGTCAACCGAAACCCAGCAACTAATGGCATTATGTGGAGCATTGTGTAACCATGTTTTTGAAAAGCGCTGTAGGCTGCTGATAAAATTATTATTTATACTTATATAAAAAACTAAAACAGGATACAGTATATTGAATTAATAAAAATAAAAATAACAAAAATTAGTGACTTATTACCATCATACTCTTCACCTTTTCAAGCACTTATTGTCTAAATTAATTTTGCACGAAGGATTCTGTCATGCAATCCCCTAAGCCTGGAGCAGAGACAAATTTGCAGCGGTCTCCAACATATTTATAGTCTGAAGTGGTTTGCCATCAGCATCGCCAGTGTTCAGTGTCCAGTCCTCTTCATCAGAGGGAACACAGTGCTCCCAGCCCCACTTATCAGCTGTCACTCAAAATCACATCCTCTCTGCCACAAACATGACACAAAACAGAAAAGATCCCATGTCATCGCAGCCTAAAGGTGTCCATATGTTTGATTATTTTTTATTATTTCTTCATAAGTGGACCTGTATCACTGTGTCACACTGGCATAATCTCCAAAAACAAGTAAACTAGGTGAAATAGAGAAAGACCTTTTGATTTATACAATCTTTATCTCTACTATAAGGGATACACTTTATAATTGGACATGTGTGTTTTGATCTTGTGGGGTTGCTATGCCTCCCCCAGACAGTAGAGAAAACTGGCAGTGTATTAATGCAGACATATTTAAAGAGTACCCATAATAATACAAAAATGCCATACTTAGGTTAGATTTGATAGTATTTTATATTCAGTCTATTACTGTTTTGCACATGTTTCAAATGACAAGGTTTTGATACATTTAAATTAATTGGAAACAGTCAGTGTATAATCATTTGCATTCCTTTTGTATTTTAAAGGTATACTATGTAACTTTTCTGGTGGATGGTCTGCTATGTTTGTTTCCATGAAGATCTTACTACTTTAAGACATTTCATTCATCTGTCTCCATGGGGACAAGCAGGTGATGCTACCAGGTCAGAATTGAAGGTCAGATTTTTGAAGAGGCAAGCCCACACACAGTGAAAAAGTATATTTTTCAGTGCAATAAAACAACTGAATGAATGCATGATGGATAACAATCAGAATCAGATCAGAATCAGAAGACTTTTATCGTCACTGTCATTGAACACAGCTCACAAACTAGGACATTTTATTGGTGATAAAGTGCAACATAAAACACTGAATAAGTACGAATAAGGGCATGCATAAAGTAAAAAAAACAATATGCTTAAAATAACATAAAATACTTAGAGGTAAACATATACAACAGCAACATCAGAACAACAGTGCAAACATGGCTTATTAAGGTGACCAGTATCATAAAGTGTAGTGCAGATATTCTAAAGTGTCAATGGTACAGACACATATAAAGTGTTCATGAGACCAACAGCAGATAGTGTAATGATATATTATGGGAACATAACAGCAAGAGCAATAACATCTCCAAACAAATAGCATATACTGTATCCTCCACCAGAAAAGTTACTAATACACATTTAAAAAAGGGAGCGCACCCGCCCCAGTCCGGCAGGGGGCAGCACTGTGCCTCTGCAGAGCGTCACCTCTGCCAACTCAAATCATGGAAAGAAAAAGAAAGTGCACCGATGCTGCTGTTTTTTTAAGCTTTAGCCCTGAAATGTGCCTCCAAAAATGCAGGAACCGACGCGCGGGGTCACACGGTTTTAAGTTTAACGTTACAGATCTAAGACAGTGAAACAAACACGATGGCGGACTTTTATCGCGGTTTGGAGGGGGGCTTGTCGCGGATACTGGACTGTCTGCGTTTCTGCCGCGGATCGGGTTGTTATTGTAGCTAGCGTTAGCGTGAAATTAGCTTACCCTGCTGTGTGTCTGTCTTCCCTGGGAGCAAAACCAGCCCATGTTGATTCATTCCTGCGGGTAAGGAAACCACAAACCAAGCTAACTCCATAGAAAGTTGTGGATTTGACGAAAACAGCCCGGTACTCCTTTTGCGTGGTGCTAAATTAGCCATCAAGACCTCATTTGGTGATCTTTGACAAGGTTGCAGACTTGCAAGGTAATATGGGTGGATTTTTATTTGACAAGCACGCACAAGTCTCTCGTATTGAACTGTCACGATCGCCTTTAAGGCTTCTAAGTTAAAAAATGTAAGCGATGGTGGGGCAAGGACAACAACTTTTGCAAGGGGTGCGTTGTGGTTTTTGACAACATGGAGAGAGAAGTAGACCGCTGAAGCAAAGTGTGATCTATCTGAGTGGCACGCCTGCAAAAGTCAAAAACATGTCTTGCAAAGCTGCGACCAAGGACAAGAAAACCAGCTTTAGTAAGAAGCTGTTCAGGCGAGGCTCGGTCAGATCTGTGGGTAGTTTTATGAGCAGGTTTCTCCGGACGCTCACTGCTTTATCCCATTTTGGATCAGAAGTACAAGCAGAGGACGACAAGGATGATGGGGGCTTTTCCACGTTTAAATCTGGGAATAAGGATGTCCCCATGGAGGACGGGGAGCTATTCTTCTCTGGAGACAAGATCCCGGGAGTGTCAGGGCTCAAGAACCATGGGAATACCTGCTTCATGAATGCAATACTACAGTGCCTCAGCAATACAGATCTGTTTGCAGAGTATCTAGTTTTGGAGCATTATAAAGAAGAGGAGCAAAATGAGGAGAAACCGAAGACTAACGGGGTTCATCTGCAGAGGAAAGGACCATTGGCCAAGGGGGAGGTGACCGAGCAGCTGTCCGGGCTGGTGAGGGCGTTGTGGACCTTTGAGTACACTCCGCAGCATAGCAGGGATTTCAAGGTAAGTGGGACATTAATTATTCAAGCCTCTGTCATTTGATTTAGCAGATACAAAGAATGGCTTACACAGGGCTTCTACTACACTGGGGACTTTATGTAGCCAGGAAGTTATGCATTGCTTCAAATTTGTTACAACTTACTGCTTCATATTAGAGCTCCACATGTAGGTTTTGAGGCTATATTTGACTATTTACACACAAGTAAAAATACAGTCTATCACATTAAGACAGTCAGACAAACTTTAATTACCTGGGCACAGTAGCAAAAAATACAGTATAAACTCAAGTTACAAAATACAATAATGACAATAAAAATCAGATTTTGTTGTAAAAGGTTTGTAAAATAAGCTCAATATTGTCAGCATAGTTTGGCCTTTTGATCTCAACACAAGTTTTTAAGGTACAGTTTCGCAAACTAGGAACTTGCATCTGCATCATGATGCAACATAAAGCAAAGAATATAATATTTAAAAAATTATAACATTAAAATAAGTGCATGCATTAAAATAGGCAAAACATAGACTGTGGTGTACAAAGACAAAATATACAGTATTGGCAGAGCAGCAGTGCAAAAGCTGTCAGTGTATGCAGGTTAAATACAGCTGTTTAAAGTTACAGTGACAGGTGTTATAAAAGGCCAGGTGTTATAAAGTGTTCTTGAGTCCAACAGCAGAAGGGTAGAAACTGTTTTTGTGGCCTGAGAGGAGTGGCTCAAATAGTCCGTGTCCAGGGTGAGAAGGGTCAGCTGTGATGGAGCATTAAACATTGTTATTTTTCTTGAGACATGACATTCACTGGTTCTTATTAGTGCATAATATGCAATCTTACAAATTTTAACATCAAATGTAATCTATCATCTTGTTTGTTTTGATTTTGTTTTGCAGAGTGTAGTGTCAAAAAACGCCACTCAGTTCAAAGGTAACGCTCAACATGATGCTCAGGAGTTTCTGTTGTGGCTGCTGGACCGAGTACATGAAGACCTCAACACTGTCAATCCGAACAGCCGGCCGGCAATAAAGGTAACCTGCTTTTTACCTTTTAAAGTTGACAGGTTTACTTCCCTCCTAGAGTGACAGAGCCATAATTGATGACTGACTTGCACAATGTCTTTGAAGCTTGGTTGTTTTTATGAGTGCATTTTTCAAACTCTTGCTCTTGTTCCTCAGCCTCCAATAGAAGAGGACGACCAGAGTGTAGAGGGGCCGTCTCCTCCCCTTTCGGCTGGGTCGTTTGTGCAAGAGCTGTTTCAGGCTCAGTACAAGTAAGACGACACCCCTCTGATGACGTCTGCTCTGTCATTTGCAAAACCAGATTTGAATTCTTATATTTTGTTTTGCATTTTCCCATTAGGTCATCCCTCACTTGCCCCCATTGTCAAAAACAGAGCAACACGTTTGACCCGTTCCTGTGCATTTCCTTGCCCATCCCGCTGCCCCACACACGGTGAGTACTCAGCTGTGGAACCACTTTGGGTGTAAGCATTTAAGCGTTTCTGCACAGGTTGAAACATGCTCAACAGTAATCCTGTATATCATTACTGGTCTTAAGAGGTGATAGTTAATGAACTTTTGAAGCTGCTGATGATACCAAATAGCAAGAGGGCTGATTTCTCTGGATTCTTTTTATTTTATTTTAAAGACAATACTCTAATGATTATGGCAAGAATTGTTATTATGCTTTCGACATTGGGAAACAATGGTGTTGCAACTGCGAAGTAGTAAAGTGCAGAATAAAAACAGAAAAGAAGTGGCAAAATTAGATACCGGTACTTTTTTTTCTTACTTAAATTTTAATGTATTTTTGTCAGTGTCAAAGTGTGCGTCATTGGCTCAGTGGTTTCAGTCCAGCATATGTGTTTGAACCACACTCAGACTGGTACACGCCGATGCTTTGCCCTTGGGCATATTGTGAATGTGAAGGTTGTAAGCATCCTCTTTTTTTTTGTTTGACTTATGTCAAAAGTTTCATGCATTAACAGCCTGGTACAGATGTAAACCAGAAAGAATAGTAACTTGTTCAGTAGCTAATGGAGATCTAAATCAAAACAAACACCCACAAATCTATCTTGCCTGTGCATAAATGTGGCATGTGTGTGATAGATTGCTGGTGGTGGTGGTTGAAAGGGCCAATAACTCAGACTTGGAGTCTTGCATCAGTCTACCCCAGGACAGCTCAACTTCTACTTTGATGCAAAATCTATTATTTTATGAATGCACGAAATATAATACTAATGGAATACTATAGTGTTTACTATTTATTTCCTTTGTCATAGGACATCTGCAATGGCTTCAAAGCTTTAAAATATCTTATTACTTTTGGGTGGTTTGGTTACATTTATATAATAAAGCTGTCTTTGCCCTCTCCCTCAGCCCCCTGTATGTTACTGTGGTGTATCAGGGGAAGTACTCTCACTGCATGAGGATCGGCGTGGCCGTGCCCCTCAACAGCACAGTGTATCGGCTCCGAGAGGCTGTGTCACGTGAGACCAAGATCCCCATGGACCAGGTGCTATTCTAGTCTCTCATTACTGTAGTCCCACACTCGGGAAGGCCAGTTATAGTCCTTATTCCAAATTCTTGGTTAAAGATACACTATGTAACTTTTCTGGTATTGCTTTGCCTTGAATGGTCCACAGTATGGTATTAAACTAGTCTTATCTTATCTAGGTCTCCACAGATCTGACAAGTAACTTGGCCTTGTGGTGTCACCTGTTTCATTCTAAGATGCATAACTTAAATGACATTCTGTAGAACTTTCCATGCAAACCAACAACATTTCCTTGAGAGACAAGCAGGTTGCTGAACATCCACCCAAAAAGTTACTTGGTGTACCTTTAAGCAATTGTAACCAGCAGATTTATTATATTGTATTTTGAGCATTACTTCAACAACTTTGCTTCCTGACGTATGTGTGTGTACGTGTGTATGTACGTGTGTGTATATAATATATACAAGTATATACAATGTATAATATGTACGTATATAATATGTATGTGTGTGCCTTGTTTGAGTTTCTGACCATACATTTTTGATTTTCCAGTTTGTTTTGACTGAGATGTATTATGACGGTTTCCACCGCTCATTTTGTGATGATGAACACGATCTTAACATCATTCAAGAAAGTGATTCCATCTTTGCCTTTGAAACACCGGAGACCTTCAAACTGGAAAACATCCGACACAAAAGAGGTAACAAACAAATGGAATATATTTTAATACTTTTAAATCACTTCATTACAGTATTACTTGTATTGGACAAAATCAGTATTCCTCGTTATTTCCTTTTTAAGGGAGTCTTCTGGCAAACCTGAATCATAATAACTTTAAGTATGGAACAGAGATGAGCAGGACGTCATCGTTCATGCAGGGGGCTATGACTCCTCTTACAGCTTCACCAAACAAAAACCTTGGACCAGAGAAAATGATCCTATTAGTGTGTAACAGAGCCTGCACTGGACATCAAGGAAAGAGGTAATGCCCCAGACCAGTCAGGTGCATCTAAAATGTTGAATGTTTGAGTATATTTCAGTAGTTAGGTGCACTATGTAACCTTTATCGTGGAGGGTCTACTACATCTTTGTCTCCATGGAATGTTCCTCAGGACGCCAATAAACTTCTTTATATAACGTCTCCAAAAAGACACACAGACTGTAGACTTTCCAGAAGTGTTGCTTATTGCACCTTTATACTCTGACAAATAAAACACAAAATATAGCTATAAATTAATTTTATAATTACAGTATTTGTTATGAAACTAAATTGCGTATATTTGAATTATCTTGATTTGATTGGTACTTTTTCCATTCACATTTATAATACATTTGCTAGTCAAACAGTTATAGTACAAGTACATTTACATTAGTAAGTAGTACCTCTAAATTCCTTATATAATCTTGTCTCTAACATTTCAGATTTGGCCTGCCGTTTGTGCTGTACTTGGAGCGCACTGTGACCTGGGACACGCTGCAAAAGGAGATCTTGGAGAAAATGCGACATCTTCTGAGGCCTGGGGTTTATATTCAGGTAAAAAGAGGATTCATTTATGAGGAAGTAAAAATATCTTGTCAGGATTTAAATATCAGGTCACACTCTTTCTGGCGCAGGTGGGACCTTTCAGTCTCAGGGTGGTTGGCGTAGTTGGAATCACCTACCTCCTTCCTCAAGACGAGAGGCCGCTGTGTCACCCAACTGTGGATAGGTTCGTCTCATTCTAGACACTTATAATGCCATGTGAATGACTGTATACAGACATCAGGCAATATATTGTGAACACTGACATTAGTCTGGCTTTATTATGATAATGCATTCTTTGAAAAAGTCTTGCGTGCATTACTGAACTGTGAAATTAAAGGCAAAAGTTCAGAAATGTGACTTTATACCCTTATTTGAAACATTATACTTGTATATTTTGCACGCTTATTTATAAATCTGTTATTATTATAGATGGTGTACTAGCAATTTAGTACATTTAAGTGCTAAGTACTGTTTAGTTAATAACTGTTATTTTGAATTGGCACAGTGTAACAATTTTGAAACCATTTTGACAAATGACATTCTTAATCAATGCGCAATGTAACAAAAATATGCTCATTTAAAAAATGTATTTAAGTCTATCAGTGAGCAGTTCTTGCAAAACATTTGATTCCAGAAGCAGAAATAAGATAGTGTCAGTTTTTGTAAAGTGAAATGGAGTGAGACATTTATAGTGAAGTCTGTTTATGTGTTAGCTCTCTGTAAACAGTAGTTTGACAGGTGAGAGTTCAGCAGGTAAGATGATAATAGTGTTGCATCATTACAGGAGAGGCCTGCCTTACATTACATCACTGTTAGTCTTTAATCTCCCCTTTAAACGGACCTCTGTTTTTGTTCCTCACCTTTGTAAAGAAACTTGTCCAAACGTGACTCTGGCTGTTTGTGGAAATGCCAGTTTGACATGCTTTACTCCCGCAGCTCATGTTCTGCAAAACAAGTTACAACACTCTTAACTTTACTTTTCAAAACAATAACAATGTAAACCACAAGTAACTTGCTGCACAAATGTTGCTGCAATTTTGAAAAACTTCTTCATAAGTGAATGTTTGTCTCCTGTTTTTGCAGAGCTTATAAGTCCTGTGGACAGGGGGGACCACCGCATGTGAAGATTGTTGTAGAGTGGGACAAAGAAACCAAGGAGTAGTGAGTTTACCATACCATATTCTAGTCTAATCTTGTGCCACTGAATAGAACAGATGTTTACAACAAAATGGGTTCATTATTGGCCACATAGAAACTTCCTACTTCTTTTCACATTTTTACATCTTTACATAGAAACAAAATGCATACTTATACTACTGTGAATCAAGTGATCAGGTTCAAGTGAGATTGATTCGAAAATCTTAAACTTTTAATAAGTTGGTTTTATTTAATAAATATATTGGGTAAACCAAATGAATGTAATGTCTGTGGCCATGGCTTTGTGAAGTAAACATACTTAATTGACTATTAAATATTTGTAAACAGCTGTGCAGATTTAAAAAGCCATAAACAACAATTTTGTGTTTCTCTGTTGACCATAAATGGTTAAATCCACACACTGGTTTCTAAGTTAATGTATTTTCTTCATCCCTGTGGCGTGCATACATTTTCTTGCCTAATCAGTTTTCCTCATCATGCAGAAATAATCATAGACTTGTACAGACACAGAAGCATGGTTCAGGCAGGTCCTGTGTCGCATGACCCAGAGCTGAATGGAGGTTTGTGTGTTCCCACAGTTTGTTTGGACACACAGAGGAGGAGTACATCCCTGATGCAGAGAGTGTGTACCTGCACCGCGAGCAGCACCACCAGCCACAGGCCTGCACGCTTGCCCAGTGTTTCCAGCTCTACACCAAAGAGGAGCAGGTATTAACACAGTACCACTACAGATAAGGCAATATCATTCATGTACACTACAGTGATGCAATGGAGATTGTTAGAAGAGATTGCTGTTATTTCCTTTCAAAATATTTAAACTAATTTACTTCCACAATGTGCCACCTTATGCAAATGTAAAGGTATTACTTCTAAACATAGCAAGGATGAGCAGCGAAACGTCTTCGCACCAACAACGATTTGTCCAGTTGACAGATTTGAATTTCGTCTTTTGCTATGGATCAGACCTGGACGACTGAGGGTTTACACAGATTACTTCTAAACATACATTTGCTGCTGTTAAATGTAGGTAAATGAATCAGAAAAACACATTTTTGTGCTGCGTTCCAGTATTAATATATTTTATTAATATAATATAAGTCATAAAGGAGGCAAGTTATATCAAATATAAAATAAATATTCATGTATATTTTACTTTTCTTTCTGACTTTATTATGACTCTGCTGTAATTTAGTTTTGTAGTCTTCATGTGTGTGTCTTGAGTATATTTTTTCTCCTGATTCTGTGTTTGGAAACCATATAAATTCTGAGAAAAGCCCACTATATACAGTGTGGTTGCATTGGCTGGGCTCAGTGCTGAGTGAGTGTGGACAGAGGAAAGTTTCCCGTGTGAGGTTTCCTGATGAGTGGTGCTGTGGCCTGTGTTTCAGCTGGCCCCGGACGACGCCTGGCGCTGCCCTCACTGTAAACAGCTGCAGCAGGGACGCATCAAACTCAGCCTGTGGACCCTGCCCGATGTGCTCATCCTGCATCTCAAGAGGTTCAGACAGGTATGGAAACAGGACACAGCTTTACACATTCCTTTGTAACTATTAATAAACATTTTTTCACAATTTTCTCCATTAACTTAAATCACATGAGGGGTAAAAAAGTAAAATATATGCATTATTTTGAGCCCGCAATAAATGACTAGTAAATAGGAAATGTTTTTTTTTTTTTCTTTTTAATGACTACTTACAATGTATTTATTTGACTGGGACATTGCACAAAAACTATACTGCACACACCAGCAGCCCTGACAGATCCTCATCCCTCCTTATGTGTCCTCTCCCCTCATTATAAATGGGGATTATATAATATAAAACACACCTAAATGATTGTTTTAGCTGATGACAGCTCTCCCTTCACCCCTGAACAGACTGCAAAAGCCAGTCCAAGTTGCTGAGGCCAATGCGCTCAGGTCGCGCTCTGGTGGACAAAGCAATATATACCATAGAGGTCATGAGTTTGGCTCTTTTTTTAAATCTTTTTGTGAACTTGGACACTGTATTTTCCTTTTAAAGGGAAGCATCAAACCTGCAGATCTTCCAAACTGTTTATTTACTTAAATGAGGCTGCCAATGTGCAGGTGAAAAAGAAAATAAAACTAGGCTGCAAAAGACATCAAAGATTAACTACTGAAACATGAAAGTAAGCTAGAGCGAACTGTAAATATCCTTAAAAGCACCAGCCTGAAGCCAGTATTTATTTTATGACTTTTTTATGAATTAAACTTACAGGCTCATTCTGTTCTAAAGACCTGATCAAAGAGAGCTACAAGCTAATTTTATCAGAATGTTTAAGTATATGCTTTAATGAAATGGCATGCTTTTCTCATATTTCCAGGAGGGCAAATGATTTTTTGAGGATACTGTCAAGTAACTGAAGCTGCATTTAGACATGGGTGTAGTGTTTAGACAAACCTAAAATCTTTAACAGAATATTTTCTCTTTTAGGAGGGAGACAGAAGGGTAAAGATGCAGAACATGGTACGGTTCCCTCTGATCGGCATGGACATGGCGCCCCATGTGGTAAAGAGGAGTCAGAGCAGCTGGAGTTTACCCTCACACTGGTCACCATGGAGACGACCTTACGGCCTGGGGAGAAACCCTGACGACTACCTGTATGACCTATACGCTGTGTGCAACCACCACGGGAGCATGCATGGAGGACACTATACTGGTACCCAAGTTTAGAATATGATATTGATTTATTATTATTATTATTTTTATTTTTTATTTTTTTTTACTTTTTATTTAACCAGAAAAATCCCATTGAGATTAAAAACCTCTTTTTCAAAGGAGTCCTGAACAAGAGGCAGCAGTTCAACACATAGTTACAACATACATAGCAACAGCAATAAAATAACATGAGGGAGCATAGTGTAAGAAAAATAAGTGCACATTATTGAGGCAATCTGTAATGCTATCAGCTTGGATTTAAAGGCATTGAACATGTTATAGTGGGGAAAATTCAAGGCAGCTGAACACAGTGAGTTTAGATTAAAGAGATCTATAACGAACTATACTTTTAACAGAATATGTAAGTATATTGTGAATTACATGCAGTATACGCATTTGAATTTGTGTAGCTGTGTTAACTTATTTTTTCTTTGTTTTTTCAGCTTATTGCAAGAACTCAGTGGATGGCCAGTGGTACTGCTTTGACGACAGTGAAGTGGCACCAGTAGCAGACGACGATGTGTGTCAGCAGACTGCTTATATTCTGTTTTACCAGAGAAGAACCGCCATCCCATCCTGGTCAGCCAACAGCTCTGTAGCAGGTCTGTGACTGTTATATTATAATTATGCAATAAATAATTATAAATATGATATCGCAAACAGGAAGTGGGCTGCAGATAAAATGCGTTGTGGAAGTAATTATTATGTCTTGGCCCCCTCCTTTTTAATTAGCCTGTGCTTTGAACCGTGGAAAACATTTTGACATAATATAAAAAGCTTAGTTTATCTATCTTACACTGTTAATGACTCCATGCTTGTATTAAAGTAATTGACCTATACTAGAATGCTGACCAGTACTTTTATTATTCATTATGCTAAGTGTTTTTTCCACACTTTTCAGGCTCCACCAGCTCCTCTCTGTGTGACCACTGGATCAACAGGCTTCCAGGGAGCAGACCGGCCAGCCTCGCCTCTGGAGCCTCCTCCCGACGCACCTCTCTAGCCTCTCTTGCAGAGTCGGTCGAGTTTCCAGGAGAGAGAAGTGAAGACGATGGTGAGGCATAATCTCAAATTATTTCTAGATAAGAACCTTAACGTACAGATATCCTAGCATGTAATGTAATTTGCCTTAATAAAGCATTGTCAAAGACTTATAATGAAGAAATAGTTTGAATGAATCTCTGGGTGGGTGGTGAGCCCTTGCCTCAAGTGGAGGAGTTCAAGTATCTCGGGGTCTTGTTCACAAGGATGGAACGCGAAATTGACAGGCGGATCGGTGCAGCGTCTGCAGTGTTGCCGTCGCTGTATCAGTCCGTTGTGGTAAAGGAGCTGAGTCGAAAGGCAAAGCTCTCGATTTACTGGTCAATCTACGTTCCTACCCTCACCTATGGTCATGAGCTCTGGGTTATGACCGAAAGGACAAGATCGCGGATACAAGCGGCCGAAATGAGTTTCCTCCGCAGAGTGGCTGGGCACAACCTTAGAGATAGGGTGAGGAGCTCACTCACACAGGAGGAGCTCGTAGTAGAGCTGCTGCTCCTTCACGTCGAGAGGAACCAGCTGAGGTGGCTTGGGCATCTGCTCAGGATGCCTCCTGGACGCCTCCCAAGGGAGGTGTTCTGGGCATGTCCCACCGGGAGGAGGCCCCGGGGAAGACCCAGGACACGCTGGAGGGACTATGTCTCTTGGCTGGCCTGGGAACGCCTTGGGGTCCCACCGGAGGAGCTGGAGGACGTGTCTGGGGTGAGGGAAGTCTGGGAGTCCCTGCTTAGACTGCTGCTCCTGCGACCCTGCCCCGGATAAGCGGAAGAAAATGGATGGATGGATAGTTTGAATGATTCAGGGGTAATAAGGGAGTTAGGAGTTGGGGTGAGAATAAGTACTAAAGCTGAATCATTCTTAATAAACTATTTATTCAACACAAATTAAGTCTTTGTTCATGCCCTATTAAGGCTAATTAGGGTTCTGTTATTGTAAAGTGTTACTGTACTTAAGTGGACTAAGGGAGAGTGTTCGGCACCAGTCAAATGAAGCTCATCGAGGCTAGTAGTTATGGGGCGAATTTGGAGCTGAGTTCCATACTTGGAATTCTGACTGCGAGTATCATAGCAACTAAAGAGTGAATATGGAGAGAAGCTATTACTGTTAAAGGGTTATGCCCCTTGGTTTGGCAGGGAGCTACCGCTTAGCAACACTGTCAGTCAAACCTGTTGCTAACGCTAACAGGAGCGACCTTCGGCAAAGAAGGAGCCTGATTTGTCTGTTATTAATGTTCATATCTTGAGTTACAGACACAATAGCGAAATAAAAATACCAGGATCAAGTAGAGCGGGTCAATATGAACAGTTTAAGACCAAAATGACGAGCCTAACAGGGCGACAGTTTTCTAATGTGAAGTGAATTGGAGCCAGAAGTGGGCTCATAATAATTTGGAACGCAGCAGCTAGCACCGTCATTTATATATACAGTTTATGACTAGTAGACAAAGTAATTCGAAGTGGTTGAAAAGGTGGTATGCCATTGACAGATGCAGTTGTGTTGTTCATATTTTAAAGTGATGTTTGTTTTGTAGGGGGCTTCTCTGTGCGTCCGTTTGTGCGCAGTATCCAGCGGCAGAGCGTCTTGTCCCGCTCGTCCATTGCCAGTCCGTTGGCCCTGAGTGACAGTGGGCTCAAGCCCTCATGGTCCCTCTCAGCCAAACTCCACATGAGGTCTAACTCACCCTCACGCTTCTCCCTGGACTCGCGCTGCTCTCCACCTCTGGAGAGGATTGGCGAGGTCTACGATGACAAAGTGTCCACCTCCTGTTTTGGCAGCTACAGTCGTCATGAGCGTTACTTTGGCAACAGGAGTCCTTTGTCTATGATTGAGAGTAACGTGAGTGAGCAAGACAACAAGCGCTTCCTGGACCTGATGCACTGCAGAGCTCCCACCCCAGTGGACAAGAAAGGCCCCAAAGCCGAGTCTATGGAAAACAACAATCAGATTTCAGCTGTAGACCAAAACCTGATCCCTCCTCCTGCCACTCCCTCTAAAGAACAGAAACGGAAGAGCAGCATCGGGGGCTTCATGTCAAAGAGTGAAGGCACAGGCACCTCAAAAGGCAGTAAAGATGTTAAGGCCGAACCAGAGAAAAGCTCCAAGAAACGTTTGTGTGCATCTCATAAGTGTGTGACAGAGATCCCTCCCACCACTCCTGTCAAGGGGAAAAAGGTGAACAGTTCAAAAGAGAAGAGTGTCACTTCTAAGAAGAGCCCCTCCACACCCTGCAGCACGCCTGTGAAGACCAAAGAGTCTAAAAACACAGAGCTAACGCCACAGCACAGGGCGTGTCTGCGCTCTCCGGCTCAGTCCTCTGCCTCTCCCTCTCCAACTGTAAAGAAGAGCTCCACCAGCACCAGCAGCACCCGCAGGAGCTTGGTGGAGAGGAGCTTCAGCAGAGACTCCATGCACACCAGCCCCCTGGTGGACAGTGTGCGTAACAGTCCCACACCGCGCTCCTCTCCCTCTAAGACCGCAGAGGCTCGTCCTGAGAGGAGGTTTGTGCGCAGCTCCAGCAGCAGCTCCTCTGTCACCAGCCTGCGCTCGCCCAGTGTGTCCACTAGGGACCTCCAGCGCAGCAGTAAGCCTGAGGAGAAGGGTCTATCCTTTTTCAAGAGTGCTCTGAGGCAGAGGGAGAGCCGGCGTTCGGCAGATTTGGGCAAAAGTAGTCTGCTCACTAAAAAAGCCTCCGAGAGGACATGCAAGCAGAACGGACAAGTCAAAGATGTGAGCTCTGATGGGAAGACAGGAGAGTCTTCTGTAGATAGTTCCACAGCAGAGACAAAGTCTGAGACCAAGCCTGAGAGCAAGGAGTCTTCCAAAGCACCGAGCGCCCTGAGCCGCAGCCTGCTCCATGTGGGCCGCTCAAAGTCTTCCACTTCTGAAGTCACTCTCAAGTCTCCGACAAACGGAAAGAAGCCTCTGGAGAAAAAGGCATCTTCCAGAAAACTGGCTTCAAATGTCCAGTCTCCTGCTCGCACAACTCACAGGCCTCAGTGATACAGCCCATGTCAAACATAAAGCAGCTATTTTCTTTGTGCCTACGGTTTGCTGAGAACAGCAGGGATGTCAGACATGTTTTGATCTGTAATCGGTTTTGACTCATACATCAATATTGGCATCAAAACATTTTCTAACTATGTTCACGATGATCATTATGACAGAAAACAAAATAATTTTGGTGTAGAAACTTCTGTTAAGTCCTTCAAATTTTCAAGAAAGTAATGGTGCTAACTCCAGTGAAATGATATTTCTGAAAATATGTCTGACATGTCCCTGTTGTTGTGAGTTTCATTCTGAAATCGGTGATCTTTTCTTACTCCTTGTCAGGATTCTTTTAAACTGGTATTTTCGGGCATCTGTCCACACCTCATGGTTTTCCAGTTTCTGTTGAAAAGTTTTGGCTCTTACATTATATGGTATCTGCAGAGATTTTATCAGAGCTAAAAGATTATTCATAAATAATGAGCAATACACAAACTGTTCAAGGACAGGCAACAGAAGGCTGGAAAGATTGTAATTTAGGGGTGTGAAAGATTTTAATATTTTATTTTTTGTTTACAATGTAGATTTACTATAGAAATGTATTTTTATTAACAGCCTCTTGAAGGCTATGCTTTTTTCCTCATAAAAGATGCTGGGTTTTGGAATGAGACATTTTTGAAATATCAGACAGTAATTATATATTTAAATGTACATATAAAATATATACATAACGATATCTGTCAAAACAAGTCTTATCAAAGCGCCTTTCAGTAACTATGGAAACAGAGTAGTACTACTGTATGCATCATGAGTAGAAACATTAATTGCACTTTGTAGTTATAGTAGTTTTTCACCAAGCAAGAAAAGAGACACAGATATTTAATGTAACGGTATGAGGAGGGTTTTTCTGTATTAGGGTACTTTTCTCACAGTTTGACCTGGCACTGAACATGTTCTTCCCCATCTGCTGCACTACTTCTTTACTTACTCTGCCTGTATCCAACATACAGTTGCATACAAGCTGTGACATACCATTAAAGCATTAACACAGAACATTCATAGAATGCTTTGTCATTGTGAGGAATGACAAGCGCAGTTGCAATATTCATTAAATACTTTACATACCAGCAGAGTATGCTTCATAAACAAATCAGTGAATGTGTCAAATTGTTTCTATTATAAATCACTTTTCCTTGTAGCAGACAGGTTTAGATCAGTCTCAGATGGTTTAAGGAGCTCCCTCTCTCAAAGTCCTCAGTATGTTGCACTAAAGCTTCATAGAGCTTAATGTTGAGAGCAGGGGTCCTGTAGCTGCTGTTTTCTTTCTTTATCAGGAAGCTCAGAGCATGGCACTTTGATTCACAACACTTCTCCTTTCTTTCACCTTGTTTGCCTGTGAGGTAGTACCTAACGTGTGCTAGAACTTGTCAGAATGCTATCAAACACTACATTTATTATATATGGGATTGTTCATTCATACTTGTCGCCAAATGCAGTGCTGTACTTTTTGTTATCGCACTGGCTGTCAGATTGTGATCTTTGCGCAGGAGAGAGATTGTAAAAAAAAAAAAAAGACTTCTTATATTTCCCTTATGCATACTTGTCATGAAATGTAGCTGACTAAACATATTCCAAGCTTATTTTTTCTATTGAAGTAAAATCTGCAGATTGTATTAGATTTTGAGTTGTGTACATCCAAACAGTAGTGTGTATTCACCACATTGCCTACAGTATTCATTGTCCTTGTGTTGTAAGAGCAGTCATACTGGTGCTGGACCATTAGCTTCCTGCTGCTGCAGTGTAGGCTGTTTTGACAAAGCTACAGAGTTGAGACAGCTCTTTCAAACATTTAGCAATAAAACCTCCATCTCAAATCTTAGTTTTTAAGTCGCTGAAACCAAATGTGCTGCATTTATTTGAGATCCAGGTTAAACATTCAATAGAAAATGTGAGATAAAAGCAATGGTTTATAATGCCATACAATCAGCCCTCTAACTTCTGTGATGTGTGTCCGTTGTACAGAGGAGAGAATGCAGTGTTGCATGTAGATGCTAATGCATGACTTTCATTAACTATGCAAGAGTCCTAAGCTGTGTACAGAATAGCGCGTGCATGAGGTTTAGTCTATGCCTAATTTGCACATCATTACAAAGGAATCTGTAAAGTGAAAACTGAACTTCAAGTCTATTATTCCTCATGTAAAATCTTGTAAATTTTTTTACTTGTCGTTTTGCCATTAAGTGTACATTCTGGGTGCTCCTGCCAAACTGCAGGTTATTTCCAGTCAATATCCACCAGCAAAGTCGATTCTTCCAATCATCCTCTGTCATAACTACATTAAATGTTTGTATTATATTTAAAAAAAATGCAAATCAATATTGGACAAAATTGTGACATGTAGCATCTGTTTAAATCCGTCTCTAGTTTACTCTGCAGTTCATTGTTTAACAGTGGCAATAACGTTAAATGATTGTTTTATAATCCTCTAAAGAAAATTACAACTTTGACAGAAAGACGTTGCACAAGTAAGTTTAATTTTATGCAGTTTACCAAACGGGATTAAAGCAAGCTGTTCAAATATACAAAGGTGTCAATGAATAGAAAGTTTATTTTTATTGTGGAAAGATGGTTCTTTGCCCATGTCGCTGACCAGTCGTTCTTTGTTTTCTAATCACTTCATTAGGGTAGCATTCCTGTTTTCTTGTTTTCTGGTTGTCAAATCTAACCACTAAGACCAACATACTGATATTGTTGCTTCCACATTAATAAAAATGACAAGTTCCTTAATGATAACCGACAGTTTAACCTTCAGTTTGCCGTTACTTTGAATGTCATTGCAGCCAATTGAGCTACTTTTTTAAGAGAAAATAATGTACTGATTTATCATGATTTTGTTAATCTGGTTTTATATTGTTTTTTATGCCTTTTTTATATTTCTTTTTTAGTTCTAGTGCTAAAGACACATCAGACTCACTGTCTTCATGTTAATTTATTTTTATGTCTTCGTCTTGTATGCACTTTTAAGTTTTTTATGTTTCCTAAAGGACATTGTGTATATAGTACTTTGTTGGAATACCCAGGCCAATTGAAAAGCATTATTAAAAATGTACACGTTGAAAAGTTGTGTTGTTTCTTCTTAGGTTTTTGTAAGGGTGCACTCTTTTTTTGCCAACACTAGAGGGAGCTTTACCATAACAAAATGATTGCATTGCACTGAAAGAACTGTTTGACTTCATGCTATCCCTTAAGTAGACATTTTAATTCTAATTTTAGTTATATGTAGTAAATGGCATTGTGTGTGAGTGGGAGGGGGTGAAAGGGACTGATGGCGCAGAATGGCAGCCTTGCTTGTGTCAGCTTATTTATTTGCATTAGAATTGCATTTTAACCTGACACACACTATAGATACAGTAGACTGAAAGTTTTTGTTTTTTTTTGTTTTTTTCTTTTCCCTATTAATAACATTGTCCTTTGCCGTAAAATATCCAAAAGGTAAATTCACAAATGTTGAACCTGGTACTTTTAATTGCTGACTAAACCCACGGACTCACTGTACCACAACACAATTTAGTATTTTAACAATTTTTATTTTATGCTGTGATGTCATCTGAAACCCAACAATAGGAAAAGGTCCAACTATGTCCTCTTTATGTGACTTTTCAGTATCATTACTTTAATAATCAATTGAGTTTCTAGTTCCAGTACAGGTTTCGGTATTAAATAGTATCTGGGTATTGATTTTTTTTTTTTTTTTTTATCAGCCGCACTCCACTCCTGAAGTATTCATATTTCGTAAAGTATATGGGCAAAATACATGGACAAGTCTTATATTTAACTGCTTTAATATTTGTTCTGCAAGCAGCGCGAATAGAAATAACTAGTATTGTTATTATAAAAGGCTCCACGTGCACAGGCAGTAGTAATACTTTCAAATATACATTTTCCACACAATATTTTGGTTACTTTTCTAAACCATTTCTTTACCTATACCCTGACCGTAGTACACAGAGTTGAAAATGCCAATCATTCTCTCTCCTATTGATTTTAGATGTGTGCAGAAGTATGAGTTACTGGCGATACAGTAGAGCTACTTGAGCACTTTGCCTAAGGTTTTTATCTCCTTTGTCCCCGCTTTTGAATCCACCCAGACTGAGCTGACAAATCAATAACAAATTGATTTTCGAGGCAGGAAAGGGGTTAGGATTCAAGGAAGAAGCTGTGCTAAGACAGAGACAGAGAGCTAGTATACTATAAGCCTTAAGCAGAATGTGTATACGCCACAGAAGGTCAACAATATGAACTTGTCTGTTACGCTTTGGAAACAGTCAAATAAAATACAACCACGTTAATCCTGCAGCAGAGACAGTGGCTTACCTGTACCTTACCTGTGGGTTTGTGGTACAATTCCTGCTACTGACTGCGAGACACTCTTTCCAGGGTGATGGTAGAAGCAAGAAGCATGAATATGAGTTGATTCATTGTTTCTGTACTTTACTGTCAAACAAAACATTAACACATTTTATCCAACAAGACCACCATAGAACAGGTTCAATCTGTGCAATTACCCCCTTTGACCATTGCCAACACATGCACACACCCACCGCATTCATACTAGGTGAAGTGTCTTGCTCAAAGACACAATAGTTTCCATTACAGCCACTGTTGCTACAAAGCTCACCTTGCCTCGGATGCAGAATACACAATTCTTCAGTAGTTTATAGAGAGTATAGAGTATGGTCACTGTTGAATCTCCCCAAGTTCAGATGGGTATGATTGACAAGTGGATTAGCCAGTCAGAGACATGCATAGTGCGTCCGTATCAAAACAAATATGACTGCTCATGACGAAAAAAGAAAGGGAAAATAATATCACAGGAAACAAAAATATTGTGGATTTCTGCAGAATCAATGAGTGAAGCACTAAACTCTTTTAATGTGAGGTGAGAGAAATATTATTTTATTTGAGATGATTTGTGCTTCTTTGTTTCACTTGTGTAACTGGAAAAAAAAAAAAAAAGCTTAAACTTGTTTAGTTCTGGCTCGAGATGTAAAGTAGGAATTGATGACCAGTTTGATATCACTCAAATACAGAGAGATATTATGGATTTTCTCACCTCCAGATTTACAACAGGACCTTTAAATAAAACTATCGCCTGTCTTTTAAAAAAAAAAAGACTTCCTCTCACTCTCTTATCATCTTAATCTCATATTCCCTTTAGCATGGCCCGCTTGGTGCTGCTTTTTGCCCAAGACCACTCCCTCAGTCAGGCTTCACAGACAGATTTTCAAAGGGGCAGCCAGCAGCAGCCGTCCTCCTGCAGAGAGGAGGAAGAGGCGTTTGATTTCTACAGCAGGACAGTCCGGGGTCTGGCAGGGGTCACTACGACTGACAGCTCACAGACACAGCTCACAGAGAGCAGAGACGCTTCCCAGGCCGAACCATGTTGAACAACAAGAAGAGCAGTGATCCAAAGCAGCGGGAGGAGGGAGAGAGGAGCTGTTATTCCCAAGTGACGTGATCTTTCAACTTTTCACAAGCTCTATCCTAGAAAAGAGGCTTAAATATCAGGACTAAACCAGGATGAACTCAACTCAACCTTTATTTGTTTTGAACCCTACCTTGACAACTAAGAGATTGTATAGCAGGTGCTGTTGCTTTGCCTGGAATGTTCCACATTATGGCAGTAAACATATCTCCATGGAGGAGCCAAGTTACAAGTTACATCTATGAATAGGATACCCCAGTCACAATAAGATACGTGTTTTTCAAGATATTAAAAGTATTTTAGGTTTAATGCAGTGGGACATTCCAGATACAGCATTAACATAGGGCTAGGACAAAGGAGGACTTAACCGAGACTGCCTATAGGCCTATTAACAGAAATGAAGCGGAAAATTACCGTCAGAACAAGATTATGAAGCACAGTTGATGGATTACCTGTGTCTTCTGGACATCTGATTCATCCATCCATTTTCTTCTGCTTATCCGGGGCTGGGTTGTGGGGGCAGCAGTCTGAGCAGGAATTCCCAGACTTCTCTCACCCCAGACACATCCTCCAGCTCCTCTGGTCACAGGCCAGCCGGGAGACATAGTCCCTCCAGCGTGTTCTAGGTCTTCCTCCTCCTCTTTTAGTTTCAGTGTAGTTAGCTCCTATCTTCAGATAGATATAAAGCAGTGTCCACCAGCAATCTGACCAGACCTGGAGAAATGGCTTGGCTGAGCAGCAAAACGTCTTCACTCCTACAACGTTTTGTCCAGTTGACAGATTTTATATTTTTCTTTTGCTATGAATCAGACCTGGACGACTGAGGGATGACGCAAATATTTGGACATCTGAGTAAAACACATTGTAGAAGAATGGCTCCTTGCGTCTGGAACTGCGATTTTACAGAAATACACTTTCCCAAAACACTTTTCACAATTCTCCTCTTGTCATTTCCTCTCGGTCTTTATCTTTAGCTTTCAGACAAAGCAAACACACCAAGATTAGCATAGAGACAAATTGTCACTCTTCCTGATTCTGATCAAAACTATCCGAGCGGTGAGGTGATTTTAATATAGATGCCAACACACATGGCTGCCAAGTGACAAAGATCCAACACACAAGTTTGTTTTTGTCTCCCATTCTCCACAGTTTAGGATATTATTTGACAGATTTTAGTGCATGGTTCTTTCTTTGTGGTAGAGGAGGTGAAATGAAAGAATTTCTTAGAATAAAAGTTTCAGAAAATATCACTTATATAACTAGATTCAAGTCAAACCCTCCCTGCCGAATTGATAGCACACAGGCTATTCTGTCTAGTTACCGTAGTATCTCTCATTGGTTTGAAAATATCAGAGGAATTCACTCATGTAGATGTAAAAATGCTATTACTTTTCAAACTTGGACATGATTGAAAAATGTCTCTCTATATTTTGTCTCATACACTTAGCGCCCCCTAATGATCAGAATGTCCGCTCGCCTTCGTTCTGATCAGTATGCATGTAGCAGTCTGTACAGCTGCCTATCAGCACGTTTTCAGACATAGCTGTAGCCAGAAGGCATTTAAATGTAAATGTGGTCTGTTGTTGAGATATAAAACGATCCCGCGGGTGTAATGACATTCTGCTCATTATTGGCCAACACATTAAGAGTGTGTCCATTTATTTTACCATCACCTGTCACATCAGAGAGAGATAAAATATGGACTTTTTTCTGTTATTTCAAACAGGGCTAGAAGATGACTGTCATGTGTGCATATAGGCCCCTACAACTCTATGTGTTTGAACAAAATACTGTTATCTAACCAAACTAATAACTAATCATTACCATGCATGTTTTGTCTTCTATTAAAAAAAAAAAAAAGAAAAAAGGAAAATATACCTTCTTTCTGTGAGTGGAGTTGCCCTTCCACAGATCTGACCTGTGACTTAGCCTGCTGCCATCACTGGCTTGTTCCCGTGGTGACAGATAAAGTTAATGCTTTCAGGGCCCCCTTGAAATAGAGATGACACGATAAATATCATTGGTATAATGGTCCGATCCACTCACCCAAGGGTTGGCGGTGCGATTCCAGCTCCCACAAATGAGTACTGTCCTTGTGTATGTGAATGCGTGAATGGGTGAGTGGTAACCTGGTTCATGCCTGATCGATATGTGTATCACTCTGAATCGAGTTCTACACATTATCAGTGTTGTGGAATTTCTAATAGTAAACCTTTAAAAATATAAAATCAATAGAGAAGTTGTCTTAAATCAAGAAGTCTGGTTTTTTGAATCAATTGTGCACAATTGTCAAAGAGCTGTTGTCCCTCGCAGTATCGTCTCGCCCTCAGCTACCAATGTAAACACGTACAGTGTATTTATACCATCAAAACAATCATGACAGTTTAGTCTAATTGAAGTGGCTGGAGGCACCAGATGCACAAACAAGAGTTACACCAATACATAACAACAGATAATATTATGAAGGTTAGGTCAAGAGGATCTATAGCAATACAAATAAAGATTAAAATAAAGAAAGCCATAACATCAGTGAAAGTGATTAGAAAATGTGTAACGTCATGAGGATTATTTGAAGCTTTGACTGGTCGAAGCATCACAACAGTGGAGAAAAGAAAAATAAAATTTTTGTTACATCCAGTTGAGAGAAAAGCACAGACATCTTCCTTGTCCCCAAATGCTCAAAGTGCTAACCTTTTGCACGTTTTTCACAAACAAAACAGTCCACATTGACTATTTTGTTTAGTATTTATTGATGCTAAAATTGGCTGAAATACATCTGTTGGCAGCGTCGTCATGTTTTTCTGGTTTGCACGAGCACTTCGCCTTTAGCCTACACAAACCTCAGTGCTGCTCTGTGGCTGGTGCCCCCCGTCGCACCTGCTGCACCAGTGAGGGCATGCCTCTCCTCTTTGTGAACTCACAAATCGTGAGAATCCATCTTGCTGTGCAAGGTTTGGTGAGTGGTTCCTTGATGTAAAGCTCTTTGAGTGCCCTGGAGGAGGAAAAGCGCTATATAAAAATGTGACCATTTACCATTTAAATCATGAAAATAAAATGAGTCGTATTAGAGTTTGAAAATGACTTCTAAAAGCTTGCACCTGCAGAATGTTCAATGTTTAAAGGGCGAGCTAAAAGTATGTTTATGTATTTTTCTCAATGTCAACCATCACGGACAAAAACATGAGCAAATTGCCTCCCGAGTGAGAGAAAGCTGCTTGTGTATTCTGTTTGGGAGTTGTGCCGCATCCTTGAAACATCTTTGTTAATGTGCAAGGCGAGTCTAAAAGTCTGCTTCACAGTCCTTACCTTTCCGTGAAATTGTTCCTAATTTTACAGCAAATAACAGGAGCGGAGTTTCTGATCTCACAACTTTATTTTGAAAAAGTTTGTAATTATAATAAAAAAAAAGATGTTCTAAGTTTTCCAGGTGCCTAATGAAGAATAATTCTTTGTGTAGTTACTACAAATGAGTATAAACTTACTCTGGCCATTTGACAGTGCACAATATTACTTGGGTACAATGGGGGGTCAGTAATAGCCAAATAAAAACCCCAGGATCGTGCAGAGCGGGTTAATATGAACAACACCAAAATGACGAGGCTGACAGCAGCAGTTATGGAAAGAGGAGTGACTGGAGTGAAAGTGAATTGAAGCCTAATATACATTTATTATCATCATTTACCAGTTTTCTTGCTCCATACCATCAACTTACATTCTGTGGAGTATTCCAGGAAAGAGGCACGGCATCTCCATGGAAACAAGGAGGTGGCAGACCCTCCACCACATAGTGCAACTTTAAACATACAGTACTGTAAAGATTTTCAGTAATTATGCAAATACCAGTACAAAATAACTTGCAAACAGTGTCTCTAGAGCCAGAAATAAACCACGTCGGAGCCCTAAATAGAATATGACAACCTTTCTCTTAAAGTATTTAGTGTTAAGGAGTCATGAATGGTTCATTTTGCAGCTCTGATGAAGCCCTGAAGATACATGAGCGTTGGGCCTCTCTGGGGAAAATGTCATCCATGACTCTCAGCCAGTCTACCTCAATAATTACCATGCAGGGAAAAAGACATATTAATGCATTATTAAATATCACATAGCGCCCTAAGTATATAAACTCTCAACCCCGGCAACAACTCACAGGGACCTTAAACCCCTTATTTTCATGGATTTTAATTGGTGGCAAAATACAAGTGTGAATAAAGGGGAAAAAATCTTTACATGTAACGAGCAGGCAATTTATGGCAATTTACTATGGCTCGAATCCAGCCGACAAGTCCTCTGGCACCCCTTTTATTTTCATAGCAGACTCGGTGACAGTAATGAATCATAGTTAAAGTGGGAGTGCAGTGTAAGCTCCAGTTTTATTAAACAGTCAGCACCTCATTGCTTTTGATCCTAAGACACGTCGTTGCAGTAGATTACAATTCTGCACTTTGATTGATTGGGTAAAACTGTACAGCAGCAAGTATTTCAAAATCTTGCCAAATACAGGAAAATTAATGATTTAATTTTTTATTTTTGTGTGTCATTTGAAGCAGAACTTTAGTTTTTGTGTAATGTTTAGATATGAGACATTGGAATATAGATTATAATTCAGATGAACTATTTGGAAAAGTACTATGGAATTTTGTTTTTTTTGGAAAGCTGGCTATCTGACTTGGTACTTAGTTACTGGGTTAAGTGTCTTGCCCAAGTACACAACAAAAGCATTCTTCTGGGGGAGCTGGAAACACACTGCCAACCTGACAGCTCAAACAATGTTAACATCGAGAGCTAGATTCGAACCGCCAACCTTTGGATCTATGGACGAAAACTCCAACTGAGCCCCTGTCACCCTGTCGATGTTTCATGGGTTGCCTGTAAAAACACATCAAACTAGATCATTATAGCAAAAGAAAAGAGTAATGCAAAGGAAATTTAAATGTCTACTGAATACGGAGGTTTAGCAAAACTTGTTTCAGTCTAGTCCACTCCTTTCAAAGCCTCTAGTAGCTGGCACAGCGGTAGCAGTACTCTGTGTATCTTATAATATAAAGTTTTGAGGTTGTCATTGTCATTGCTGAGGACTTGAGGATAAAGCAGAGTCCTCCCTGTTCCGCCTAAACATTTCCTCCTGGTTCGATTTTCTTGCCAAGGATACAGGAAATGACAAGGAGGTGGTTGTGGTGACAGGATTTGAAAGCCAATTTAAGAGAAAATGAAAAGAGTACTCTGCACACAAACCCAAAGCAAATATAAAGGCATTTAAACTGACCTAGATTCACATATTAAATAGTAAATGGTCACATTTTTATATATAGCGCTTTTCCACCTTCAAGGCACTCAAAGCGCTTTACATCAAGGAACTTAACATCAAGGAACTTTACATCACCCATTTACGCACACATTGACATTGACACAGACATTGGGGGGGGCGTGGTGGGTTAAGTGTCTTGCCCAAGGACACAACAACAGCTTACATCTTTGGAAGCTGGAATCGCAAATCACCAATCTGTGGATCAGTGGCTCTGTGACCCCTCAACTCGTGATGTTCATGTTAAGAGCAAAATTCAAACCGCCAACCTTCAAATCAGTGGGCAAACGCTCTACCAACTGAGCTACTGTCACTCACTTGATGCACTGAGAGCTGAAGCGATCGACTGAGAACAATTTGGACTGAAATGATGTGGCAATTTAGTGGTTTGCCCGTTCGCCCACTAACCAGAAGGTAATTTATTGAGTACCAGCTCCAACCACTACATACTGTCATGTCCATGGGCAAGACACCTCACCCAAAAATGCTTAACGTGGTGAATGACTAAATGGTTTTCAGTGGGGCTGCACAGATAGCACAGATTTACAGACTCATTTCCTTCAGTCTACCACAACTGAAAAACAAACAGCTAAAACACAGCTACTTTGAGGCCCCTGGAATAAATTTGTGTGTTTGCTGAATTTGACTACATTTGACTACGAGCAATAACACTTGTTTATAACTGGCTTAACATCAACCAGCCTACATGTATGTTTCAAAACTCCATGGCAAAGCTGGGGTTCTTAGCTCTCACTGTCACAGTTCTTGCATGTTTATCCCCAGTCCGGCTCTGTTTTCCAGCCTTCTCCGGCCCTTCTTTTGTTACTTCCCTGTTTTCCCTGCTGCTGCCTCTCGTTTCGTTAATCAGCCCAGGGTAGTCTATATATACGGCTTCTGTTCTGTCAGTCCTGGCTAGATTTTTGACCAGTCAAGAGCAAGACTCAAGCTCATCTGAAATACTATACTTGTATTTCTGCAATTCTGAACTTGCATTTATATCTGTTTGAGTTACCTGTTCCTGAGTTTATTTCCCCAGCCTGTTCCCCTTATTGAGTCCCCAGTGTGGAAGAGACATTCCTCAGTTGTTTATTGCCTGATGCACCTTTTTTTTTTTTCAGTATTACCTGTTAAAGGACACTTTCTGATATATTTATTAAGACATTTGGCTGTACTCTTTCTGCTGCATTTGAGTCCGATTCATCTGCGTGATACTCACCAACCACCTTTGACATACTCCTAGTATTCTGCATATTTTGCATTTTTTTTTACAGACGTCTGGGCACCACACAGAAAACACTTATCCCAAAACATAAATGCATAAAAAACAACCAAAAAACAAGAATAGAGTCAGGTACCTCTGCTTTAACCAAAGTTTTAGACTCAACTTTGTGGCCCCTGTAGAGTGACAGAGTTTCCTCCATGATCATCCATAATGTTGATCCAGGATTCAACAGGCCCCATTGTCACAAATCCCAGTGATGGCAGCTACTAATCAACAGGCTGCCAGGCTTCAGAAATAAGAAGAACGGCCCGTGTCGGCAGCAGATATATGTATCAATCTGTTCGTGATAAATGATGCTTCTGTACAAAACTGAGAGGCACAGGGCTGCTGGATTGGACCTGATAACACTCTCCAAACTGATTTTGTCCTTCACCGTAATGTCAGAATAAAAACAGTCTCCAAGACAAAACGCACTGAATTATTATATTTCCGCCTTCAGCCATAGAAGCTCAGCTCGGCGAGGGCAGCACCACTCAAGGTCACGCTGGTCACTGCCAAAGAGAGGCTCCGTATGTTTTTGTTTTTGTCTCCAAGCTGCAAAAATGGTTAGCGATATTTATGTGAAGGAACTATAAAGTGTGGGCGACAGTAGCTCAGTTGGTAGAGCATTTTTGTCCACTGATCCCATAGGGTGGGGGTTGGAATCCCGCTCCTGACATAAATATCATTGGTTGAGCGGTCACAGATCCACTGATCCACAGGTCGGTCGTGCGATTCCAGCTTGCACAGATGAAGCTGTTATTGTGTCCTTGGGCAAGACACTTAACCCCCTCAGTGGCTGCATACACTGGTGTGTGAATGTGTGTGTGAATGGGTGAGTGGTTCCTTGATGCAAAGCGCTTTGAGTGTCTTGAAGGTGGAATAAAAATGTGACCACTTACCATTTAATTTTTTTCAAGGTTAAAATTAAATGTGACAACTGGAGCTGGAGGAGGTGTCTGGGGTGAGGGAAGTCTGGGAGTCCCTGCTTGGACTGCTGCCCCCGCGACCGGCATCGGAATAAGCGGAAGAAAAATGGATGGAAACTCAAATGTCTTTTCATATTTGGTAGGTTTTCTCAGAGGATAATCATGGACACATTTCCTCCAAAAAGTGCTGATTGAAAATAGCAAATTCTAGTTTTATTTTTGTTTTATTATAAAATTATTAGTCACACGGGAGCTTGGAGCTGCTCATCCACGTCAAGAGCAGCTAGCTGAGGTGGTTGTATTATGTAAAAAGTAAAATATAATCTAGCATTCTCTTTCTTTAATGAGGAATTTTCTTCAGGACTAACTCATTGTAGTGCAAGCATTTATGCATCTTTAATCTGTAATCTGTTTCCACAGCATACTCAAAATATGAACTATGACAAAAGCCTCAGAAAACTCTGTGGATTTTAAATGCTGCTTTATGACACTGTGCTGTGTTTGACTTGAGGCTGTTCATTTCCAGACGCTGCAGTGACAAAGTGCCTATTGTGTCAGTCATGTAGTCGCTGACTGAAACTGTGAGAGGGATTCCACCTGGCACCTTTAGTCAGTGTCATTATTACTGACTCATAACATTACACAGCTCCTCCAGTATTAACAAAAAACACAAATAGTGTGACTACAAAACATAATATTACTCCAGTGCATTTGTTTCTGTACTGGATTATGGAGCCTCTACTTTGAAACCTTCAGATACACTCTTTCACTCAGCGCTTCGTTTCATAACAGGTGATGAATGTAAAAACCATCACTGTACACTCTATGAGAAAGTAGGTTGGCCAAAGCTATCTGTCAGAGGAGAACAACAATATATAGAATGTATTTATGAAGGACTACTTGATAGACTGCCTGGGTATCTCACTTGCTTGTTGAACATTGTTACAGGAATTTATAATACAAGATCTCAAGATTGTCGATACATTAATATCACAAATGCACTTTAATAATCTGGTAATAGACATGTATACTCAGACCTGCGCATATTTGTTTTAAATAGACCTATGCAGTTATTTGTTTTGTTGTTTTTTGTATGTGTTGTTCTGTATACTTAAAAAAAGGAGAGTCTGAGTGCTCTCATTGGGCTCTCCCTGTATAAATAAAGATAATTCATTTCTCATGTAGTTAAACCTTTGACTTATTCATACTCCTTCTAGTAATAATGCATCAGATTTAGCCCTTTCCCTGCGATTTAGAACTTTTCCTGACACTCTGAGACATTTTACATCGCATTATCTCTTCATTACTCCCAGCTGGTGGTGTTAAGTAAAGTGATTATAGCCACAGCTGCCCTGCATGGGGCTGACATGGCTGCCAATCTGCAACAATGGCTTCTCTGACCATTACAAATCACAAATTCTCACAGAGCATTCATGCATATGCAATGCGGCTGAATGTCTTGCTCAAGAACATATCAAAAATATGGTTGCTACTGCAGGGATTGAACTGTGAACTGTCTGGCTGCAAAACAATTACTCATGAGCATGTTACTGCTCCTACAATATCAGTTATTGTTCTAAAACTAAGAGAAAAGTTTTAAATAGATAGTCTCAGATATCACATAAGAAATTTTTAAGTAGCTGTTTTTTTGTGTGAGCTGGAGAGATTAATGAGCGAGCTGTAATAAAATTTTGGCTTTGGTAGGAATGGTGAGTCAGTGGTGCAGTGGTTGTCCCACTCTCCCAGTAGCCAGAAGTTTAGCGATTATGTTTCTAGACACAATTCATTTCTGTGTAGACTCTGCACATCTGACTGGGCGACAGGTGCGCCGGAAGAGAAGCACTTTGTCTGAAAGGTTAAGGAAACTCCCGCACACTGTCTCACTCTTGATTCACTTTTAATCTTACAATGATTCGATCCCTCTGACCTTCCTCAGGTATGAGCCCCTTCCGCTCCCTTTATATAAGTTAGCTAACCTGCTAGCTGCTGTGTTCCAAACAAACGCTTCGGGCTCCATCAACTCTGGCTCCAATTCATTTTCTATAGAAAAACTATGGCCCCTCTCTCTGTAACTGCTGCTGTCAGGCTCATCATTTTGGTCTTAAAATGTTCACACTGCATGATCCTAGTGTTTTTATTTAGCTGTTTTGTCGGTGAATCAAAATATAAACATTAATAACAGACCAATGAGGTTGCTCCCTCTAGCGTTAGCAACAGGGTTAACTGACAGCGTTGCTAAACACCCACCCCTGCTAAACCGATATGGGCGGGACTGGGCTTTACCTTCAACAGCCTCTGGTTTGGCTTCCTAGTTGCCATGATATCCGCAACTGAAATTCCAAAAATGGAACTTGGCTCCAAATTCGCCTCTTTATCTGCTAGACTTGATGAGCTTCACTTGACTGGAGCCGAACACTATGGTTGACGTCACACTCACTTGGTTCACTTCTTTATACAGTCCCGAATGTGGTATTATGACTCAATGATTCGTGGTGGTCGATGGCACTGGTGCAAAAGTAAAAGAAAAGTTTTAAACAATATCAATATATATAAGGTTGGCTTTGCTTTATAAATGTTTCTTGCAAAAATATTTAAGTAAAAGTATGTTATTACTTTGCACCACTGGCTTTTGACACCCCATTGCTCACCTCCAGAGCTGAGGCTAAAATATGAGAGTAATATAAAAGCAAAGTGAGACAGAGCATCATCCATTGCACTGTTCCGTAGGCCTATCATTTCCCATTGTATTGTCCTGCTTTGTAATGAATCTTAATTTGGGGGCACAGTGGCAGGGGACTGTGTTATGTGGCATTAGATGGTGCCGCTGTCAGATCCGGACCCCAAAGTGAACCTTTTAATGAAGAAGAGGAAGAAGAAGAGGAGCGTCGCACAATTGGCTGTCATCACCTAAAAACGCTTTATAAATGGGAGCTATGGGGCGTGATTTCTTAGTGTACGGCCAAGTTGGAAGCGAGTTTAAAAAATTTCACACTTGGCGGCTCGTCTCAAAAGCTATGTCTCACACGAACCCACATTTAGTCTACTCTCCTTCTGCCTTATTGTGTCATAAATCACCTCGGCTTTTATTATGTTGTTTCCCATAAGAAAACAAAGGAATAATTTAGAAAAAAAAGTAGCGTATATTTGCTTTTTTTATGATGATCACCATAACAAAAGGGTGCGATAGACCTCTGCACATTCATTACCGTACATAACAAGAATGAATGACAAGAAGGTGACAGAAGAAAGACTTGTTTGTTTCTATATGTTTTTTTTTAGCCAAAGCATGAGAATGTATGCGTCACTGTTTCTCATTACTTACCTTCAGATTGTGTACTGTATTATGGCTAATTTTGTTACCTAAGTAAAAGTACAGACACTGGAGCGACAAAACACTCAAGTAAAAGTATCACATGAAAAATCAACTTAAGTAAAAGCATTAAAGTACCTGTTTAAAAATGTACTTAAAGAGTAAAAAGTAAATGTATTTTATGCAGATTTTGAGATGTAATAAAGATTTGTGCTGAGTTTTGTTCAGAAACAGCTGAATAGATCGTTGTTTTTTTTGCCTAGTTGTTTTTCTTTGTACATTTTTGTTGGCTCAAATTATGATTTTGATCAAAATAAACCCTCAGCCTTTTCAGCAAGTCTAAAATAATAATAAAAACATGCTTTTATTTTTCAGTCCTGTTTGAAAATGTAGTGGAGTAGAAAGTACAGATACCTGCGCTCAAATTAAGTAAAAGTAAAATGTATCCACTTAAAAATGTACTCAAGTAAAGTACAGATACCTAAAATGTATTCTTAAGTACAATACTTTACTACTTTTACTTTACATTCCACCACTGAACTATATAATATCTCATCAAAGTTGAGCAAATATCGCAGTTTCAAGGCTTGGTGTTTGCGAGTCTCTTGCTAATACCTTCTACCAAAGGTAAATTTTATCTGATCAAGATTTAATCATTTGCAGATTAAACTAAGTCAATTGAACTAAGCATTTGACATGGTCTACACAGCTAATCCCTGGTTTGGCACGTGGTGTGGAGCAGGTTCAGACTGTGGAAGAACACACTGGAACATTTTGTGTTAAAGCTAACTTCTGTAAGTTTATTTGATTTTTCTGTACTAGTGCAGGGCAGATGTGAAACCTGTGCTCTCTGGTCTTCTGTCAGGACAAAGCTGGCACACTATCAGACAGCAGGAAGGTATACAGCTTCTACACAGTGCTGGAACGTAACAAAGTAAGTAGTAAGTAGTACTGTACTAGTAGTACTTTACTGAAGTGAATTTTAAAGTGGATTCTTTTAACTTTTTCTCCACTTCATTTGAGAGAAAGTATCTGTACTTTCTTCTCCACTACATTTTTGAACTGGACTGAAAAGAAAAGTAAATTTTATTTTATTTTTTTAAATTATTGTTTAAGACCTATTGAAAAGGCTGAGGGGTTTATTTTATTTTATTTTTTTTATTCGTAGTTTGTGCAAACAAAAATGTACAAATAAAAACAGCAACTTTATTAGATCTGAAAATTTGAGCGAAATACGTACTTACTACTTTTACAAAATGGTACATTTTTAAACAGGTACTTTAATACTTTTACTTAAGTCGATTTTTCATGTAATACTTTTACTTCAGTATTTTTTTGCCCCTGTATCTGTACTTTTATTTCAGTAACAGAACTGAGTACTGGTACTTCTTCCGCCACCCCTTCTGGATGATATATTAAAATGACAAATTATAGCTTAATTTGAGCTTAATTTAAAATATCCGCCTTATCTTTCTTTATAAACCTAATTATTGTTTTTTTTTTGTTCAATAAGAAACCATAGCACTGAAGGTGCTCTGACCCAGCGGCCCTCAGTTACAGCCAATGTAAACACAAACACACTCAGTCAGGTGTCAGCTGAGAACAGCTGACTTCATCTGTCACTCGATTAGTGTGTTCAGTGCTTTACCATTAATCACAATGGTTCTTGAAATGAACATGTAAGTACACAGGGACATTTGTATGCATTGGTGGCCCTATGTAATTGCTGTGTGGAGACCATGAGGGCCACTTATGGTAATGCAGTATCTATTTTCTGTTTGCACAATGGATGAGCCTATAAAATATGTCCTAGCTCTGGGGCTAAATGCATACTGGGCTTTGTTTCTAATTGCAGCACTTTATTTATTTAAAGGTTTTTGAGAAAAGACGACACACATGCTTTTAATGCCGTTGTGCTGCTGTTCATGGGTTTCAGGTTCTAGATAAAGGCCCCATTTGACATTGTTAACTCAAAATGGCAAAAAGAATAAAGATTTCTGTCATTTTTATCTTTATGCATTCAGATGATTGGATGTATATGTTGTTTCCTTATCAGAAACATACCTGGAGTTGTGTTTTGTTTCAAGTCAATTTTGCTTAATATAGGACCTTTAAACTGTTAATTACCATGGCAACAGTCATAATACTCCCATGGGTATGAAAAAAACAACAACAAAAAAACATTTAAAGGTTCTTGGTGTGAATGAAAGATGCATTGTAAAGCTTTTTTTCACAGATCTCAACAGTAACTTCAGATATGCTTAATGCCATACGGTGGAACTTTCTTATCAAGGCAATGACATCTAAGAAATGGTCTCTAACAAACTAGATAATATTGATGAGTTTGAAATGTCAACAAATGAAATACTGTATGAATGCTGTCCTCTGCACTACAGCGAGCAGTCTTTACCTCCACCAGCATTATGGTTTATAACGGAAACCAACCTTGTAAAGCCCCATCAAAAGATAATATCAGTTCCCCTGTAACAGAGCTTTAAGATGACAAATCCCTCCATAACAGTCAAGGCACACACATTTCTCTACCGCTGTTTTTGTTTGTCCAATCGCTGCTGAGACACTTCATATTGATTGCCTATTGGATCCTGCAGAGCTGCTTTACACGTGTTGGCCTGAGCTACTTTCATTTTATTAGTTTGAATCTACTGACAGAGGAGTAGTTTTCAGATCTTAAGTTTAATCAAAACAATGAAATGTAATGTACTTGTATAAGAATGAAAATGGGACTCCTCACTCAAAGCTGTTATGTTATGTAATGTTTTAGAGACAGTTTGAGGAGTTGTGTGCAGAGGAGAGAGAGTGAACAGAAAGAGTCTGAAGCCTATAGCTGCATGGGCCTATGGATGGGGTAATATAGCAAATAAATGTAACAAAGAGGATACAAAGGCCAAAGTCAGAGTATTCACTGTATAGTGTAGAGACCTCTATACGGCTTAAAGAACAGTTATAAGAAAACTGGAATTTCTGAAGCTGCAGTCACTCTTGTCCTGGTTTACAGTAGTTCTGGGTTGTAGGGGTGCAATGAATAAGAAGCTATGCGCCCAGGACTGTATATATAAATGACATAGCTGACCTGCTCGCTGCCGCATTCCGAAAAAGGAAGTGATCATGGGCGCACTTCCAGCTCCATTCGTTGTGGGTCCAATTCACTTTCCATCGGACAATTGCCACCCCTCTTTCTGTAACTGCTGGTGTCAGGCTTGGCATTTTGGTCTTAAAATGTTCGTATTGACCCGCTCTACATGATCCTGGTATTTTTATTTTGCTATTGTGTCCATAACTCAACATATGAACATTAATAACAGACAAATCAAGTGCCTTCTTTCCCCGAGGTCACTCCTAGCATTAGCAACAGGTTTGATTGACAGTGTTGCTAAGAACCCACTCCCTGCGGGTGAGAAAGGGCATTAACTTCAACAGCCTCTCTCCAGATGCAAAGCAACTCGGCTCCAAGTCGCCCTTATAACTGCTAGCCTCGATGAGCTTAATTTGTCTGGAGCTAAACGCTATGGGTGATGTCACACTCCCTTAGTCCACTTTGTTATACAGTCTATGCTCTGTGCACAAAAACCCCCGGCAACCTGACTGTTAGCGTCACTACTTCCAGTCCAGTTGTATCTGTATGAGGTTTTTACAGAAAATAAATGAATAAATGAGATCAGGCAGTGGACAGAGAGCTGAGGGTGGATGTCACTGACAACATGTTAAAAACTACACAAATAAAATTAATACTTCACCCAAGGACATTTCTGTATTTAGAAAGAGGCATGTTTGTGTCTCAATGATAACACTAATGCAGATTTTGAAGTATGATAATGATAATAATGATTGTTGACTATTTTAATGTATGTTCCAAACCTACAAAAAACATGCCAAAAGAGTTTTTATCACAAAGACAATGGCATTGTTAAATCGAAATAAAATAAATACTGTTCACGAGTGCAAACTGTGTTTTCACTTGTGAACATAGCTTTAGACCTAAACCTGTTCATTTGTCTGATGCTGCTCTTTTGCACTAAAGTCAGTAAAGCAAGAGCTGTCCAACTGCACTGCACATCTTTGGTCAGAAGGTTTAAGGCCACGTTTAAATTACAATACAGTTTGAAGTTCAATTCACCTATAGAATATACGTTTGTTGAGCAGGGTCACCTCTCCACAGATCTGACCTCTCACTTAGCCTGGGGGTCTCATCTGCTAGCCAGGAGAGTTATAAGTTTAAAGCCATTCTGCAGCAATAATACTTCCATCACAAATGACAGATCCTCCAACAGAAAAGTTACATAGTAGACCTTTATATCTTGAGTGACTGCTGGATGGACATTTGGAGTAGAAGGTTAAGTGGGCCGGTTTGTTTTATAAACACTTGTGTTGTGCTCTTTGGCAACACACTACACACTGATGAATAAACTTTGACTCATTGGCATGGTATTTTAGAGTTTGTTGCAACCTCTTCCATCAGCTCCTCCTTTGGTCATTTCCTTTTGAACCTAAACCACATGGAGAGCAGCGAACACCAAAGCGGGAGGTCAGCCCCTGAAAAGGACCCGAGACTCTCCCTCCCACCTGCTCAACGGGAGCAGCGCCAATCACTGGTGAGGACACAACTCTTAAAGACTCAAGTATCAGGAAGTGTCAGCAGCAGCCTCAGCTCTCGGCAATCAGTGTGAAGCAAGTGCAAATGAGCAGCTTGTGTGTGGAGCTGATGGAGAGCTGCCATCCCCAGATCTGGGCCTGTGATTGTTCCTCTGTACACATAAATATGCAGTCACATTCACACTACATCTGTCACCAGCACTACAGTGTTATTTAAGACCAATCAACACCAAGGCTCAGTCTTGGGATTTCTGAATGCATCACTGGCCTCAGTGTTTATTCAGATTTACAGAAGTCTCAGGTTCATGATGGAGAAATGCAGTACTGAAAGGTAACAAAGAACAAGTAGTAAAGTACTGCACTTAGGTAGAATTTTTAGGTATCTGTACTTAGTCAACTGTAGTGGATACTTCTTACTTTTACTTGACTATATTTGAGAGCAGGTATCTGTACTTTTTACTCTGCATTTTTGAACTGGGCTGAAAAGTTAAAAAATACTTTTCACATGCTTTGTTTTTACCTTGTTTGTGGTAACATCCTGAGTAAAGTTTTCAAGTTCAAGATTTGGCTTTAGGCAAAGAAAAATAAATACACAAAGTTCATAAGAAAAATGAAGAAATTGATTTTTATTGTTACTTCTGATCAAAATATGTATCATTTTTTAATAAATATTACATTTAACACACAAATTAACAACACTTGTGTGAAATACTTTTACATCTTAAGTATATTTTTAAACAGGTACTTGAATACTTTTACTGAAGTCGATTTATTTCATACAGTACTTTTACTTTTACCCCTACCTGCTCGCATCACTGGTTTAGGAGGAACTGAGCTCTTTGCAGCGCAGTCAATAAAATCTATTGCTAATGCTAGTGGGAGCAACCTCGAGAAAGAAGATTTATGGACACAATAGAGAAATAAAAATACCAGGATCATGTACAGCAGGTTAATATGAACATTTAAGACCAAAATGACAAGTGTGACAGCAGCAGTTACAGAGAGAGGGGCAACGTTTTTTCAATAGAAAGTGAACTGAAACCAGAGTTGATGGTGCACCTATGCTCACTTTTTACATTTAAAAAACAACTACAGATAGCTCTAGGAATACATAAAGAAGCACTATGAAACTTTTCTAATGGTGGGTTCTCAACCTGCTCCATGGAGATGCTTTGCCTAGAATGTACCACAAAATGCCATTAAATAAGCAGATAATGCCACTAGGTCAAGTTTCAGGTCAGATCTGTGGAGAGGGGAGACTGGTCACAGTAAGAATACATGTTTCTCAAGATACTTTTTTAGCAATAACACCCCTGAAGTGCAAGATAGTGATGAGTTTTATATATCCCAGTAAATATATTAACATCTCCATTGAGACGACTACCAGAAAAGTATATAGTGTATCTTTAACTAGCATCAAATACAATAACATGGTCAAATGTATATCAGGTGTATAGGCAAGTGCTGACTTCAGACACACATAAAACGAGGAATCAAAACTGTAAGCTTTGCCATTCAAATAAATCTAAATAAATAAATATCATTAAATCAAGCTGGCACCATCTGCACAACACTATGCCCAAATTGTCAGCCATTTTGTATCAAGCTGCATCAAACCACGTCACAGTTGTATGAAAACACTCTCCTGCACATACTGTAAACCCGCAGGAGCCTGTTTATTTGCATTTGACTTGATATTAAAATCACACACTTCACGGAACGCTGGTAGAACTGCTCCGAAGTGTAGCCTGGAGCGTAAATATGCTTTGAACGCTAAAGATCAATTGTTTGCAATGATCAAATACTACAGTGCAGAGAGGATTCTGTTTGAAGGCTGCTGATTGCCGACTCTGCTGATTCAGTGACATTTGGTAACCCCAGCTGCGCATAACCACGCTCTGATCTGGTTTAAATGATACACAGGGACATGCAGAGAGATACACTGTACTTTTACTATGGCAATTTATTCAATGCTGGCAATTATTTAGTGTTGCGGTAAATACTTGAGAATATCATGTTTTGGCTGTTTAGAACCAACCATAAGTGGTGTTCCATCATTATACAGATTGGGAAAGGGGCCAAGCTGTATGCAAGACAGTTGTTAGTAGGTAGTTGTATCATTTAGTAACCAAGGCAACTGTCTTTAGGGAGCAGTTAAGTTTGGATATTCCCTTTTATTAATATTTTTTCTTACCAAGAATGTCAAACTGATACAGACTTAATTACAAATGTCACAGTCGGAAAAATATGCATGAAGAACATGCAAGAAATGGTTTGAGAGGAGAGTTTAAGAGGCATTTTTTGTTAGGAAAGACGATCCATCTTTCAACAGGAATGAGGGGCTTAGACATCATTTATCTCCCATTCATAACTCCATCCCCAGACCAAGAAAACAAGGAAAACAATAGGGCTAGCCAGTATGCTAATAGGCATGAGACAGCAACCATTAGAGGCCTGAACGATTATGCAAAATAGACTCAGTTCACACTTCAAAACTATAACCAGAAACTGTAAACTAACAGGTGTGCTAGTTTCAGTGTAGTTAGCTCCTCCCTCCAGATGGTTATAAGGAAGTGTCCACCAGCAATTCATTTATTTATTTATTTATTTATTTTGATTGGGACAATGCATGTTAATGAACTGACACGATTGAACATGAACGTAAACACAAAAGGGTCAAAAAAAAAAAAAAAAATGCACATTACACTCTTTGCACAGTTCCTATAATTGCACATTCTACTCATTGCACATTCCACATTCCACTCATTGCACATTATACACATTGCACATTCCACTCATTTCACATTACACACATTGCACATTACACTCATTGCACATTACACAATTACAATCATTGCACAGTTCCCATTATTGCACCATCCAAAATACTACACATTACACTCATTGCACAGTTCTCATAATTGCACATTACATTCATTGCACAGTTTCCATTACGGCACTACCCAAAATATTGCACATTACACTCATTGCACAGTTCCCATTATTGCACCATCCAAAGTATTGCACATTGCACTCATTGCACAGTTCCCATAATTGCACCTTACAAAATATTGCACATTCCATTCATTACACAGTCCCCATCTGACCAAAACTGAAGAAGCGGCTTGGATGAGTAGCGAAACATCTTCACTCTATACTTTTGCTCAGTTGACAATAAACTTTTTCTTTTGCTGTAAATCTTACCTGGACGACTTGGGGATTATACAGACAACATAACAGAATCTGCTAGAACTAGAAGAAGAATACTAGCAGTTGGTATCAAGGGTAGATTGTGACTAGACAGTAAGTATCAAGGGATAAAGGATAGCTATAACTTTACTTGCTAGAATCCTAAAACATTATGAGAACAAATAAAATATAGGTGTATATATGGACTTTAAAAACATGGAAGAGCTTTATGGAATACAACCTGTGAAGAGCAAGAATTTTGGGCTGTGGAGAAAGAGACTAAAAATATACTTCATTGTTTTTTGTTTTTTCAATACATTTCAGTTACTATAATGAAAAACAGCTCAAGGAAATCCACATCACCTGGACTTGTGGCGTAGTTCACAGCGTTTTCCTAAAATATTGGCCGGGGAAGAGAAGTGCGTTGAGATAATCCATAGCTGGAGTCGACTCTATGGGCTCCGTCAGTCTGGCTGGCGTGTCATCAGGTCCTCCAGCTGCAGTCTGTGTGACCTTTATATGATGAACTGAACCCAGCCACTCTCCTGACATGTGCGTTTGTCTTGGGAGTATTTGGCAAAAGAGCTTCAACTTTCCCTCAGCACAGAAGCCATGACGGAGACCTGGGTCATTCTAAAGGCCACTGTACACTTTCTCAACATTTAACAAGACACAAAGGCTATCAAGGCTGTATTCATCATGGAAAACTAATGCTAGAACTAATATTTTGTATAATGTAGTAATATACCATCCACAAGCAGAAACATGTGTTACTCTGTTACTTTTACTTGAGTAACTTACATTGTGCTTTTCAGAACACTTTTCTTGCTGCATACTTTAACTCCTATAATGTGTGAGCAATATTTTTATTGAAGTAACAGTACTCTTACTTGGGTAATGACTTTGGTTACTCTTTCCACTGTGAGTAAGACTAATGACAAAAGCTTTATGTTCACAATATTCAGTTTTATTTGTGTTTCTTGCATTGCTCTTTCAGATATTATGATTTTGCTTTTGAAAATACTAGATTTTGTGCATTTTAGCTCATTATGTCTCAAAACTAAAGCAAACAACCTATTAAAATGAAAATTGATCAAAGCAAAGACAATTGTTTTTATATGTAGATTATTTTGTTTGTGGTGTCATTTTAATATTTGTCATGCTTCAAAATTAGCATTGAGGCACAAACACTTCTCTTAAGTGTCCTCTGTTGAAGTTTCACCTCATTAGTTTAGTCTTTAACATGTTGTCAGGGTGCCCCAAAAGTCACTGACACCTTTAAATCTTCAATAACTCCATAAGTTATGCTCACCAAATTTTAGCAGTAGATAAACTGAACCTTTGGAGATTTTTGGCAATATATACAGTTATAATTGTTCACTTACACTTGAACTTATCACTACTTAAACTAGGGGAAGTAAAAATGACATCATTTAAAAAAAATAATGTTTTTTTAAATGTCCACCATTTTGGGTTTGGCACTGAATAGCCTGATCCAACACACTTTGCAAAACATTTGAAAGCATTTCCAGGCTTATAGCTCTTATTTGATCCTCGATATTATGTTTTAAGTGGTTCATTGTCTGAGGTTTATTCACAAACACCTTTTCTTTAAGATAGCCTCACAGGAAGAAATTTGGGGCATCTCTGGTATTAAAATGTTGACGGTAACACCGGTGGGTTTCTGAATTTGACCCATGTGACTCAAAGTACCACTGTACAATGAGGGTTCGTTCCTCGGTGCTATATTTGCTCATATTAATGTTGGAAGGGTAGTTCTAAATGCTCTGGAAAAAAATAAAAGAAAATATTTAGAAACAAAAGAGTTATGAATTTTTTTCAACTGTCAGTGACTTTTGGGCCACCCTGTATTTATTCATTTTAGCGTGACACAGCAGAAACCTCATAGAGAGAGAATTGGACAGGAAATAGTCATAGTTACAGTGAGGTTGCACAGAGCCAATAAATCAGATGTTACGTCCTCACAGTTACTCTTTAAGCAACTCTTTCTTGGACCACTGCTTTTGTACTTCTATTTGAGTATTCCGAAGCAACTCTTATTTCATACTATTTTTTCCTACTCTACAGACCCCTTCCAGCATCTTGTTAAAAAGCTCAAATCAAAGTTTTACACATTTCACTTTCCTAACAACTTTCCAAATGAAACTAACTAAAAGCGCTGTAACTGCAGGTGTTATGGCGTTAAAAACACACACTTTTATATATATTGTGTCTGCATAATGGGGAGGAAAACCTATTTCAAAGTTGAGCAACGATTTCGGATGTGGCAAAACAAACAGGATTACAAGTGCTCGTTTGACACCTCATCACACTAACACTGAATGTGGGAATATATTTAAAATCAACAACAGCAACAACACTCGAAAATCTAGGGCAACAACATTACAGCACTGCCACGACTTAAAGTTCGAACACTTTATTTATTTTGTGGCTTATTTTCGATGATGAAAGAAAAATCGGTCTCTTTACCTACATTTATCAAAAACACCTTCTGAACTTACTAACCTCACGACAAACCACTGGTCCAATATTAAAAGGACTAAACTTGTCCAAAGAAATCCAGTTGATGAAATGAAAACCGCACTTGGAAAGCACTTTGAGACATTGAAAAGCCCCAGTTATGTCAGCAAACATTTATAATATTTTTCAACTTGAAAATTGTCAAACTCCTCCGATGGCTGCTTTTGTTGTCTTTGTATCGAGCTGACACGTATCTACCATTACTGTCTCTCGCACTAAAAACTATATTTTTCTTGAATTCTGAAGTCTTTACAAGAGATCGTCTGAGTTGTACTTTTTGTGGATTATTTCGTCTAATTTACCCAAAAGATGAGGAGTGGAGGTGTGCAAAACATCTCGTTGTTTGTCTGCTGCAGGCTTCACCCGAACTGAAGACGTCTAAAAATATGTGACTGCCAATTCAGGAAAATATACACTGTAATACAAAGGAATTCACTTTTGTTGTCTTTTTTTTCAGATCTAGCGCAAAAAAGCAGCTCCCAGGGCGTCAATGAGACAGATGTCTGCTGTCTGCATCTAAGTATAGAGCTTTTTATTCATCATGAAATAGGAAGTGCAATAGCATGCTAGTTGTGATGTTAAACTCTGCTCTGGCCTCTGAATGTTGTCAATAGAACTTATAAACTCATCATGGTGAATAATTAGGATGCTTGGAATGCATTAAGTAAGTGAGCAACAACCTGTTTAAAATGAACTACCTATAACATGTAGTTATTAATGATTTTTTAAGCGTTCTTTGACAACTTGAAGCAAGGTGTTAATGGAAGTTTTGCCTTTAAAGGTCCAATATTACGCAAATTTGACTCTTGTGAGCTTTAAGTCATGTTAGAATGTCGCTACCTCCTCAAAAACATACCTGGAGTTGTGTTTTGTTTCATTCACACCCTGCATTATTAGCCTGTCTACATCTCCAAAGCTCAAACTGCGCTGTTCCATCTTGTGATGTCACGCAGCTTTTTCTGTTCGTGCTGCCTCGGAATGGAACCTCACACCCACAACCATCGGATCCGCTAACACTTACCACACCTTTAAACTACAGTTAAAACATTGGCTAATTGCAAATCAGATTTGTGATCACTGACTCTATCTGCCGTTGCTGCCCCCTGCTGGCCTTTTACCCTGTGTCTGCGTGCGATTGTCATTGTCATGTGCGTTTGTATTTGCTCTGGTGGTGGATTGTAGCTGAATGATTGTTGTGAGTTTGCCTTCTTTGTTATAGTATATATATTTCTCAACTGTGTTCTATGTATTTATTGTGTTGTAATTTTACTCTTTTTTTTAGGTGGGCAGTATCCGCTGTCAAGAGACGACAGATGTAAAATAGCGTTTGGCTAATTCTGGCATATTTACAGAAATGTCGATTAATATGCACTGTCCCTGAAATAAATAAATAAATAAATAAATAAATAAATAAATAAATAAATAAATAAATAAATAAATAAATAAATAAATAAACACACACACACAGTGGTAGTAGTAAAGTAAAAAAAAAAAAAGTTAAGTTAAAAGCTGCATTTTACATTTTGTATTGTAGAGATAGGCAATTCCAGGTCTGAAACAATCCAAATGATCATAGTGAAGGTAAAAAAAAGCACAATGGAGCACTTCCTGTATCACCACATGACATCACAAAGTGCAACAGAGTGTTTTCAGCTTTCATAATGTGGGCCCTTTAAATATATCATATTGTTGTGCTTCTATTTAATCCTATCCAAAGTTTTGTTTTCGACTCCACCCCAAATGTCCTTTCTATTCGCCAACATAACAAACAGCAATCACAACAGAAGGCTAATGCGTGTCTGCTTTGATAAAGGCCTCACTTGGTTGTTATTGGTAAAACATAATATCCCATGATGAGAAATCTATTCAAAATCTGATGCAGGAGCTGTGTATTGTCTACCTAATCTAATCTAGCGTACTGTAGGGCGAGATAAGAGATCTCGTTGATACTGAGTGCACGAGCTCGTATACAGCCAAAGTGTTGATGTAACGACACAACGGGAGTACTTTGATAAGCCATATTCCACTAACACAGCACTGAGCAATTGCAGAGCTCCAATACAATCTATGATCATTTTCCTCGCAGACAAGCACAGGCATTCTCAGCAGCTTTGCATTCGCACTTATCACCATCTCCCAGTCTGAGGGGAGGCCATTAGCTGCACAATTACACTGTTTGATTCTGTGTGTGGTTTACCCTCACATTAAGGAGCAATGCTGGCAATGACTCTACATCAACACTGTGGGGGTTGTTTGTTTGTTGACTTTTAGGTCACAGCAGCAATCGTTAGGAATAATGAACATGTTTTAGTTTGATGTACTGCAGACAGACTAATACAACCGTTTACTGCCGTTCTGTGTTAATCAGGCCTAGCGTTATGATACTTAAAGGCCCTATATTATACAGAATTGACTCTTGTGAGCTTTAAACCATGTTTTAATGTTGTTACCTCCTCCAAAGCATACCTGGAGTTGGGTTTTGTTTTCCTTTATTATTAGTCTGTCTACATCTCCAAAACTCAAATGCTCTGTTCCACTTTGTGATGTCATAAAGTGGTAGTTTTCAAGCTAACGGCTACATTTTACCCTTAGTTCACTACAGATTGGCCATTCCAGGGCTGAAATTATCCAAATGATTCTAGTGAAGGTGTATGGAGTTAAAAAAAAAACAAAAAAAACAGCAGAGCACTTTCTGTATTACCTAATGACATCACAAGGTGGAACAAAGTGCTTTCTTTGTAAGAGCAGAGTTCAGCCTAAATATGCGGGGTGTGTGCGTTAAAAATGTGTGAGTGGAACAAAACAACTCCAGGTAAGTTTTTGATGAAGAAACAACTTTATAACAAACATCAGAAAATAGTGTAATATGGGACCTTTAAAAGTCAAAGGTGTGCACTATGTAGCTTTTATGAACGGCCACCACCTTGTCTCCATAGATATAGTTATTGCCCTGAAGATCCTTCTCTATTAGATGCTATGAAGATGTGTATGTCTTGTTTTCCACATTCATAATGTTATACCTGATTTGTGTACACATATACATTGCCTCCCAGAGTAAACATTTTTCTATCCACAAGCGGTTTAAAGTTTGTGCCCATAAATCAAGCTTAAATGAGCCTTCTTGCTATTAAAATTCAGCTCCCAGCACACTACAATATGACATGCTGTTTATTTTTTTCATCATTTGGGAATTTAAATTCACAAACTGCTTCTTCTGTCTGCATTTGGCGAGCACTGGGGTTTGGATGAATGACAAAAGTATAGTAAGTTTGTGTTGGTCATTGCAGTGCTGCGGGCCAGACTTCCCGAGTTAAGCAGGAACTTAATTATTGGAGGTATAGACTTGGCTGGAGTTAGTTTATCAGCTCTCTTCCTGGACGAGGTGCTGTTATCGCGGTGAGTGTGCCTTCACCTCCGGGATTCCCTTAGGCCCAGTCCAGGACGTGTAGTCTCCGCTCCCCTGTCCTGCTCAGGAGTCAGATACATGCGTCAGTGTTTTGTATGCCACTGTCTGCCGGTCCACTGGGAGGCTGCGTGAGGTTTATTTTGTGAACAATGTGAAGGTAATGCCAAAAATATGCAGGATTCTCCGCATAGAAAGCAAAACAGTTCTTATCTTGTCGTTTGCGGTGTAGTTTTGGATTAGCGGGCAGTTACAATATTGAAAATTGCAACTAAAATGATTTTTTTTGTGTATTAAGTGGGTATAACGTAACTTTTGGGTGTGCCACATGCTTGTTGCCATAGAGATGGTATTGCTTTGCCTTGAATGTTCCGCAGTATGGCAAAAACGATTCTATAGTGACAAGCAGAAAACGCCACTAGTCCAAGTTACATGTCAGATCAGTGTAGAGGTGACAACGCTGATATGACATGTTTTTCAATGTAAATTTTGCAGTGAAAACAACTTTAATTTTGTAATTCCAAGATATGTTTAATGCCCTACTATGGAACATTCCCGAAAAGGCAATAACATCTCTTTGGTCATATTATAGATATACCTGGTCTGATGGTATTTTAGATTCTTCCTCCACTCTGCAAGTCTTGCCAGCAGCATTGTAATGACCAACAGAAACTAACTAGAATTTTGACATTCATCCAAGTTCCAGGGCTTGCCAAATTCAGCCCAAAGAGGCCGTTTACGAATTTAAATTGCCAAACAGTGACTAAAATAAACAGTGTTTGTTTGCAGTTTTGTCCACTTGTGTTTTTAATGCTCTAAAATACCTTGAAGTAAATGTATTCTTACTGGGAACTGGCTTGTGTCTCTACAGATCTGACCTGTAAATTGACCTGGTGGCGTCACATCTCCATGGAGATGAGCAGGTTTTGGACACAAGAGATGTTACATAGTCCACTTTTGATTAAAGCAGATTTGTCAATACATGGCTAACACATCCTCTGCAAACATGATCTGTGCTTTACTGTGTTCAAGCCTCCACTATCTGATTCTTCATCCCAGCAGCCCCTGCAGCGAGAGGCTCAGCTGACAAGGTTAGGTTCATCCAATATTTGCTTCAGTCAATTCTCAGGGTAGTTGTATTTCTCAGGTGTTTTGCTTCTCAGACATGTGAGGTGTATAAGATTCTTTAGAAGATGAGAAGAATGTTTCTAAGCATCTTTTTGCTTAAATAAATGATACATAGAAAAAAATACATAGGCGTATATGATATACACTGGCCAAAAAAAGAGTCGCCACCTGGATTTAACTAAGCAAATAGGTACGAGTCAGGTCTAGGTTCAGCAACAGTCTGTGCTCCAAGAATGAGGTCAGCTGACTACCTGAATACACTGAATGACCAGGTTATTCCATCAGTGGATTTTTTCTTCCCTGATGGCATGGGCATATTCCAAGATGACAATGCCAGGATTCATCGGGCTCAAATTGTTAAAGCCTGGTTCAGGGAGCATAAGACATAATTTTTACACATGGATTGGCCTCCACAGAGTCCAGACCTTAACCCCATTGAGAATCTTTGGGATGTGCTGGAAAAGGCTTTGTGCAGCGGTCAGACTCGACCATCATCAGTGCAAGGTGGAAAATGAATGCAACGCTGGATGGAAATAAATCTTGTGACATTGCAGAAGCTTATCGAAACAATGCCTCAGCAAATGTGTGCCGTAATCAGAGCTAAAGGCGGTCCAACCAAATATTAGAGTGTGTGGCCACTTTTTTTTGGCCAGGCAGTGTACTAAAAAAAAAACAATATACAATGTAAAGGGGCCAAGACAAATTTGACTTTATTACATGAAAAAATCGGTACAGCCACTTAAGGATATATAGCTGCATATATTATGACCAGCTAATTGAGGGCAAAGCTTTCCAACAGGTTAGAATTCTGCACTTTACCTTTTACAAGCAAGTGTAAAGACTTAAGCTGTCCTTATACAGCCCAAGCTGCCGAAGGTGTAACTCAATCCCAAATCTTACAACAGTTGATGGATGCATAGCTGACGAAAAGTGTCCAATTCAACAAAAAAGTTACAGCTCAAGTTAGCACTGAAACCTGTCACGATACATCAGACTTCCATATTCGGAGCTTCGTATAGATTTTATGTCGGATCTATTGTCTCCCATTGAATGACATCCTGCCTCTCCTTCACTGAAACTCTCTTGTCTTCCCTGATGTTATGAGTCCTGACTTTGCTTTACATTGCAGAGAGCAGCACATCGCGGAGCCCTCGGGTGCCTGTGCTGTGGTTTCCCAAGAGGAGCAGTGCATCTTCCACGACGCTGTCTAATTACCCCACTGTGAGCCTGGAGACCTGCTCTACACCTGACCTTTGTGAAGGGAACAAGCACGTGCTCAACCGCTCCGAGAAGGTGAGGCAGCAGCAGGGGCTCACATAATGTATATGGTAATGTTCATAATTAGTATTTTAATATGGATGTTTTTCAATTAGCAGTTTGAGTTCAAATTAGGTTTAAAGAACACTAAGTAACTAAGTAAGAACTCACTTTTCTGAACACTTTCCTAGCTTCCTACTTATCACTGCGATGACTTCTAAGTGCTTTTCACGACTTTCAGACACCAGACAGTTTTGCCATCGTGCCACGCTGACAACAACTAGCATGCAACAGCACACTTCCTAAACTAAAGCATTAAATCTGCTTTATAATTAGATCTAGACAGCACACGTTGGTCTCATTTTGACTCTAAGAAGTGCTATTGGAGATAACTCACAGGTAGTAATAATTTGTTTTGTTTTAATACATTTAAACAGGTTGAAGCAATCGTTTTAGTTTTTAATGAGTGATCCTTCTAGCCAAGCTGCCGTGTTTAAAACCCTTCCCGTGTGAATGTGCTGCTCTCATTGTCCACCGCAGTAACAGGGACAAGCTCATTATCCTCCATAGATTTATCTCGTTAGAAAGGACAAGTAGGTCTATAAATCTAATAAATTCAACTGGTCCGTGTCGAGCATAGGTGGAGGTTTCTCAAACATTTCTTAAACCAGGGCATTAGGTGTTCTGTGGTAGTTTGTTAAAGCAGACCTACGGTGCAAACTCAACTTTTCAGAGCTTTTAACAATGTTATAGTTGTTTCCCCCTCATATTTACCCTCTCGAAGGTGTATTCAGAGTGATTTGTGCATCTTTAATTGCTTATTGTCAAGATGCCATATTGCACATAAGTTCCTGTTCTTGCCACGCCCATTGCGCTCTACTTTGCTCAATTTTATTTTCTTAATCGATGATGCACATAATATTAGTAAAAATCGCTACCGTGATGTGCAGCTAACCATAGGAGATGCCGAAACCTCACGGGTCTTTGTTGTGATGACGTTTATGGCGACGTCAGCTCCCATTGGGCACCACAGTTTCTAACACAGAAGTCAGCGGACTCGTTTCTTTTATGAAGTCGTTTTAGATGACTATTGTGATTTTATGTTGTAGTTTGTAAGTATATAGCAGGCTCAGCCACAATATGTCTTGTGTAAATGACTACACAGCTTTATATCCAAATTTTAAGTTAACAGTGAAAGAACGGGCTAATAATGTGTTTTTTTTAACCCTGGAGAACCCACAGGGGTCAAATTTGGCCACAGTTAATTATCCTAATAACCTTTACCCTTTTGCTATCCAAAATGAACAAACAAACAAAAAAAAAGTTACATTTCAATAAAAAAAAATTCTAAAAGCCCAGAGTGCCACTTCTGGCCCCTGCATAGAGACACCTAGTGGATGAATATTGAACTAAAATGAGCCGGAGAGTGGTAATGACAAGATGGCTGACCTGTTGAGCTGGAAAACTACCCAAACAAAATCATCTTTTCAGCAAACCAGCAGTTGGTAAAATTGAGTTTTTTTGTTAATCTTTTTAGTAATAGCTTGCAGAAGGACTAGAAGTATGTTTTATATTCTTTTTTGGAAAAAATTAGCGAGCCCAATGGGTCAAATTTGGCCCTGATCCTAAATTACGGAATAAAGGGTTAAAACTAAAAAAAAGTGGATATTTCAGTGTTCAGTGAACTTATAGCAGTCATTTAATGCAATGTTCAATGTTTTCCAAAGAAGAAAAGGGTTCTCCGGGGTTAAATGATTTTATTTCTCTCGCTGAACATATGTGGTTTACCCTTGGACTGGTCTTGTCTTGGTTGGTTTGGTCTCTATTTAGTCCTGGTTTCAGACCTGGTTTAGTCCTGCATATTTTAAACCTTCATCGGTGCTGCTTTAGATCGTTTTTTTATACTGGTTTTAACAAGATCATTTCAGTTCATTACAGACTGTACTTAAAAAGCGGTGTATTTTCTGATCCTTTCCTCTGTGGTACTGGGTTTGAAAAGTTTGCGAGTGCGTTGGAGCTTAGTGCAAAACATCTCAGGGCTGCTTTAGTATTCCCTTTTAATAAAGCTGCAGATTAAAAGCAGTGAATTCTTTAATGATTTATCTCAGTTTGTATTGTAGCTGCTGCTAATGAGAGACAGACGTAGATTTCACCTCAGTCGGCAAAAGTTCATGACATTTGGAGCATCTTCTTTGGTATTTGCTTTTGAAGGTTACAATGGTCAGCCAGACAGTTTGTGGTGAAGGCAGTGTCCTTTTACTAACAAACCGTAGCTACATTACAGACATAAATAAACAGCTTTCATTCCAAAAGTGCCAACGAGTCCAAAGGCAATGCATACAAATCATTTCGCCTGGTTTGGCAGAATTCAAACACATTAATCAGTATAAAGCTGGTGTATTAAGTAACGCAAATACAGATGGTTGTGCCAGGGAGGGCATCTGATCACTTTTACGGTGCACTGCTTTTCCTGGGGAGGGTCCACCACCTGCTTGCTTCCATAAGGACGTTATTGCTGTGCTTGGAATGTTTCATAGTATGGCATTAAACTCATATTTGTCATTCTTGTAGTAAGAATTCAGATATTTAACGATAAAACCACCTGTGGATGAATAAATGCAAAATATTTAATGACATCAGTGGTAGATGAAGTACTCAATTTTGTTACTTAAGTAAAAGTACAGATACGGAGGTAAAAGGTTACTCAAGTAAAAGTATCACATGAAAAAATCTACTTCAGTAAAAGTAAGTAAAAGTATTTAAGTACCTGTTTAAAAAAATTACTTTAAGAGTAAAAAGTAAAAGTATTTCACACAAGTGCTGTTAATGTGTGTTAAATGTGGTGATACTGATTCAAAATTGATACTTATTTTGTGCAACAGCAGTAATACAAATCAATTTCTACCTTTTTTTTTTTTTTTTTTTTACAAATTTTGTGTATTTATTTTTGTTTGGTCAAAGCCAAAGTTTGAACTCGAAAACTTAAATCGACCACAAACATGGTCAAACTAACCCCTCAAATCACATTAAAAGTACTTTTTATTTTTCGATCCAGTTAAAAATATGTAGTGGAGTAGAAAGTACAGATACTGCTCTCAACTAGTAGTAGTAGTAGTAGTGAAGTAAAAGGTAAAAAATCCACTGTAGCATGTACTTAAGTAAAATACACAGACCTAAAAATTTGACTTTAGTACAGTACTTTACTACTTTTACTTCCTTTACCTTCCACCACTGAATGCCATACTGTGGAACATTCCTGGAAATAAAGGAAAAGCAGTAACACGAAATACTAAGACAATCAGGCGTAATTGCATTTAACATACAGTAAAAACATATTAAAATGTTCTGCAAAAAGTAATACACTTGTACTCACTGAGACGGAAACAGTTAAAGTTGTAATCACTAAAACCCAACTATATTTTGTATTGCTTTTTGACATCACAAAGCAATTTTAACTTTGCAACTCCAAAATCAGATTGAAAATACTCCATTATGTTCCAATAGTGTTGACATAGTCTGTGCAAAGTGATAATGTTGGGTGGCCGTGGTATGGGGAGTTTAGTGTCAGCGCTGTGTCATCCAGCCCTAAGCGTTCTCCAAGGAAAGTTATAATTAAGTGAGCGCAGATAAAGTTGAGCTTATTGCTAAACCGGCTCGTCACTGTGCAGCAGGCAGCAGCAGACAGCGCTGGCAGCTTAATCAAAAATTAATGGGCGATATCACAAAAAGACAGTTTGAATGCAGCAGGAGCCGGTACACATTTGAGCAACAGGGAGGACACCTATGGTTTTCATTTCACTGGAGGCTTATATGCGCCTTATGTAAACCTGATTAATAATAATGATGATGACTTGGGTTTAACTTTCACTTTTCACTACAAACTTTACAAGCTTCTTCACAAGCAACAGTACCCCATTTTGCATCCACTCCTCACTCTTTTTCATAACTGCACTGGGGATGACTGGAAAAAGTGTCTTGCCGAAGTACACAATGGGAGTATGAGTAAAAAAAGAGCTGGATTGGAACATTAACAGACTGTGCATAACATAAAGGTCCTATATTGCGCAAATTTGACTCTTGTGAGCTTTAAGCCATGTTATAATGTTGTTACTTCATCAAAAACATACCTGGAGTTGTGTTTTGTTCATTCACACGTTTGAGTAGTGTAATCCTTTATTATTAGTCTGTCTCCACATCTCCACGTCGCAAAATGCTCTATTCCACCTTGTGATGTCATAAAGAGGCAATTTTCATGTTAACAGCTACCTTTTACCTTCTGTTCAGTAGAGATAGGCCAGGGGTGTCCAAACTTTTCTCATTAAGGGCCACATATAAAAACACAGACAAAGCTGAGGGCTGATTGAGGGCCATAGACTGTTCACCAATAAAGTGAAGACTTCAAATCTGCGTTATTATTACAGGTTAGACTGAACCACTAGACCTTTATTCATGTGTACATCCTCAGTGGGACACATTAAATATTAGACATGGGCTTGTTAAAGTAGAATTTCAGAAATATACAGTTAAATATACCGTTGAAGGTAATATGGGCCAATTCACCTGGAAGCTTGAGGGCCAAGAAAAATTTGTCTGAGGGCCACATTTAGCCCCTGGGCCACAGTTTGGGCATGCCTGAGATTGGCAGTTCGAGGGCTTAAATTATACAAATGAGTTTAGTGAAGGTGTGTGGAGTTTAAAAACACAGTGAAGCACTTCCTGTTTTACCAAGGAGGTTTGTTTGAGTCACTGTAATATTCCTCATGCAAATTTGAAGGGAAGGGCATCTGATGTATATGTCAAATCAAAATGGAAAGAATAATTCACTGAGGGAAAAGGGTAGACTAAAGCTAAAGTGGAGTAAAGGCACTATATGCTTTGTCAGTTATGTGAAGTTATATGCAGACTTTTAGTGTTCTATACAAAGGACTTTCCATTTTACTTTTTAATGAGTGATCCATCTAGAGTGGTGCCAAGCTGCCATGTTTCAAACCCTTCCAAGGCGAGTGTGCTGCTCTCATTGTCCACAGCAGTAACAGGGACATGCTCATTATCCTCCACAGATTTACCCCGAGTTCACGTTTAAATGATGCTCTGGCTCTGAAAGCACCACGGCAGACAGTAAGGAACCAATGTAAGGACAATGGGGCAGGGCCAGTCTGGGTTACATAACAGTGATGCTAAAGATCTCAAAGCCCAAGTCAAAGTTCATCGAAATTCACTTTAACGGTGCATTCACAATTGTCGTTATTTTGTTCTGGTTTGAGCTCGTTTTAATCGTGGTGTAGAGACCGTTTGGTTTTGGTTTAGTCAAGGTTTAGTTCAGGGTTTAGTCCCAGTTTAGTCCCACTTTTCATATGGTCTGTGTTGTAATTGTACATTTCTGATTATCTTACTGTCACTGCTCTGAGTGGAAAGCTGTATATCATTAAAGGGCCCATATTACACTATTTTCTGATCAATGTTACATGTTTTTTTCCTCATCACAAACATACCTGGAGCTGTGTTTTATTTCATTCACATGTTTAACACTCAAACCCTGAATATTTAGACTGTTTTCTTCTCTCAAACTGAAAACACTCTGTTCCACTTTGTGATGTCATGTGGCAATACAGGAAGTAGTCCACTGTCTTTTTAAACTCCATACACCTTCACTAGAATCATTTCAATCATTTCAGCCCTGGAATTGCCAATCGTTACTGAACTAAAGGCTGTTAACTCGAAAACCGCTTCATGACATCACAAGGTGGAACAGAGCATTTTGAGCTGTGGAGATGTAGACAGACTAATAATAAAAGGGTTATTCAAACATCAGGTATGTTTTTGTTGAGGTAACAGCATTATAACATGGTTTAAAGCTCACAAGAGTCAATTTTGAGGGATATAGGACCTTTAAACCTGGTTAAATTTGTAAAGTGGTGATGTTTTTAAAGGTATGTTTGAGCCATAAAACACCTGTCATGAAGGAAATGCAAGATACATACTTGAATGCCATACTGTGAAACATTCCAGGCACAGCAGCAAAGCAGGAGACACACTCACAGTTGAAAAGTTCCATAACATATGCAGTTAAGTTTGCAGTTTCATAGCACATATCAAGTAGCTAGTGTAAGATTACTTTGTTTAGTATTCAGTATCTGACGCCGATTGTATCACATTATGCATTGGAACACATTTTAAAAAACACATTCTTACCACAGCATACAGAAAACACTAAACAAGTTCAGACCTTTATTCTCACCATGGAATATATTTCAAGGACAAGCAAAACTGGATACTTTGGTGCCACAAATGCAGTTTAATAATCTGGTAACAAACAGTTATACTCACACCTGCAGCAGTTTTTAATGTTTTAAATGGACTTACGTATTTGTTTTGTTTGTTTTTATTTGTGTTTTTCTGTATTTGAACAGGGCGCTCATAAAAAGGAGAGTCTGAGTGCTCTCATTGCGCTCTCCGTCTATAAATAGAGTCCAAAAATAAATAAAAAATCCAAATGTCCTTGCTAAGCCAATCATTCCTTTATGACTTTCTTCTGATGCAAACATTACTTGCTGCCTATATAAAAATACATCAGTGGTCACAATCTTAAGAGTGATTAAGTAGAGCCTTCTGGGCGCATACTAACTTGAAACAAGCTACACTGAAACGCTCAATTGACATGCACACCGCAGATTCATAAAACGAACATTCACTCGTCCATGTCTTTTATGTTGAAGGCTGAGTGGAAATTATTAATGACATCTTTGATTGGCTTTAGGCTGCAATCTGGAGAGGTTAATCTTGTGCTTAGCGTAGAGACACGTTCAGACGAAGATGTGGTGGAATTCCTCTGTAAAGGTGTTTCAGAAAGTAATGAGATCAATGCTCAGATAGGTGCAAAGAATGGATTTAGCCTTCAGCCTTCAGCCGGGGTATTTGTTTTGAGATTTGATGTTTTGTTCCTTTTTATTAGCCCTCACACTCGGTTGAAAGTAATATCTGTTTTTCTGCTAAAATATTGTAGTAGCTCAGGGTTGCTCAAATGTTTTCATCTACTTTTCAAAATACACACAGATATTGGAACCGTTTGGAAACCACTTTTGTAGATTGTATGGTGCATTAAAGTAACAGGCCGAAAGCAGAGGCAAAAATCTTTATTTCGTTAATATTTTGCATGTTTTTGACAGAGGCAGGTTGGTTACATTTATTGAGTAACTAAAACTGTACTTCCTAGTAATATATATGACTGTGTATCAGTACTCTTAAGCTTTGGTTGCTCTTCCCACTGTAAGTCTAGTTAAAATGGCACCACCACTCCTTCATTGATTTAGTTTTTCTCATTTTGGGGTCTCACCTGTATATATAAATGGACATAGCTAACATGCTAGATACTGCATTCCAAATAGGAAGTCAACATGGGCACACTGGAAGGGGCATTACCTTCAACAATCTGGTAGCGGATCGGCTCTTTGTTTGCTATGATATTCGCGGTCGTAACTTGGCTCGCTAAGGGTGACGTCACACTCCCATAATCCTCTTCTTTATACAGTCTATGGCCCAATCCCCCTCCAGTCGTCCAGGGTCTGGATCCATAGCAAAAAAACTTCGTCTTTTGCTATGCTTTATTAAAAGTAAAAAGCCGAAAGTTTTAAATTCTGTCAGCCTTTTGGGACAAAATGTCTTGTTTAGAAGTGGGAAGATGTTTTGTCCTCGTCATCCAAGTACCCCCCCGCTTCTTGAGCCTTCTTGGTCCCCCCATATTTTACTTGGGTGGAATGCTTTTTTTTTTTCAGTTTCATTTAATGTAATGTATTGATTTTTGAGCACATGGAAATCAAAAGGTGGCCTTTTAAAGCAAACCTTTCCACAAATTAATCCTTAATAAGTTCCCCGAAAAAGGAGGGGAAGAAAGAAAAAACCTTCAGTAAAATCCCACCCCTTATCCTTTAAAGTTTAAGCACAGTTTTGGACTTCGGCCCTTTTTATTCGCTAATGTATCAGGACCCCATTGGGTTGGATATTTACACAGACCATTCTGCATTACTTTTTAATGTTTGGATTGGAATTCCCAGTTTTTTTTTTTGTTTTACTTGAGGAGGTTAGTTTGTCCCCTAAATACCATTTTTTTTGGGCTGCCTAATTGTCCACTTGCATAATCCCTAACTTTGGGAGTACTTTTTGCGTGCAAGTACAAATTTTTTTGGCCCCCGCCCTTCCACCACTATTTTGGAACACATGAAGAAAAGCCTTACATTAACATTTTATTCCAGTTTTCTTTCCCTGTGCTTCTGTCCTGTTGACAATGTTGCCAAAAAAAAACATAAACAATCCCATTCTCCCCCATCGGGTAAATTGACCAGAGTTTGGTATTTTAATATTCATTTTTGGATTTTCTGTTTCCCTGAAAAAAAGGCTGGTCCCTTTTCTTTTGTTTGATGAAAGGCTTGTTTCAAGCAGTAAAAGCCCAGTTTGGGATCCCTTTTTGAGGAGGAAAATTCAATTGAATATAATCATTTCTCCCTTCCAATAAACAATTGTTAAGCCTTTTTTGGTTTTGTTTGACGTTTAAGGTGGAAACAGGCGGAAGGAGTGGAACCTGGAAATTGAAGTATGAGCCAATTATACACATTTATGTCCCCCCTTGAGAACCCGTACTTCCCAACAAGACATGGATGCAACAAGTACAAACGCAAGAACAACTAAGCCCTTGGGGTTCAAACGGTGTGGAAAATTAATTTGGGTTTTACTTTGTGGAAAAAAAGAACGAGTCCCCCCCCATATTCCAACACCACTTTGTCAACTTGTTAAAAACTTTTTCAGCCCCAATAACACAACCCACGTACTAACGTGCCTTCCCCCTAGTTTTTGTCCCTGTGAAAGTTTGGGGCTTGAAAAACTTAAACTGGTACAACCCCTCCCAGGACAGACATACCGTCTTGGACTTATGAAAAAACGTTCCCCAACATCAAGTTATAAAAAAAACCCCAAAAAAAAAACCAAAAAAAACAAAACTGCTGCACCCTGCCATTTAAGTTGAAAATAAATACAAAATGCAACAGCTTTTTTTTTTATTTTATCCCCTATTAGTTTGTTTTTATTTACAATCTGGAATTCATGTCCCTTGTCCCTTGAATTTGTGTGGTAAAGTGGTCCCCCTTTTTGGGAAAGTGTCCATAAAAAAGCTCTTTCCTTTATCTTTTTATTAAGGCTAGAAATAATTGAACTTGTCCCATCCATTCATAACATTTTTTCCTGATTAAACCCTTTCACCCCAGCAGGCCATGTCCCCCCTGGGGTTTTTTTCCCCCCCCCCAGGGGGCCCCCTCCCCTCCTGGTAGGAACATGGCCCCAGAAATACCTCCCCAGGGTACAAGTTGGGGTCCAGGAGCCTACCTCAGCTTTGGCGTTCCCTCCCCCCCCCCCTAATGGTGGAGGAGGCAGTGGGGCCTGTAGTCCACCCCCCCTGAGCTGCCTCCTGTGGCGACCCCTGAGCGTCCTCCAAACCCCTAAGTCTCCTAAGGGCACGTTGTGCCCCCAGCCCCCCCACCCCTGCAAGAGAAAACTTCCCCCATTTTTGACCCACTTATATCTGCGATCTTGTTTCTTTTTGTCCATTATCCCAAAAGCTCATGACCCCCATTAATGTTAGGATAGGGAACATAAGGAATTGACCCCAGTAAAATTTCGAGAGCCTTTACCTATTACTCAGCTTTCTTTCCCCGTTATCACAGCAATTCCCGATTAACAGCCGATGTGGCCATCACTGGGGGGACCACGTTGCCACCTGTCCCCCAATTACCCTCCGCCTCCATCCTTTTTTCCGTCACTTGTGGAGCCAAGAACCCTGATAACACTTTAACCCCTCCCCTGCAACTTGAGGGCAGGAAACTTCTCTACCCAAACCTGGAGATGGGCAAAAACCCAAACCACCCTTTTTTTTCTGGTTGAGAAAAAAAAACCTATTCCCCTGCAGGTCCCCTGGTCCCCCCCCCCCTGGCTTGAAAAAAAAACACAAATGAAAGCCCCATCAGGAAACAAAACATCTTCTCCTGCAAACATCAGAAGATGATATCACCTGTGCATCCCCCCCCTCAACTGGCCCCCCCCCCCTTCTGGCCCCTGGGGCCCCCCTGCCAACCCTAAGAAACTTCGGGGGTTTTTCCCATAAAAAACAATTGAACAGGAACCGTAAAAAGGGCAAAAGCCCCTGGTGGGACAGTCCCAAAAACAATGAGCTGGGAAAACGGTCTGAAACTTACTGGCAAAATTACAAACAACAAAGCTCCCTGCCTTCTGGTCCCATACAGGGAACCCGGGGAAACGGCCCTTTTAGCAAAGGGGGGCCCCCCCTCCCGGTCCCCCGGTACCCGGGAGCCAAACACCCTTCAAAGGAAGGGACAAGGACATGGTTGTTTTTGAAAATGCCCCTTCCTTCCCAAGATCCCCAACAAAAGCCCCACAATTGTGAAACTGGTTGTGGGCACAACTCCCATGAAACCCTCCAATCCTGAGAGTATAGACCAACCTGCCCTCCGTACGAAATTATTGATTTGTACTTGTGGTGTTTTATTTTTTTTTTTTTCCCTTAGTGGTTGACTCCCCTCCCTACTGGTCCCCCCAACTGCCCCCCGTTGCCCAACCCTTGACCACTCCTGTGCCATTGGATCCCCCCCTCCCCCCGCAGTGTTTTTGTTTTAAAAAGGGCCCTGGGTTTGTTAATGGGCCCTAAATATGCCTAACATCAATAAATGTAGCTAATATCAAACAAAAGCAACAGGACCGTCGCATTTTGGGCCGAATTTGAAAACCCTATCCTAGTTTGGGTCATTTTCAACACGTCCTGTAAATTTACATAAAACCTAACTCTTGTAAATCTTTTTTTAAACCAGGTTAAAATGTTTTGTTGTTTATCAACATACAAAAGCATATCGGGAAGTTTTTTGTGTCCTTTGTTGGTTGTTTTTTTTTCCCCAATTCACAACAATGTTTTGAAAGTTTACCCCTGCAATTAGTTTATCTATTCCTAATAAAAAATCAAAAATACTTTACTTTTTTTTTTGGTTCCCGTGTTCCCCTTTGGGTGAATGCAATGGTACTATAGTAGTTTTTTTTTTTTCCCAAGTTTACAGCGACCGTGTGTTTACCTGTGGGTCACCTCAGAAGATTGGCAACTCCAATGCTTTGGGGGGGGGGGGGGGGTGGAAATTTATACCAATGGATTTCCCAGTGAAGGTGTTCCATGGATGTTTTAAAAAACACAATGGGAGGCACTTTTCCCCTGGTATTAAAAACCAACCATGACGCATTCAACAAAGGTTTGAAAACAGAGTGTTTTTTTCAGTTTAAAGAGAATAAACATGGCAAGGGCAACCAGCAAAACATGAACAAAAAAAAAAAAACAACATAACTGCAGGATTTTTGAAGGAATGATGGGGAAAAAAATATATGTATAATGGTAGATCAGAAAAAATAGCGTTGGATAAAGGAGGCCCTGGTAATTTGAGTTCATTTGTTTTTTATAATACTTGCACCCACATTACTACAATGTCCTCATTATGTTTCGTCCAAACTTTCACAAGGTTTTTGTTTGAGTTTTCTGTGGCACCCAACCATGGACAACACGCTTTCCAACGTTTATTGTGGGGAATTTTTGGTTCACAATCCCTAATACAATACAATACTTGGTCCCCACGTACCCCCCCCCCCAAAAAATGAACTGGGTACAACCCTGCGCCATAATACCAAACAATTATAATTCCTTTTACATTGGAGAACTTTTTGGAAACCCATTAACTATTTTGGGCAAACACTATTTAATCCCAAATAGTCCTTTGTTCCTGCCAAGCAATTTTACACTTCACAAGGGACGTTTGGTTTTTTAAAACACCAATAAAAGTTTAAATTGGAAATGGCACCTTATATTCCAGAATGGGACCCATTTTACAATAATATCCTTTAAATCCTCCCCATAAATAATCTCCATCCTCCTCGTCAAATTATCTACATATTTTGTGGTTTTTTCCATATAAATCCAAAAAAAGTTTTTTTTTTACTTTCCATACGTCCCCTTTGCTAGGTCCCAGGGTTGGGTGGTGGTAATGGTTTGGGGGGTAATGGACCCCCTCTTAATCCCGTTTGAAATCTTTTGGTTCCCCCCACGGTCCACGCAAGAAAAACCTTTTAATTTATACACGGTCCTTATGCGAAGTTTCCCCCTTGCGCAATATCGCGTCAACTTACTATCCCCTGGTCCCTATTCCCTCCTTGAAAAAACCCTGAGTCCCCTGCCCCTTTACAGCATTTTTCCCCACCCCCCGACCCCCCTCGGCCCTGGGGCTGTGCTTACTCTCTCCGGCTTCTTCAGACACGGGAAATCCGTTTTTGGTACGATTAAAAAATAGTACAATGTTTAATTCATCCCGAAAAAATGATCCTTTTTCAGTCCCCAGAAAGTCCCGACCACCCACCCATGTTCCCTCCCCCTCGTCCCTGCGGTCCTGGTGATTTAGTCCCCCCCCCCACCCCGTTCCCGCCGCTCACAAAGTTTGCAATCTTTGGGATGGACGGAACATACTGCCCGGCCACAGTTTTTTTATCCAAATAGGATAAATGTACAATCCCGAATTCGTTAATGGCCCGTTTTTTTGTTTTCCCAGGTTTTTGTGTCGACAAATTCCCCCCCCAAGCTCCCCTGTTTGTTTTATGAAAGTGCTAGCTTTCCTCGAATGATGGGAAGGTGGTGGGGTTTTTTTTTTTGGACAAGATTCCACCCCCTTGGGTGGGTCGTCCCCCGATGAAATTGGCCTCCCTGGTGACCGGTGGGGTTTTTTTTTTGTCTGACCACGGACGATGAGTTTGTTGGTCCCTGGTTTGTGGACCATGCCTGCAGAAAGAATTTCCTCCATGGGAGCTTTCCCCTGGTGACGAAGTTGCGGGGAGTTTTTTCCCCTAATTGTTTAAAATTCTGGCCCCCCCTTTGTCGAGCCGTTTTCCCCCCACACCCCCCCCTCGGCCTTTACAAAAAGGGGCCCCCCCTCGTTGGGGAAAGATCTAGAAGAACAAGAAAGAGAGAGTACCCGTGGAAGGGATAATAACTAACCCCTAACCAACAAAAAGTTTTAATGAATTTAAAATTGACAGGCACAACCTCACATGTTGTAATGAAATAACTTATATAGGTTGACAACCCCAGAACCTTTATATCACCTATAATAAAAAAAGACCAACATACCACTTTTTTTTTTCCCCCCCTCAACTGTCCCCCCCCCCCCTGATTAAATCAGAAATTTAACCTGTTACCTGTTTTGAGGTCCCAAATTAGATTACCAAAAACATTTTTATTTATTTATTTTTTGCCTTAAATTCCCCCAGACATAAATGACGAAATGAGGCAACACATTTTTTTTAAGACAGTGTGTTTTTTTTTTTCATTACCTTTTTTCTTCCTTTCCTTACCAAAGTCAGAAAGTTTTTACATACATTTAATTACTATTTGGGTTTTAATTGCCTTTTTTAATGAATGACTTGGGTCCACAAAACATTTTGGATGTCCCCCTACCACATGGGCCCTTTCTCCACAATAGTTTTTGGGGGCAGGTATTTTTTTTAGTCCCATTCCTCCCTGACCAGGAAAAACTGGGGGTGTTACTGAACGGGCCCAAAGTTTGTAAAGTCCCCTCCTTACTCCCGAACATTCCCCATTACATTTTTCAAATAGGCATTTGAAAATTCCGGGCCCCCTTTTTGGTTGTGTGGACCACCTGCAACACACTTGAACCCTTTTTCCCCATCCATCCATGTATTCTTAAGCCTTATCCTGGGTCCCGGGTCGAGCGGGGGCAGCAAACAGTCCTTTAAGCAAGGGTACTTCCTCCCCAACCTCCACTCTATCTTACTAATGTGTGGCCGCCCCAGCCACCTTGTGCCGGAGGAAATTCCATTTCCGCACCGGCGTTGGTCAATCCCACGAAATTACTGTCCCCCCCCTTTTCCCCCGGTCCATTTTACCCAGAAGACCTGGCACAACTGTATCTGGGCTTTTTTTTTTTTTCTCTTTTGGGTAGTTTTCCTTTTGGAGTTACAAAACGACGGTTTTTTTCTAGCACAGTGGTTTTTTTTCAGCCCCAATGGCCGGGGTATAGTACTCCGGTTCACTGGTTTTTTTGTGAAATAATGAACAAACACTTCCTTTTACCAAGCTTCAGCCAGCAACTCCTTTCAGAGGGTCCTTTTTGCTGTTTGGGGTTTTTTTGTTTCTTGGGTTTAATTTGCACAAAACATGTTTTTTCAATCCGGGGGTCTCTTTTGGTGAACCCCCACAGAAACCGATCAAATAAAACTTATGAGAAAGCCCCTTTCCCCAAAGACATGACCCAAACCCCAATCATTCATCTTTGGGTTTTTTTTTTTCCCAAAAAATTTGTGTGTTTTTTAACAGGCATAATATGAATCTTACTGGTATTGTAACAACTTCTTGACCTTTTGAAAGAAAATTGTTAGAAAAAAGTTATCTACAAAAATCCCTTTCCCCTCTGATTTAGTCTGGGCCATTTAAGCAAAATAGAAAATATTGTGCCAAATCCTAATTTTGGGAACCTAAAACAGGAAAAGTTGTCCTGGATTCTGTTAGACCCCAAATGGGCAGAAAAAAGGTGTTATGGTGGTCCCCCCCCCACCTTTTTTCTATAAGTGGGTGGGTAATGCAAATGACTCCTAGGTCTTGGGTTCCCCTATGAACAATGATTTTTTACACCACACAAATGTGGGACAAGATCCCGTTTCCACCCTTGTTTGCCTTTTCCCTCCATATTTTAAATTGCCACCCAGCCTCCTTTAAAAACTCCCTGACCCTGCAAATGAAAATTTCCCTTTATTTTAACCCCAGTTTTAGGACCCCTTTTTATCAAATGTATTTAACCCTTTCATTGTTTGAAATTTTTATAATGTGTTTGTGCTTGAGTTGACCGATATAACAGTTTATGTTGAGTGGTTTCGTAAAGTTACTTTCCTGTGTCATTTATATTTGGCCCACGTGGACAAAAAAAATTGAACTTTTGTTATTTAATTGATTGAATTGGGTTTTACAGAAAAAAAAATAAATTCCCCACAAAAAGGAACAAATTCAATAAAAAAGTTTGAAGCCCTGTTTGAAAAATTTTATATTTACTAACCTGTAGAACTCTAAATTAGATGGTCTTCCCTTCACCAACAAAAAAAATGAAACCCCGTCCCATCTGGTCCCACCCCCCCCCCTTGGTTTTTTTTTACTGGCCCCTTAATGCATTTTGCCCACCTCTGGGGAAGAGAGAAGGACAAATAGAGGTCCCCCAGTAGAAAAAGTAACAATTTTTGTGAGAAGTGTTTAGATGTCCCCCTTATATATAAACGCCAATTTTGAACTCTTGTGAAGCTTAAAACCCATTTTACCTCATCAAAAGTTTATTGAATATGCGTTTTTTGAATGCGCAGGTTTTGTGTGTTTACCACATATGGGTGGTTTACAATGAAAACACAAACACAACTCCAGACAATGTATTTTGTTTTTGAATGAAGAAGAAACCAACATTCATAATATAAATCCAGAAACATAGAAGAAAGAATACGGGGCCCCGCTTTAAACAATGAACCATACATGACTCAAATGTGGATGAATTTAACCCTTTAAAGGGTTTGGCTGGTTTTTTTTCAGATTCTAAATGCAATGATATCCTACTCCCAAATGAGGCACAAGAGCCAGTTTTCCATATTGGGTTACAAAAATAATTCTCATATTTTGCCTACAGAATTTGAGTGGCTACCCTCTGGACATAGGCTCCAGCTCCCAGCCTGCAGGCCCAGAAGAGGAAGAACATTTTCGAGCCCTTTGGGGGCAATCCAGCTCTGAACAGCAATAATGCCAATAACAGTTTGCACTAGCACTGTTGTTAGGGTAACTTTTTACTGAGTGAATGTGGGGAGTTTTTAAAGCTTCTTCCTGATGATTTCGATTTCTAAAAACACTCTAGAACTTGCCTCACTACAACAAAAAAATCAGCATTTTTTGACCACCCGTATTGCATATTTTTGGCCTAAAGGTGTGACGTCATCTGAAACTCAACAATAGAGATGTCAAAAATACCAATTCGGAGCGAGGTAATGCCCCTTCCCGCTGGTTTAGCAGGGGGCCAACACTGTCAATCAAACCTGTTGCCAAGTCTTGGGAAAGAAAGCACCTCATTCGCTTATTATTATCTTGTTTCATGGACAAAATCGCCAATTAAAAACACCACGATCATATTGAGCAGATTAAACATTTTAAGACCAATGACGAGCCTGACAGCAGCACTTATGGAGAGAGGGGCAACAGTTGTACAAAAGAAAGAGTCAGTGGAGTCAGAAGTGCTCTCATGCTCACTTCCCTGTTTGGAACGCGGCGGCTACTAAGTTAGCTATGTCCATTTTATATATTATAGTCTGTGGGTGCAAGTAGCTGTAGCTGCAAGATGTTAGTGGGTGGAGGGAGTGTTTTATGAATATTTATGACTGACAATGATTTGAATGGTGATTTGGTTGAGAGGCAAAGGTGGGCAGACTTGAGGTAAAGTATCCCACGTCTTGTGATTTGAGGGCATATGTAAAGAATAACCTATTTTTTTGTGTAATAACAGGATATACCAGCTTTTTTACTAAAATGAAGCTGATGGCAGGCCTGTAAAGTGTCAAAGCAAAATCTCACCCATTATTACTTGCGTTATATAAAGCATACATTCATCTTCACAATAGCATATTTAAGGTACTTGAGAAACTGTAAAACTGTACTTCAACACATACATCATCATTATAATAATAATCTTGTGGTGGCGTTGATAGCGTTGTAAACCGCTGCTAAATGCTCCGATTTGTCAAATTTGTCATGTGTGTTTTCCTGGTTCAGTATAATGTGTCCTTCTGCTGTGACACTCCAGTTCAATAAACATGATTAATACGCAGGTCCTGTTCTCTGCAATTCAATAAAGACAGTGGTTTCTGATATATACATGCGCTCATAATCTCGCAAGAGGAGCTGATGCCATAAACCTCATTACAACAAAGAGCTGTGCAGCTGTCAGCCCCTCCGATTGTTAGCTGCAGATCATACTAGCGAGTAGCATATTTTCATTTGTACCAAAATGACTACACAATGCTGCCGAATCCGACGCGTATCATTGATTAAGAAAATTAAATTGAAGAACGAAGTAAGTACAGTGCAGTGGGCGTATGGCAGTGGCAGTGAAAACGGGGATTGATCTGCAATATGGCGTCTTGTGAGGCAAGGCAAGACAAGTTTATTTGTATAGCATAATTCGCACACAAAGTCATTCAAAGTGCTTTACAGAATAAGAGAGACATTAAAATCACACAAATCAGAACATAAATAATCACAAATAATCATCATAAATCACTATTAAAACAGAAGAGTGCAGAATAAAAACCTTTTAGTCATATGCACAGCTAAAAAGAATTGTTTTGAGCCTGGATTTAAACATTGTCAAAGTAGAGGCCTGTCTCACATCTTCAGGAAGACTGTTCCAGGTTATAGCTGAATGAAACTGAAATGCTGATCCCCCGTGTTTAGTCCTGACTCTGGGCACCAGCAGGAGGCCGGTGCCTGAAGTCCTCAGAGTGAGAGATGGTTCATATGACATTAACATGTGGGAGATGTACTTTGGTGCTAGGCCATGAAGAGACTTGTTCACCAGCAGAACTGATTTAAAGTCTATTCTCTGAGCCACAGGAGCCAGTGCAGAGACCTGAGCACAGGACGCATGTGCTTGTACTTCCTGGTTCTAGTCAGTCAGTGAGTGATTAAAGATTGCTCAAACATGCACGAATCACTCCAAAAACAACTCCAAGAGGTTTTATTTTGCATAATAGGTCTGCTTTAACCTTACATCTAGAAGTTGTAGCAATATGGATACAATATCTTGGATGCACTTAGAAATTCTTTTCAGCACAACCTAGATTGAGGAGTTTTTTTTATCTATGAAAAACAGGGGAAATATTTCAGTATGAATAACAACTACTAAACAAGCAAGTACTACAAAGTGTATTTGTTTTCTTGCTTGATTCTTAAGTGATTACTTTTTTTGGATTTAAAAAAAAAAAAAAAAAAAAAAAAAAAGTGGAAAAGATTACATACCCTGATTAGAGATGGACCGATACCGATACTTGTATTGAATAGTGATAAATAACCTGGATCGGGTATCATCCCCTGATATCGGTTCAGCCAAGACCCTGGTTGAGGCTTTAATTGGATAGACAGTATTAAGTCTATTTACAGGCAGATTTGGACCCAGCACATCTCATAATGTCTAAACTTGTTTTGTAGTTATTTGAAGGATAAATTAACAGTTGCATAACACAACTGGATCACTTATGTTTTAAGTAAATAAGTCCCATTTTCTGTCCTTGGTCTTTGATAAATATATTGGTAAATATTGGGTAACTGCAGATTAAAAGTATCAGTATTGGTATCTGGACTGAAAAAGCTGGACTGGTGCATCCCTAGCCCTGATATGTCTTTTGTTCATCAGGAGGTTCAGGCAAAGTCCCTATTTTTCCTATTTTCCCTGTTTTGTGTAGTTTTGTTTTCCTCTGAAACAGAACTATAAAACTCCCATTGCAAGATAGGGCCAATGCATCTTAGTAGAAGTAGTTTGGCTTGCTGTGTGCTGTACTGTAGATTGCATTTCTCTATTTCCAGTGCACAGCAGCGATGATTAAACACCGCTGTTTCTTTATTATGACTGTGGGAATGCTTCGATTAAAAAGCTAACCTTTATCCGAGCTTTCTTTCTGAAGGTAGGGGTAGCCATAGGTTACCTCTAAAGTCCCGGCAGTATCGATCCATTTAGCTACACTTATGAATGCTGAGTTGCCGGCACTGCCTTAGGGCCACAACACTACGATTAATCTTTTATGAGAACGGCACCTTTTCAACTGCACAGCTTTGCAACACACACAAGTATGCTATAGCTTGGCGTAGTGATACATTTTCATCATCTGTGTTGGTAGAAATAGCAAAGATGAGAGGGAAAAGTGTAGAATCGCTGTAAACACAAAAAGTGCTTAAAGTGCTGTTTTTGATAGCTGCCTGCCATTGAGAAAGCAGAATATGAACATATATAGTCAAGCATAAGACGCAATAATAACAAAGCACTTTCTGAACTTTCTTGAACACATTACAAAGTGTTATTTCATCATAAAACATACCAGAAGCTGTATTTTGTTTCATATATGCATGTGTCTAGACTGAAAAGTGGATCGTTTTTACTTTAACTTCACTACACTTGAGAGAAGGTATCTGTACTACATTTTTGAACAGGACTTTTCAGTATTTTTCACTACTGTTTGAGACTCCAAAGACTGAAGGTTTATTTTTAACACACTTGCGGTTTGAGCAAACAAAAATATGCAAATAAAAACAGCTAGGAAAAAAACCCAAAAAACAATTGAACAAAATTCAGCACAAATAGTTACTATATTACCTGAAAATCTGCGCAAAATACTTTTACTTTGTACCCTTTAAGTACATTTTTAAACAGGTACTTTAATACTTTTAAGTTGATTTTTTTCATGTGATACTTTCTCTCCGGTACTTGTACTTTTACTTAAGTAACATAATTGATTACTTCTTCCACCACTGAATGTTCCACAGACCAGCATAACACTTCATCTCCATGGAGACCTCCAAGCAGGTGACAACAAACACTAAGGAATATTCCAGGCAAAGCAACATCTTCATGAAGCAAGAAGGTGATGGACCAACCTCTGGAAAACTTACACAGTGAAGCTTTAATATGTCAGACTTTAACTCTTCCCACACTGACAAATAATACTGTAGTTGATTTGATTTCCCTCCAACTAACAATTAACTTAAAGTGCCCATATTACACTATCTTCTGATCTGTTATAATGTTGTTTCCTCATCACAAACATACCTGAAGTCGTGTTTTGTTTCATTCACACATGTTTAACACAGAAACACTGCATATTTAGGCTGAGTTCTGCTCTTAAACAGACCACACTCTGTTCCACCTTGTGATGTCATCATGTGGTAATACAGGAAGTGCTCCGCTGTATTTTTAAACTCCATACACCTTCGTTAGAACAATTCAGATAATTACAGCCCTGAAATTTCCAATCTTAACTGAACAAAAGGTAAAAGGTAGCTGTTAACTTGAAAACCACAACTCCATGACATCACAAGGTGGAACAGAGCATTTAGAGCTTTGGAGATGTAGACAGACTAATAATGTTACTCAAACATGTGTGAATGAAACGGTTAAAGCTCATAAGAGTCAATTTTGTGTAATATAGGACCTTTAACTCAAAAAAAAAAAAAAAATCATGTGCCTTTGCTGTCCTAGAGCTTGGTTTAAAATGATGAAAAAAGGCATTGAAAAACATACTCCCATTACAGAAGAAGGTACAGGTCAAACTGTCAGGGCCAATCTCTTCACATTATAAGACTTGGACTGCCGTGTCTCTCTATAGCAGGAAGCTACATGTGCTAACCTTCGTCAGTTTATTGATTTCTACAGCTGTTGTGGTTGTTTACTCCCTGGGAATCTGAACACTGGCTAAATTACATGACGGTTTCTAAGAGGCAGAAGCGCCAGAGAGGAATAATGATGAGGCCACTGTGGAGAGACGCCAATAAACATCCAGGTAAGACACATCAACTTCACTTGTGTTAGGATTTATCAAAAACATTTTACCATTTTGTGTAGACTCTTGCACTGTAGTGAGCATAATTTGTAGTCTACAGAGAAGATAACTGGCTTTCCCCCCCAAGTCTGCCTACAGTTAAATGAAGACATGCAGGTTGGCTATTGTAGCTTAAACAGTCTATATTACACCATTTTCTGATCTCTTATAATGTTTCCTCATCTCAAACATAGCTAAAGTCCTAGAATTGCCAATCTCTACTGAACTAAAGGTTAAAAAAAAAAAGAAAAAGCAGCTGTTAACCCTTTAAGGACTGAGCACACTATAGACCATTATAGCACCCTAGACTTTTTTTTTTTCTTCTTTTTTTTTTGCCATAAAAATCATGTTAAATGAAGTCTCAGCATGTACTTCTGCCTTTTTTCACACAACTACCTCTGTTTCACATATCCATCCTTATTTTTTCCGTTGATGCATCAAATAACGGACTGGGAGATCCCTGGGGGGCACCTGCCTCGGTCATCTTTGAGGGTCAACGTAAGCACATTACCGTAATGACAGAAACATATTTAAAGAGCTCGGTGCCTCTGCTTTGAGATACTGTTTGAATTTACATGATAGCACAACTGGTTGCAAAGTTACGGTAATGCAAAGTCCGCAATCGCAAATCCATCGGTGGTGCTTTAGGGTTAACTTGAAAACTACCACTACATGACATCACAAGGTGGACCAGGACATTTTGAGCTTTGGAGATGTAGACAGACTAATATAATAAAGGATTACTCAAACATGCATGAATGAAACAAAACACAACTCCAGGTGTGTTTTTCAGGAGGTAACTACTTTCGAACTTGGGTTAAAGCTCACAAGAGTCAATTTTACGCAATATAGGACCTTTAAATGAGGTACAGCATTCAATTCAATTAAAATAAAACCATTTCAGTTGGTGTCTTGCAGGTTTCTTCCATTTAAGTGTCTGTAAATTTGAAACATGGAAAAATTAAAAGCCCACGTACTCACCTTTTTCCAATTATTTGAGTAAAATTTGCCTCATCACAGATATATAGTACAGTATAAGCAGCTCCTGAGGTCAAAATAAGTCAGCTGTGTACTGTCTACATCTAACTATTAAGTGATAATCTTAAAGTGTGTGATTAGCATGCTAGTTGTTGTTAGGCCAGGTCACGATAACACATTTTTAAGTATGATATATTGTTGAAGAAAATATACATGATAAACGATAATGTTGAAACTAATTAATGCCACTGACAAAACAACCCTAAAGTTGAATTATCACCCCATAAAATATTCAAAATGTACGATATGATTCAAAAACACAAACGGCAATAAATAAACAGCAGAATGAAACTCTTGTACTTAGTTTGCATCTGTAATGAGTCTCAGAAGTTATTTATTCAACCCCCCACAGCTCAAATCTCATAATAGAACAGGAAAAACAACAACATTTTCCCGACTAGTACTAACAAAAAGTACCCGTGATAAGTACTGAGCCCCAAAAGTATTGCTCCATCAAACATATACTGAATGATAAGTCATGTAGTATTCATCGTGACAGGCCTAGTGATGGTAAAACGTCACACTTATAAACTCATTGTGGTGAATAGTTAGGATAGTCGGGATGCATAAGGTAACTGCAGAAACTTTATACAAATCGTTTAAAATGAATTCATAGTTTTTTCATGTTTTTAAGACAGTAAAAATCAGGTACATCACCTTTAAATTATCCTCCATAGGTACTCCTAAGCAGGACACAAGACAAAATGTTGCTAATTAGCTCTTTGTTCCTTACAGAACCTAAAGACATACGGATATAGCCAAGAGACTGTGTTAAAAACAATGATGCATTTCTTCTTCTTCCTTTTTTTTTCTTACTTTTTGCCACCTGACTCCCCAGTTGAAGACCTTGTTAATGTAGTGTTTGTGAAAACTCGTCCTCGACCTGTTGAGAGTTGTTTCTTTCCATCTATTTCAGACTTCTTCCACAGAATAATAAACCTCTGTAGTTTTTTTTATGGAACTGTGATAAAAAGTCAAAGCTGCGAGAGTGTACAGAACCACTAGGGTCTAATTAATATCTAGATACAAACTTAAGACTGCTGTGCGTGTCATTTTTATGTACTCTTTCAAACTCAATTGCGATACAAAGGAAAAAAGCTTAATTTTGAAACCACTACGATAAAAGAGTAACGCAAATAAGAAAGATTAAAATACAAGTAAATGAATCAATAAACAACGGCTCCCTCTTATTTTGAATTTAAATGTCCAATCATGTGATTATGTTTTGGCGACAAATCCATTGGTCCTGATTACGTGTTTGGCTGATCAGAAGGTTGGCGGTTCAAATCCCGCTCTTGACATAAACATCATTGGTTGGCGGTGCGATTCCAGCTCCCATAGATGAACGCTGTTGTGTCGAGTGTCTTGAAAATGGAAAAACGCTATATAAAAAAGTGATTCTTCCCCCTAAATAGGAAGTTTTGGACTGCCACCTAGTATACAGTTGCTTCTTTTGTTCTTTTTTTTGTGTGACGATGCTATTCCTTGTTCATTTGCACCTCTACACGATTACCGCTGAGCGTTACCGTCTCATTTTATCAACACTTATCACAGTGCCAGATGTTATAAATGAAAAAGCCCCCTCCAAGTCACATTTCTACCTGCAAAATAAACGGCGGCTTTTCGCCCTGTTCCCGGTGCATGTGTTTTATGATGAGATTAGCCCTGCACTTCCAGATCCTCCTTGTGGCCTATTTAAGCATGTCTAATGTCCCACCAGCAGCTGCACATTCAAAGGATTGTTTAACGGGGTGTAACAAAGCCAACAAGCATGAGAGACAGGGAAACATGCAGCCAGTGTTCATCGACTGACCTGTCTATTATATGTAATTGGTGCGTGGTGAGCTCTGATTCCTGATTGGCTGCCACCTCTTTAATGATTCAGTCTGATTCATTCTGGGTGGTTGATTGTTGGTTTAGAATTTTGTCACATAACCTATTCTGCGCTTGCTATTCTAAGATGAAACTCTCAGAAGGGCTGGGAAAGTCTACAGCCAATCACGTTTCATCCAGTATGACATCCTTGCTGTCAGTGCAATCGCTCATTTGTCCAGGATAAAGGTAAAGGTTTTAATTAAGTCACCTGGAAATTTAGGATAAGCCCACCACACACGACAGGACTTTACGGTCTTAAATGATTTTTTTAAAACATGCGACAAAAAGTGCAGATTACAGACAGGAGGAGAATCGTATGAGATTTTAAAACTCTGAGCACACAGGCTGTAGCGAAGAGACCACACGCTACAAGCTTAAAATAAAAAATGAGCTAACAAAACTAGCGCACCTCCATCAGCTGTTTCCTACAGTAAAACAACTCGCTTTGAGACGCTAAAGTGTTCAAAAGATCAGATCAGATCATTGTGGCGCAGTAGTTCAGATAAATGCTTTTAATGCACAAAAGGCTGGCGCTAAATGACACCAGAAGAGTGACGATCGCTAATCTTCAGCAGCTTCACCCCGATCCCCCCTAGTATACTCGCCATTCTTACTTTTAAAGAACACTTCAAACCGGATTAATAGCGCTGTTTTATGGACTGGGTGTCATTATTTGCTAAGGACAAATTTAAAAGGATAATATGAAAAGAGAATGCCGCAGTTTAATTTTACAACTCGTGCCTCTGTGTGTCCGTCACTCCATCTTCTACCTCTGACGTTCTGTTTTATTGGCTGTTGCCGTGGTGATGTGTTGTGGTTACGATATTAATCACACTGATACCACGCACTCAAGAAAAATTGCGTACGAAGACACAAAGTTAGGTTGGGATCTCGTTATTAATTCATTTAAAAATAGATTCTCTTCTCAATATCAGCTGCTACGGTACAGGATTAGCTGGTAAACAGTTTGTAGTGTGCACATTCATTGAATTCAAACCCTTGTGTATCAAATTATAGAAAGAACACAGACAGAAAGAGAAGCTAACACAGTCTAGTTTCCCCAAATCTATAATTTTAAATGCTTTCTGGGTGAAACAAGAACATGAGGTGCCATAACACTGTGTACTTCTCTTATTTACCGGTGAATGGGCCTCCACAGGTCAGCTACAAGTAATGGTCAGATTTCCACTCCAATAATGACCACATGTGTGTTTTCAATCAAAGCAGAGAGGGCTAAGAAGTGCATTTTAATAAACACGTGCGGGTGGAAAGTCAGGCGGCAGAGGCTCATTTAGCTGCTCATTTGCGAGAGAGGAGAGGGACCACAGCCAAGAGACGAACATGACGAACCACGTGACAGTTGTTTGCAGCCACTAGCAGAGGATCGACCAGAACAACATTGTGTTTTACTTCAAATGTGCATAGGGAAATGACTCCAGATATACTCCAGTTTATAGATATAGAAATATGAAAGTGACCAATTTTAGCTGCAGGTTTTCTCACTTTGTTATGGAAACAAAGTGATGCAATTAAGTTTAATAATTATCATTATTGTTCCAGTTGTTACCCATGGATTTTTCATTCAGCCTTTTTATTTTTATTTAGACCATCTAATTGTCACCCCTTTGAAGCATTATTATTATGCAAAATCGACTTTTCAGAGCTTTTAACCATGCTATAGTTGTTTCCTCTTCTCATTTATCCTCTAAAAGTTGTTTTTGGATTTGTGCATATTTGAGCAATCACTTATTTTGAAGGTGTCATAATGTCAATCAGTCTTCTTTTTCTCTGGCCAGTGTGATGGAGATTGAAGGGGTAGGTACCTGTGCTTACTTTACTGTACTTACTGTACTTTTCTTGAGTACATTTTTAACTGCATGTGCTTTACTTTTACTTCACTACATTTTAAAGACGGTATCTGTACTTTCTACACCACTACATTTGAACTGGACTGAAAAATTCATAGTTTCACATTCATAGTTTGAGCAAACAAAAATATGCAAATAAAACCGAAAAAAAAAATAAAAATAAAAAAAACAAAAATTCAGCCTAAATCTTTATCTCTTTATCAAAATCATTACATTTTAAGCTTTATTACATCTCAAACACTGCACAAAATACTTTTAATTTTTACTCTTTAAGTACATTTTTAAATGGGTCCTTTAATACTTTTACTTTTTTTTTCCATGTGATACTTTTTTTCATGTGTATTTTTGTTTTTTGCTGTGGTATCTGTACTTTTACTTAAGTAACAATATTACAATATTAACAATATTAAATGCTTCTTCCACCTGTAAGTAAAACTAAATTAAAGTATAATAGGCCCTTTAACACAAAATTTTTACTATATATTTTTTTTTTTTTTTTCGTTAAAGGTGTAACATGTAAAGCTAATTATGTTCTATATACTTACAATGAAATGTGTGAGAACCGCTGCTTTCTCTTATTCTAAACATATTCATGACTTTTAGCGATTTATCAATGAGCCGACATCTGAGCGAGGCGTTTTTAAATGTATTTCATCAGTAGAGCTTGCGTACCTTATTTGCCCAAGGTCTATGATTTATTGCAGGTTTCAGAGCACTAAATACACTGCAGCTAAATGGGCAGGCCATGGATCCTCTTCTTGATTCTTAGTGAAAGTTGAAGTCAGATCACATTACAGGCTTCACTCTGACGTTTTAATCACATTGAGGAAATGAAGTTAGGTGTGAGTGGATCTGTCCACTACTGTAGCACAGACCTGTTAGAGTGTGGGCTACAGACAATTTGTTCAAGATGGTTAAACTGAACTTTTAAGTGAACGCTGGCTCCAGGATCTAAACCTGATGACACTGATTATGTCAACGGGAATTTACTTGTGTAGAAGAAAAAAAGGACCTTAAAATATTCAAATATCATAAACTGTGTAAATATGTAGGTTTAGATAACTCATTTGTCTCTCTGTATAAGTTATTATATATTTCATATTTTTTTTTTTACTCAAAAAAGTAAAAAAAAAAAAAAGTTAAAGGGAGAGTACCTGATTTTATATGTGTGAAAGGAGAAAGTAGAAAGTATTTAGTTCTTAACCACACCAAACCCTATTGCACGAATATTCATATGCATAAATTTGTAGGCAGAATCAACAGAAATTGTCTCATTTTGCAAAGCATCACATAGCGGCCTCTTCACGTGAGTTTCTAATTGCATAAATCAGGGGTGTCCAAACTATGGCCTGGGGGGGCCAAATGCGACTCTCAGACTCTAATAATAATTTTATTGGCCCTCAGGCCTTAATAATGATAATAATGATGATAATCATCATCATCATCATCATCATCATCATCATCATCATCATCATCATCATAATCATTAGTCATATCTAGCGCTTTTCCAGATGCTCAAAGTTGCTTTACAGTTTCATGCATTATTCATTCAGTCCATACTCAGTGATGATAAGTTGACCTGGGGCAGACTGATGGAAGTGAGGCTGCCAATCTGCGCTATCGCCCCCTCCAACCACTGCCACCACATTCATACTAGTCAATGTGGGTGAGGTGTCATGCCTAAGGACAAAATGGCACTTGGAGTTTCCAGTGGTCTCCCATGCATGTACTAACCAGGCTTGGCCTTGCTTAGCTTCTGAGATCTGACCAGATCAGGCTTTGACAAGGAGGTTTGACTAAGGTTTGCAATCGTATGAGACAGAACACAGCGCTCTGACTTTGACACAATGTGCACACTCTATTGGGAGATTTTTTTTCTCATTTACAAGAGAAAAGCTAGATAGTGCAGCTTGTTACCTGCATTTTAGCATTAAAGCTGTCTGTTAAAATCAAGCAATTGCACTGAGATAGATGGACAATAAGACAAGTTTCAGTCTACATTTTATATTGTGCATAATCTAAAAAGTGTGCAGCATTATATGTTTAACTTTTGGCTAAATGTAAATAACAATGTACAATCGTCTGTATCCAGGTCTCTAGTGTAAAATGGCTTTGAACAACTTACTTTCAGAGCAGAAGTCTCCAAACTAATGAGCTACCACTTGATATCCACTGCAAGAGCATAGGCTGACTCAAGTTTCCGTCTCTCTAAGTTTGGGGTCTAGGTGAAGCATTTTATATTTGTTGTTTTATGCTGCGGGAGAGTGCGCAGTGCCTTGATGTAACGTCCATCGTTAACTTTAAGAAAAAAGTGAGTGGGCCTCTTATCTGCAGGTAGTTAGGTCGACACACTGAAGAATGTCAGTCATGCACTTCATTAATGAGCTGCTCAGTGCTGATATCTTCGTAGCTTTTGGTGTTGACCCTGAACAACCCACGAGGGCTTCACTGTTTATCTGCACTGAAGTTCACTCTCCCTTTGGACACTGCATTATCATTATGAAGTATAAGCCACAAACATGAGCGAAGGACTTCCTGTTAAGTGCAGTCTTATAGTTCTTTGTGTTCCATGAGGTCAGGGAAGGACAGAAATCTATACTATAAAGCAATGTCAATCATTTCCATTGCATGAATCATCATTAAAGTTTGAAACTTAAGAAAGAGCGGTATTTGGATCAATATAAAACCAGACTGATATCTCTGTGTTTTTTTTTTTTTTTTAATACAGATTGATATCAGTCTGGTCCCCATACGTGATCGTCCAATCAGATTCGTTTTTTTTTTTTTTCAGTGACATATGTGAAACAAAGGAGCTCATTGGTCACCTCAGATTAACAGTTTAGTGCAGGGGTGCCCAAACTTTTTTCACCAAGGGCCATATCTTGAAAAATATTTAACATGAACGGCCATAGAACAGTAGTCAATACAGTGGATAATTCAGATGGTGCATTAAACATACTTTGAATAAGGCTTGAAATATTATTATTAGGTCTGTATTGATGTGATGATGTTATTTAGGTTATATTGGTAGATTTACTCAAATTTGCCATAAAAGGTACTGATTATGATCAATTGGGCCAGGTCAACAGAAGGCCTAAGGCCGATAAAAATTGGTCTGAGGGCTGCATTTTGCCCCTGGGCCATAGTTTGGACACCCCTGGTTTAGTGCTTTACGCATTGATTCTGCAGATATCCACCATGTTTTTCAGCCCCTGTGATATTTTTTCCTTTATTCTTTCCAATACCATCGACCATGCATGTCCCCTAATCGGCTAATCCTCCCGTCAATCATGCCCATTTGAAAACTGGGAGATTCACCTGTGACAAGACAATAAATGCGTTAGTTTCGGTGTAGTTAGCTCCTCCCTTCAGGCAGCATCCAACAGCAATTCAAACCAGAACTGAAGAAGCGGCTTGGATGAGCAGCGAAACCACTTCTCTCCTACAACTTTCTGTCCAGTTAACAGATTTGAATTTTTCTTTTATTACGGATCATACCAGGACATCTGAAGGATTACACAGACGTCTTTGTAAAGTGTTGTATTCTGGATCTCAGGCAGACAGTGGATAACATTGTACAACACAATGTCACAGAAAAGCACAATGCAGTTCTTCACAGTGCATAATACCTTCACATAGCATCTGGTATGTGAATGTTGCATTTGCATTTTCTAAAATATACGTGACATATTACAATACTGTGTCAACATATGCTACACCATAAATAGAACTGCTGCTCAGCTAAATCTTACTAATTCATGTTTATTTATCATGATCATTTTTACCACACGGATCGCAACTTATCAAGTACTAATCTTAATACGTACAGTCTAAGGAGGAAGAGAATCATTTGAGCACAGTGTTTGATTCCTTGGAGCAGTTTAAAGTTTGACCATTCATACTTACACTGTGCTGCATGAAAAATGTCTCGGCAGCGTCTCAGAACATACAATTTTAAACCAGTTCAAGCCCCCAGAGCCATAACAGTCAAACATGGTGACTCATGGAGCACACAGAGTCCACCGAAAGAGTGGACCAAACTTTAGGGCCACAAATGTGTACTACTTTTATTTCCTTGACTCTGATAAGTTTATAAATATGACGACTTCAACCAGTGAAGTTCTTGTTATAAGCCTTACAGCATTTAGATATTTAAAGATGCACTATGTCACTTTTTTGGCGGAGGGTCCATCCTCTGCTTGTGTACATGTAGATTTTCCACAGTAGGGCTTTATATTTATCTATCTCCTTTAGAAGCACTCGCACAAAGATTGGAGGTTTTTCAGCAATAAACTGAACAATTTTACATACTTTGGCAGTAATGGAAGAAGTACTCAGTTTTGTTAAGTAAAAGTACAGATACCAGAGCAAAGAAAAGGTAAAAAAAAATCGCTTTAAAAATGTGCTTTAAGAGTAAAAAGTAAAAGTGTTGTTCATTTGTTTAAAAATTATACATATTTTGGTCAGCAGTAACACTCAGTACTTTTTACTTTTCTGTACAGTTCACAAATGTAGTGGAGAAGAAAGCACAGATCCCTGCTCTCAAATGTAGTGAAGTAAAAGTAAGAAATATTCAGTGTAAAATCTACTTAAGTAAAGTACAGACACCTATAAACTCTACTTAAGCACATTACTTTACTATTTGTACTTTGCTACGAACGTCCACTGTACTTTGGAACATTCTAAGAGATATATGTCCACAGAAAAGACCCTCAACCAGGAAGGTGACACGGTTCATCTTTAGTTCTTGCCATTGACTATCTACTAAATAAAAACAGTATTCTGCAGTCAATCAAGGCACATATGTCAAATGTCTTGTGATAGAAGAGATGATTAGCAGCCCTAAGGGAATGAAAAGTTCCAGCGCCCAAAAACCTACACAATTTAGTGTGTGGCAGCTGGGCCTGTCCAAACTTCCCCTTAATAAGGCATTGTTTCTGAGTAAAATGCACTATAGTGTCTTCATTTAACCCATCATATCTAACAGTTAATCTTAATTAGTATATATATTGTCATTACAGTTTTGCCTGGCTGTCCGCTTGGTGTCATGGAATATTTTGACAAGATTTTGATATTAAAACTTTCCAACCCTTTTACCCTTCACTCTGTCTAGAAGTATATGGCTGTCCTAATGATGTCTTGCAGGGGAGCTGTAAAGGAGGATTTTGGAGTTTTTATTCTGGTCATGATCCGTACAGTCTTTTCAAGCAAAAATACGACTTGGATGAAAACCAGTGGGTGGAGAGGCGCTTTGGTCATTATGGGTCAACTGTAGGTCAGGTTTTCTTTTGGTCTTTTCAAGAAGCTGCATTGAAAAGTGTCCACTGCTATCCTACAGTGTATCCTCAAACACAGTATCTCGGGTTCTTCATAGACCGGGACCACTAAAGGTAAGAAAGGCCAACTTTGAATCATCTGCTTGTGAACAATCAATGCACTGACGTCACTGTTACATGGATTCTGAATGTAACTTCTTTCTTTTGTGCTGAGAAATAGCACTAAATAAGATAGGACCAACAGAACGTGGTAACTGTGGTTTAATTTGAAAATTGCACAAAACATTAAAAGCCGAAGTCCAAGAATAACTATTTTTGCAATGCAAGTATGTGTACAGTTGTGGTAAAGAAGGAGCTCAGTCAAAAGGCAAAGCTCTTGATTTACTGGTCAATCTACGTTCCTACTCTCACCTGTGGTCTTTGGGTAATGACCGAAAGGACAAGATGGCAGATACAAACGGCCCAAATGGGAGTCACATGGGAGGACTCAAAGTGGAGTCGCTGCTCCTCTATGTCAAGAGGAGCCAGCTGACGTGGCATCTGTTCCGAATACCTCCTGGATGCCTCCCTGGGTAGGTTTTCTGGGCATGTCCCACTGAGGAGGAGCATCCCGGGAGAAGACCCTCACACCGGAGGGACTATGTCTCTTGGCTGGCCTGGGAACATCTCCCAGTGCTACCGGAGGAGCTGAAGGAAGTGTCATCCCCCACGATACGGCCCCAGATAAGCAGAAGAAAATTTCACATATGGATAAACTGATTTGTTGTCAATAGTAATAGTAATTAAGTGCTTAGTTATTACCACTGTAAAAACACAAGTGCCTAATATATACCTAGTCATAACCATTGTAAGTATATAGTAACTGCAACATTTTAAGTACTACTGTAGGCGCACAGTAAATACCACTGTGTGTCCCATGTCATTACTGGTGTAAGTGCATAGCAATTGTCACTGTAAGTAAGTGACACATCTAAGAGCAATTGTGTACTGAACAAGAAGCTACAACAGTATTTCTGAAGTCGATTTTCACAATATTTTATGTAACCACACGGTGATTGAGCATGTTCATTTCAAAGTCATATTGTCATTATCTTCCCTGCCTTTCTATTCATAGTAATCAGTGTGCGCCTGGCCCATACAGGCTTTAATATCCGAACTGTGGAGTTGCTTTACCTACCATGCGTTAGTCATGCAGCATCCATTATAAATCACCCTTCGGCAATTTCCCAACTCAGACTTATGTCAAATCCACACAATTACAGTTACAATGAACAAGATGTGCCATTGCTCATATTGTATGTGTGAAAACGACTTACTTATACTCCTGTTGAGAGCCCATTACACAATCTGCATGCATTCATTCCACTACAATGTTTCCAGGTAATTATGATGAGAAATTATCCAAAACATGTTCACAGGTGGTGAGAATTTACATGGTTTAAACACATGGGCCACTGCTGTTACTCTCTGTTGATTAGTTTAAACTCAGTTTTGAGTCATATCCCTTTTAAAAGTACAGGCCCTGCATAACTTCAATAACACTTGGAGTATTTTGCCCCCATACCCCCTGTGATTATTACAATATCATCTTATCATTCACTATACGGAAGCTGGAACAATATTTTTTGGGGTCAGTGTTTATTGTGTGTACTTTTTCTTTGCAGTACTGGGAAATGTTTGGTTAGTTATTTTTAGCTATATGGTAAGAGTTAAGCCGTAAAAGGTTGAATTAATTAACTTCTATATCTCATTACAGATGCAAACTAACTACTAAAGTGTTTCATTTTGCTATTTATTTATTGCAGCTCATGATTTTATATTTTTTTTTTTCTGATCTATGTTATAAGATATACAAAGATATACAAGTTGTGCTTTGTTTCATCCATGCATGTTTAAAACATAGCTATTAACTTGAAAACTACAAAAAACTACAACTACATGATATAACAAGGTGGAACAGAGGGTACTGAGCTCAAATATTTAATTAAAACGTGAGGGTTAGGAGTTAGGGCAGGGATGGGCAAACTTTTTGACACAAGGGCCACAATGGGTTCTCAAAAATTTGAAGACGGGAGGGGATAGGAGTAAATGTATGTGTGTGTGTGTGTGTGTGTGGATGTGTATATATTTGTACACATATATATATATATATAATATATATTCTATAATATATAGAGGGTATATAAATATATATATATATATATATATATATATATATATATATATATATATATATATATACACACATTACATTACATTATTAGTTTTGGCTTGTAACATGTAGCAAAGCATGAATTTGAAAGGCTCATTGTACTAATTGTTTTCCAAATACATCCTTTTAAAAACTCACCTTCGAAGAAAGGCTTGCTAGCTTTTGATCATTTGAATGCCAGCAAAAAACTTGCCTTGGTACTTTGATCGGACTTTGGTGAAAAAAAATTTTGTTTTCCACTCCATATTAAACACTCGGTGATCACTATCCACTTTTCTTTTCTTTGATAAGCAAATTTTTGCAGAGGGCTGATAAGAGAATAAGAGAGTAATACATGCGAACAAGGCTGATGTAGCTGAAGTGTGCCAACTTTTGGGAAACGTAAATTGATCAAGGTTTACCCTTACCTATGTTAATATAATTTGGTCACAATTGCCGGGCCAGATTAATAAGACCAACGGGCTGTGTGTGGCCTCCGGGCCGTAGTTTGCCCACCCCTGAGTTAGGGTATTAATTCAGTAGTTACTAATATTAATATTTGTTCATTAAATTACGTCTTTGTTCCTGCTTTATAAACATTATTCAAGGTGTAGTCATTATTATAAAGTGGTTTATCATGGCCATTTTATTCAGAGGAGAAACGAGGTATATGGAAACAGGCCACTGTGACTGGGCAGAAAAAAAACATAATCACATTGTATAAAAATTTCCTCTTGGTACGCTAAACAAGAAATGAACTACTTGACCTTCTAATTATCACTTATTATACTTTGTTTAATCTAATTAGCACTAAATGGCTCATAGGGAGAGCAGGCACGGAGCATATTGGTCTGATTTCCAGCCACATTCACTATGAGGAGTGTAACTGCTGGAGCCATGAGACTTTGCATTATACTGTCACCTCCCACTGGACTACAAATGTGTGCCATTAGAAAAACTGTAATGAGCTCTGGCTATTGAACAATGCACAGGATCTACACAAGATGAACCCAAACGCCACGTTTAGCTGCTCCCCTGAGCCGTTTATTTACAATATACTGATGTATCTAAAATATGATGATAGTCTTTACTGTTTAGGTGTTATCACAGCTACATAATATGCATTTTATGTTTTCACAAGCTTTTGAGGAGAAAAAGAGACAGAGGGGTATTAGAGAGGGGAGGGTTGCATAAATGGATGTACAGAGCTTCGGATAGAATGTCAAAACCTGTACCTTATTCTGAAAAACTGCGCTTGAACAAGATGGGAAACAGATGGAAACAAATCTGGAAACCCTTATTGACAAAGTTTGACTCAATAAACCTTGGACAAACTTGAAAATAGCAGTTGTATACTGTGCACATCGGACCAAGATGCGTGTGTGTGAGTGAGTGGGTGTGAGTGGAAGGATGTATGGGTTTGTTTTTTTCTTTCTTCTTCTTTTATATATGAAATGTAATTCTTGTTTTGTCACTGGAAGTTGACATCCAAAAAATGAATTAACAAAAAAAAAAAACAAAACAGACTGTACCTTATTGCACAACTGCCATACAGATACATTAGCAAAGGCAACATAAAAAGTAAACATCCTGATGATGCCGAGTGAATATGAGTCACATTATAGTGTCAGAAGAATTAACTAACTTTAGTATTTAGCATCTTAAACATTCACAAATTTCAGGATCTGCAAATCCTCAACTGGGGAAAGACTGAGGAAAGTTCGAAGATACATTAAGCCTGTCTGGAGCTGAGCTTGTTTTCTGCCAGTGGAAACCATTAGCAGCAGGTCATTTTATTCAGACAATGAGCTTCATATTGACATATTTGATTAAAATGCCTCTTTCTTTTCCAAATATGGACACAAGGATCGTAACTACAATTGTAAGCTTCACTCAGAACGATCAAAAAAAAATCTTATTCGGCCCCACCCACTTTTGCCGTAAATGCGATTAAACCGCACTTTCTTTGTGGTAGCACTTCTGGTTAAGAACAAATCCCATTCATTTCAATGGGGAATCTGAGAAAAATGTTACCGCTAAAATCTGATATAAAGTAGGTTGATTTGTGTACCACATTTTATGTTCATGTTCCCCAACAAGTCTCTCTATCTATATACCAGGGCTGTGTCCCACAAAGTGGGGTAGCCTAGACAGGGCACACACTCCCGTTCCCTCCCTCCTTCCCCTCCCCAAACCCTCCCTCCTCGCGACTCTCCATCTCCCCCATCTGCACCTGCGTCCCCTCCCCACCACCATCACCACTCTCCTCCCATTGCCTACAACCTCTGCCAAGGAGGCCAAGCCCGCACTGACATCCACCCGCCCCCCCATCCATGCACCGGACAGCCGAAAGGGCAGCCAGCGTACCCGAGTGGAACACCCCCAGGACCCGCCATAGGCGACACGAAGGAAGCAACCGGCCAGACCCAGAGTGCAAAACGGACCACCACCAGCATCCAGGAATCCTCCAGAGGACCACACAGGGACAGCCGCCGCACCCAGAAAGGGACAACAGGCACCCAGGCACACCTCCCGTCCATCACCATCACCGTTGCTGTTCTATTGTTCTATTTTTCCCCTTTCTCCCAATATTTTTTCATATGCTGTGTTGCCCTATATTGTGTATAATGTGTATGCTATATATATATATGTTGTGTCTAAATGCATTAAAAAGGAGGACATTGTCCTGCAGGCCTAAGTGTAGATATTCAGCTTGCCCTAACTAAGAAATGATGCATTAAAACAAACTAAAAATATTGGGAGAGGGACCAGGTTAAAATTACAAGCCAACAAGTCAACACTGCTAAACTGGCTCTGTAGTCCATATAGAACTTATTTACTGTTGAGATCATGCAAAATAATACATGGCGGCACCCAGGATAACTTCCAGAATAAGGTGAATAGGGGCCTTAGAAATTCAACTACAAGTGAGATTTTTGACTATTTTGCTGGTGAAAATATATTTGTCTGCTATTTCTTTTCCAAATCACACTCAGTATATAGTGTCTAGTGCAGCTGCGTGTCTTCACACATCTGAGCTGTGCTGTCACACCGTCACTGCTGTGTTTTTGAATAGACCACATGACTGAATAGCCACATATAACAGATATTTTTACCAAGAAATGTAGATACCACTGTAGAAATATAGTTACCACTTTATAATAACAACACCTTAGTGTGAACAAAGACTTGACCTGTATGATTCAAGCTTCAGATTTGAGGTGTTACATAAGTATTTACAAAGTATGAATAATTCTTATTAAAGGGCTACTTTAATTACACTATATTATTATATTACACTATTTTCTGATGTTATAATGATGTGTATTCATGAAAACCATGCCCAGAGTTGTATTTTTATTCACTCATGTTTAACACACAAAACCTGCAGACAAACACTCTGCTCCACCTTGTGATGTCATGTGGTGATACAGGAAGTGCTCCACTGTGTTTTTAAACTCTATACACCTTCACTAGAATCATTTGGATCATTTCAGCGCTGGAATTGTCAATCTCTACTGAACAAAAGATAAAAGGTAGATATTAAAACGACATCACAAGGTTTATGACATCACTAGGTGGAACAGACATTTGGAGATGTAGACAGAATAATAATAAAGGGTTACTCAAACATGTGTGAATGAAACGAAGCTCAACTTGTGTATGTTTTTGATGAGGTAACAACATTATAACATGGCTAAATCCTCACAATAGTCAAATTTGCGTAATTCACACTAATATGTGACAGGTGGAGTGCTGGCTAAATAAAACAGGCAGTGTATGAATGTGCTGCAGGTGTCATCCCTCAGACTCCAATAGACACAAACATTCTTCTGTGTTAATCCTAAACTTAAGTGACAGCAAAGGACACTCGAAGTTGGGTCAGCCCACACACCAGTAGTTCCACTCCTGGACTTAAACTTGACAAAAACTACAAAAGGACTTTAATGGGGGGAGAGTGGGAGGAGAAACTCAGACAGCATTTGATCTACGGTCAGCGGGGATACAAGGGTTCACTTGGGGAGGAAGTTAACAAGCTGACAATCTCTAAATGTGCGCTAAGGCTCGCTGGCTACAGGCTATTTCTTGAATCACAATGAGAATCTTGACACTAAAAAGGTGACATATAATTCCTTGCCGTTCAAGTCATCATCACAAACTTTTGCAACCTGTTGGGGAGGATCTGATCGTCAGCTTTTAATGTAAGATTTGTAAGGTGAACTATGTAACTTTTTTTCTAGTGGAGGATGTGTTAGCTGCTTGTGTCCATAGAGAAATTATTACTTTGCCTGGAATACCCATCCATCCATTTTCTTTCCGCTAATCCAGGGCTGCGTTGCGGGGGCAGCAGTCTACGCAGGGACTCCCAGACTTCCCTCAACCGAGACACGTCCTCCAGCTCCTCCGGTGGGACCCCAAGGCGTTCCCAGGACACGCTGAGAGATACAGTCTTTCAGCGTGTCCTGGGTCTTCTCCTCCTGGTGAAACATGCCTGGAACACCTCACCAGGGAGGCGTCCAGGAGGCATGCTGAACAGATGCACGAGCCACCTCAGCTGACTCCTCTCGACGTGTAGGAGCAGCAGCTCTACTCTGAGCTCCTCCCGTGTGACTGAGCTCCTCACCCTATCTCTAAGGGAGTGCCCAGCCACCCTGAGGAGGAACCCCATTTCGTGAAACCCCATTTCGGCTTGTATCCTTGATCTTGTCCTTTCGGTCATTAACCAAAACTCATGACAATAGGTGGGGGTAAGAATCTAGATTGACCGGTAAATCAAGAGTTTTGCCTTTCGACTCAGCTCCTTCTTTACCAAAATGGACCGATACAGCGACCGCATCACTGCAGACACAGCACCGATCTGCTTGTCAGTCTCACGCCCTCACTCGTGAACAAGACCCCGAGATACTTTAACTCCTCCATTTTGCCTTGAATGTTATGGCGTTAAACTTATCTGGCTTTTTAATTTTTTTTATTTTATGAAATTGCATGTATTTAAGTACCAAAAATATGCATATTCTCACTGAGAGCAGGGCTGCCTCTCCACAGATCTGACTTGTAACATGGCCAGCCGGCACCACGTTCTAGGCTACATACATGGAGATAGGTAAGTTTAGCGTCAAGAACATTCTTGTCAAAGCAATAACATCTCCATGGAGACGTTCCAGGTGGCAGACTTTCCAACAGAAAAATTAAAAGCAGCTGAATCCTGCATCGACGTTTGGAGCATTATAATAACTCTGATTTCCTATTTGCTATGAGCTCCTTACCTATCTGTCCACATTTGGAAGACACACTTTATAAACTAGATGTCTGTTTCCAATGAAGTATTTATGAATTGGAGCTCCCTCTGCTGTCAGCAACCGGAATGAACAATGAGAACAAAAACAAATATAACCCACAGACCATATAAATCCTCTGCTAGTATTTTTTCAAGTGAACACAATTTGACCATTTTGCCAATATGAGTCTGGAGATGGTTTATGGACTGTATAGTAGAAGTCTGAATTTTTACCTATGATGTAACAATCCAGGCAAAATAGAGCAGTTTTGAGTGCAACTTTAGATTAATGGATAAATGAAACAAGTGTGAATGAAGCAAAATACAACCCCGAGTATGTATATGATGAGGGACAATATTAATATAATGGCGAAAAATCAAAAACAAACAAACACAAAAAAAAATCTGTTAGCATAATATGTGTTCTTCAAGCCTGATAAAACAGCAGATTTCACAGGGGGGAGAGAAGAGAGAGTTGTTTGGTAATTAATGTTAACATGTCTTGAAGCAGCAGTGCAGTGAAGACAGCTCATTAATATTTCAGGGTATAAGGCCCGGGTCGTGTCTGGCTCTGTAATGTGCACTTTTCTCTTCCAACTTTCCGTCCTCATCAACCTTTTATTCTGATGATACTGTTCCCGCGCTCCCTGCCTCCCAAAGCCAATTAATGTAGAGCAGAGGAGAGGCATATTCTCAAACTATTTCAACGCTGCTCGCAAGGCTTCAATGGGAAGCGTTCCTGACGTATGTGAAATCAATAGAGGAGAGATGCCCTTTAAAGTCTTGATGGTGTATAGCAGCGACATGGTTGTGTTTGATCTGCATGATTTGGTCGAATGGGCAGAAAACATTTTGGCTTTGACATGGAGAATAAAAAGGGAAAAGGAGAGGCTGTGTGTGTTCAGTGCAGAGGGGGCAGTAATGAACATGTTTCTTCTGGGTTTAAATGAGGTGTCATGGGTGGAACGTGACAGAGCAGAGCCAGCGGTCACACTAGGATTTGGTTGACCTGGTGCAAAAGAAGGTTGAGTTTTTTGCTTTTATTTGAAATGCATTTTATTGACTATGCAACAATAAAAAAGTATTGCTTGAATATTATTGCCAAGCTCACTGCACTGTGTAATTTTCCTGGTAGAGGCTTGCTCTGTGACGATGTTTTTGCCTTGAATGTTTCACAGTATGGCATTTAACTAGGCTATCTCCATGGCAACAAGCAGATGACACCAATAGGGCAGGTTTCGATCTGTGGAGAGGGGACCCGTCTTAAAAATGCATGTTTTTCAATGAATATTAAAGAAGACATATCGTGCTTGTGTTTGCTCTATAGTTATAATCTATGACACCCGTGGAACATTATGTTATAATTTGGACATTTTACATTGCAATATAATGTAAAACGACTTAATAAAAGAAACAAGTCTACTGGCGTTAGAAAACTGCTGTGTCCAATGGGAGCTGTCGTCGCTGTAAACGCCATCAAACAATGAGCCGTGGAGCTGTCAGCCCCTCCTATAGATAGCTGCAGAGGAAGAGCGCTAGTGAGCGGTCGAAACTGTCAGGTATGAAAACAAACCAAACCTTTATCTGAAAAAAAAAAAATCTATTAAAATAAAAGTATCATCGATGAAGAAGCAGCAGTGGGCTATGCTGGTGGCTGTGAAAATGGTGATTGATTGCAATATGGCCTTTTGAAAATAAGTGATTAAATTACTCAAACATGCCCGAAACACTTCACATACAACTTTGAGAGAGTAAATGAGAAGGGGAAACTACTATAAATGGTTAAATGCCCTGAAAAGTCAACTTTGCATAATAGGTCTGCTTTAAAGAGGGATATTATGCAAACTTTTGTTGTTGGAAATTTCTACCATGTTGTAACATGCCTGAAGAGATTTTAAATGTTATCCATGCATGTTTGAGCAATCTATTGATCTCTCCCAGCTGTAAGATTCCGTACAAAGCTCTGCCCACAAGACTACATCACCCGTGCTCCCACACGACAATTCTCCATAAGTCTACAAAAACATGTTAGAAAACTGTAGCAACTTGACAAACCTGATGCGATGGGCAGTAGTTTCATTATTGGGATGCAAAAATGACAGTGAAACTAAAACATGCAAATATGTTGTTTAGGTCAATAGATCCAAAAAAGGTAACACGGTGATCTAATTATGTTATGTGTCAATGAAAACACCTGCAATCGAATAAATGCAAGATAGACTGGATGTTTAATGCTACACTGTGAAACATTCCAGGTAATGACTCCTCTACAGACTCTCATCAAAATAGCTACACACTCCACTTGTATTAAAAAAAAGGTCGATTTTTAACAAGACAGTGCTTTGACAGCGTGCCCTTATGTATTTCAACTTTTGGATGTGTTAAAAATCTGCAACTAACAAATGCGGTAAAATTAATAGAAGCAGCAAAGGCTATTCAACACAAAATAAGAAAATCTGACCTCTATATACCTGCACTTCATTGATAGTCAAAAACACAAGAGCAATTTTCCAGGACGCAATACAATTTTGTCCCGAGATTTAATTCCCAAGGTTAATATAATAAAGCCTGCTGCTGAAATTAATTACTCAATTAACAGGAAATAATGTGCGTAGTCGATTAATGTTTTAAGTCGTTTATCACAGTGACCACCACACAAGGCTCTGTTGCTCATTACATGCTGTTGAGTATTTCGGTGGATGAATTATGCATGAGGAAGAAGTTTGTGATGCTGACTTTGACAGTGACGGCCTCTCTTCCTCCTCTTTTAACTTGTGCCGTGATATAAAGTAAGTTACGGGGCTAGCAGTATAGTACAGAATACAGCGTCTAACCTCCAACTCTGTCAAACCTCTTGTTGCTTTGATATTTCTCCTATACAGTCCACTCAGCGGGAATCCAGACACCTTTTCACTTGTGAACTCACCTGCTGATTAAAAACTCTGGGCTTACAGAGTGTGCATATGAAAGTTCATAGAGAAAAAAAAAAGGTGGTGGCGTTGTCAAAAATACATGTGTTTCAGAGGTTTTCACATTTTCTTTTTTTTTTTTTTTTTTTTTTTAACTTTGTACTATAGTAAAATCTGTCTATATGATATTCTTGCCTTTTAACTATTACCATTTCCACAAGTGACTCTTATATGCCATGTAGTATGTTCTAAACTGTACATTACATACCACCACCAGCTTGTCTCCATGGAGATGTTTTATCTGTGAAGAGCCCCCACTCACTGTAATATATGTGTTTTTAGTGTATTTTTGCAATATAAACACCTGTAGTTGAATAGATGCAATATTATAACGCCATAATGTGGGACATTTCAGCCAACATCTCGATAGAGACAAGCGGGTCTGGCCACGAGGAGAATCAGATGCGAGATATGGCAGTGAAGAGACCGCACACTGCAAGCTAAAAGTTGTGAGCTATCAAAACTATAGCGCAGTAAAGCACCTTGTTCTGAGACTCTGAAGTATTCAAAAGATCAGATCATTGCACTTCTTTAGATGCAAGTCAAAACTGTTGTTATTATGTGCGACATGCGCTGCAATATTAATGCACAGAGGGGCTGGTGGTAAACTACACAGGAAGCAGAGTCGTGTTTACTGTAGCAGCAGCTTCACTCTGATTCTGGCTGCTCAGATTTACGTAAACAGACCCATGTGAGGATGTACTCTCACCTCAAACTGGATTAATAGTCTTTTTTGTGGACTGGGTGTTATTATTTACAGAGGATACTTTCTAAAGTATAATATGGATGAGAATGCTGCAGTTCAACTTTACACTTTCTGAGGTGAGGCAATCAACTTTAAATTATTTTCATTATTTCATGTTTGTATCTTGCGCCTCTGTGTCCGTCATTCTGTCTGCCCCGACTAGGGACGCACCAATGCAATACTGTAATCAGATATCGGCGATGATACTGAAAAATGATAAACATTTAAATTGATGTAATAAGACAATTTACTGGTCATAAGTGACCAAAAAAGTCTTATAATGTTTGAACTTTTGCTTATCGACTACAGATCTTGATCTGTAGTTGTTCTTGAGGGATAAATAACAGCTACACAAAACGTTTGGACCAGTTTTGTCTTATTATATTTTAGTTTAAAGGAAATAAATGGTTTCAGTTTCTGCATTAGTATTGGTTGGTATTAGGTATCAGCAGATATTTGGTTACGATATGACAGAGACACATGTGCCACAAATGCAGAGAAGAAGCAAAATCGTGCTAATTATTCTGCAGTGTGTGGTGGGCTTAAAGATGTACTGTGTAACTTTTTGGTGAGGTGGTGTGTCACCTGATTGATTGCTTGGAATGTTTCACTGTATGGCAGCAAATGTATCTATTCAATTACTATTCAATGCTTTTATTGTTCAAAAATACTTGAAAAATATACATGCATTCTTACTGTCAGCTTACTGTGTTTTTCCACAGATATGACCTGTAACTTCGTCTTTTGGTGGCATTTGCTTGTCTCCAAGGAGACACATTTTTGCCATTTCTCAAACACATTAGTGTTGCTCAGTGAACTGCTTTGAGTTTGATTTCAGGGAGAAGAGTGTTTTATATGTGGTCAGTGCTGGGTTGTTAAACAGAAAACACATAATGTATTCTAATGGTGTTCTTTCTTATTCTGAATTGTGTGAATAGATTTGTTCAGTGGGAGAAGGTCACGATTGCAGATATTTCTTTAGAGTTTTTTGGGGACACTAGCAGATTTCTTTCTCAACTCTAGTCAATGAGCATGTTCGAGTGTGCTCCCTCTTGACTATGACCAGTATACAGTAAATATAGTGTTAAATGGGATAAAGTATAGTATATATTTATAGTCACATATTGCCAGGGCCGGCCTGTAGGCAGACTAAGCAGCTGGTTAGGGCCCCAAGGCCAGCAAAGGACCCCCAAGAGCCCATACGATTGTATTGAAAATAATATAATATATCGAGTTTTATTGGAACACATTAAAATCCACCAGAAACTTCAAAATTTCAAAAGTCTTGACCCCCCCTTATATGTTTGTGTACTGCTCTTGTGACTATGGTAGTTGCGACAATCCAGATGTTTTCAGTCTGATGTTGGTCATATAAACACAAATACAACTGGTCAAGGTGATGAGAGCAGAGTCATAATCTTGTCAAACGTGATCACCAATAGCTGAGCCAGTATACATCCGCTTTCGGGGTCCCGAGAGACAAATTCAGCTTAGGCCCCCCTGAAAGGTAGGGCCGGCCCTGCATATTGCCATATCAGTTTTGGGGCATGTTTTGGATTTATTTGAATTTGAAATCATCACATTTTTATATAGCGCTTTTCCACCTTCAAGGCACACAAATTGCTTTACATCAAGGAACCTCATCCATTCACCCACCCACACACACACACACACGCACACACATTCATACACCAGTGTACACGGACACTAGGGGTGAGGTGGGTTAAGTGTCTTTCAAGAACACAACAGCAGCATTCATCTGTGGGAGCTAGGATCACACCGCCAACCTGTGCATCAATGGATCTGACCGTTCAACCAATGATGTTTTATGTCGAGAGTGGGATTCGAACCTCCAACCTTCAAATCAATGTCTCACTCTACCAACTGAGCTACTACACACACCAAATAGAATCCAAATCCACATGCACATTTAATCTCTATGGACAGTTGTTATCTGGTACGTGGCAGTTGTCCAAACAATATGACAAATAATACAGAGCCCACACTTACATAATCAACATCACTCAATCAGCTGTCACTTTGAGAACAGCAGCATTGTAAACCTATTATGTAAGAAGCACAAGGACCAGTCACCACCTGTGGGATGCAGCGACCTGTGTGGTATTGTATTTTCTGACACATTTTTATCGCACATTTCACGAGATACTGACCAACACGAACGCCCACGAGACACGGAGTCATTCTGGTTCTGTTAGGTAATCGCTATTTGACCGTAATCCCATTTTTTAACCTTGATAAATGCCCCTGACCCAACAACAACAACTGATACAAACCTGGAAATTGGTTTAAGCTGTACAATAATCATAACGAAATTTTACAGATTTATAATCGTTTGCAGATCAAAATGATCAGTTTGGGGCTTTTTATTTCTTGTGATGTGGTCTATTAGCCAATCCTGCCACAGTAAAAGCGTGTAATTTGGAGAGGAGAGCAGATTTTGGAGGAAGAAATTGGAATGTTTTTTGTGTGTTTGACTGACTAAACGGCTCTATTGTCTTTGTACTTAAAAAGGAAAAAATAAAAGAGAAAAAAATAACTCAATGAACTAAAAGAAAATCTGAAATTGTGATTGATCAACACAAAAAAGCAAAGATTTTTTTTTCAAAGATGTATTATTTTTTGCCATAATATGAGCTGATATAGATGTTATACTCTCCACACTACAGTTGCTTGTGGTCATGTATTTTTACTCGCTAATCAGACCGCTAAACAAGAATTCCCGGTGCATTTCTCAAATCTCTTCATGAGCTGCAGAAGTACTTTAATGATTGGCTTTAGCTCTGAGCTTAAAAACAAGTGTGCCCTTGTTTGTTGATATGGTTCATCTCATTTAATTAAATCCGTGGTGAGAACAGTATAATAAGGAACAACTGTTTGTAAAATGGCCGCTTTGGAAGCTCTACAATTCAATTAAGTAACTCACCACTGGCACCACTGTAACAAAAGAAGCACCGGGGATGAAAAGAGGAGAAGAAGAGTGGGATTAATGAGATACAATAAGGATTAGACAGTACGATTTAGCATTTATTTCATATTTGAGTCATTTTTGAGTTATAAAATGTGTCTTTTGCAATAGTGTTTCAATCAATAAACCTCATCCAATATAAACAGCCACAGTGTATTTACATATTTTAAGCTAAGTACATATTTTCCCCACCAATATAAAATGTGCTTTCTTTAAAAAATAAATAAAAATAATAAAATAATAACATAAATAAATGATAAATGAATGAATAAATAAAATAAATAAATAGTGAAATCGACTGACTTATTTCAAATCCCTGTGTCCCCCTTTGATGATTATTTTCCAAAAAGAACTGTCTTTGGATCTTGGGAAATATAAAAATATATTGATAAGCTAATTCTATTCATTTTATTCTGAAAGTTGCTTGGACCTGCCGATCTTGACCGAAAATAAGTTCTATACGCACCACAGAGGCGTTTTAAAGCCTCCGAGAATCGATGCAGTGTTGACTTGGTGCAAATGAACATAGAACGTTTTACACAAATCAACCTACTTTACATCATATTTTAGTGGCAAAACTTTTCTCAAATTCTCCATTGAAATGAATGGGATTCCTGCTTAACTGGAAATGCCACCACAAAGAAACGCAAAAGTGGGCGGGGTGAATAAGGTCCATGCATTTCTATAATATAATGATTGACAGATGCTATTCATTATATATGCTGGAGGGTCTAGACTGGACTTCATCACTTCCTCTGGTTTCTGTAGGCGTCGATTAGTCTCTCAGTGTTGGTGCAAATGGGGATACAGGTGTTGGGCAGCTCTAATGATGTAATGTCCCCCACTCCAAAGTTAGATGGAAAGTTGGATCTTCCAACTTTCAGACTTGTATGACTTTATGATGAACACACAACAGGCCACAGGAAAAATAGTGCCATGCCATTGAGTCACTGATTTCGATTTAGGAGCATTTAAACTGTTTTTCGTCACGTTGGGAATTGGAGCAAAGATACTAATTAAGATACTAACACTGTGTAAAAGAACAATTGATCTAGCTAAGTAGATTATTTACAACTGTTACATACCGATCCTTTGTTATTTGTGTAAGAACTAAGTGTTTCTTTCACACCAAACACCGAAAGGAAAGCACCTGCTGTAACTGCCGAATGAGCCGAAACCATATAATTAAAGTGTATCATAAAAAAAACTAAACACAAAAACATAAAACCAGAACAATGACCAGATTAAACCAGCTATATAACGCAAAATTAATGTGTTAGAACATTGTTTCCTCATCAAAATCATACCTGGAGTTGTGTTTTATTGTTTTATTATTTGTTAATTTGTCTACATCTCCAAAGCTCAAAATGCTCTGTTCCACCTTGTGATGTCATGAAGTGGTAGTTTTCAAGTTAACAGCTACTTTTTACCTTTAGTTCAGTAGACATGGACACTTCCAGGGCTGAAATGATCCAAATGATTCTAGTGAAGGTGCATGGGGTTTAAAAACACAGTGGAGCGCTTCCTGTATGACATCACAAGGTGGAACGGAGTGTTTTCCCCACCTAAATATGCAAGGTTTTGCGCATTAAACATGTGTGAATGAAACAAAAAATAACTCCAGGTATGTTTTTGAAGAGGAAACACCATTAAAACATAGGTCGGAAAATAGTGTAATATGGGCCCTTTAAGCCGACAATACCGCCGTGCCAGTGATAAATGCCAGCACAAACTTCCATTTGAGAAGAACTGGTACATTTACGCTTTGCACAATGAGTATTTTGATTAGCTGTGTGCATTCTATACATTCTACTAGTTCTATATAATATTTGATAGCTTCTCTATAGCTCCCTCCAATGTACTGTACACTGGGAGTGATCTGATTGTACAGGAGCCAGGGAGCTGTCCCTTCAGCACCACAAACCTCTGCTCAAAGCTTTTATCTGAAACATGACAAACTTTGCATGCATGAATGTGGGATATGGGAATCACAGCCGCCTAGTTATTTGTTCCCCACATTAAAAAAAAAAGAGTATAAAGCAAGGAATACCAGGTGATTTTAACCTTTAGTTTACATTTTCTGTGTGATTGGTGCAGTTTTCAGTGGTCCACACCTTTTTGTTGTAGAGTAAACAGAAAATTCAGTGTACTTATAGTCAAAATTGCTGTAAAATCCACTAATTAACTGACACACCAAAAATCTTATGTGGGTTATGGGGTTATTCTAGTGTCAGATCTTTGCTGGTTTTACATAAATGCCCATTATTGTTTGAGTTGTTGAGTTTTACGCACGAGCAGCGATTCTCTTTAAATGCAACTACACCATATTTAAACATGAAATCACTGCAAAGATGAAGAAGTAACACGTGCCAAAGACCTGACTACCTCGTGCACAAGTCTGTCACGGGTCATGATCATGCCCTCACCTGTACCAGTCCAGTCCTCGGTCATAGTTCCGGTCAAAGAAGTGTGGCTCTGTGCCCAGTGCGCGCACATCTGGGTGGATCCGGATAAACTCCAGCACCGCTCTCGTTCCGCCTTTCTTCACACCGACTATGAGCGCGTTGGGCAGCTTCTTATTCCCGTACTTTTGCGCCACGCTTATGTTTTTATTATTATTCAACTTCCCCTCGCTCCAGTGACTCCCGGCAGCAGCTGCGCTCGTTCCAGCCGCGTCTCGCTGCGCCTCTTTAACGTCCACGAAAGCCGAGGCGCAGCCCTCCTCCACTTTCCCCAGAAGTTTCTTGCCTGCCGCGTTCTTGCTCGTTACGCACCGCTTGTTCTCGTACGCGTGGTTGGTCATGATTGTTCCGCGGCAGAAGATGATACTGTAGCATAAATACGTGCAAGAGAGTGAAATGGTGAAGATGAAAGCAAATCTGGCGCTGAATCTGTTTGGAGAGGTGAGGAGCCTATGTGCCATGTCTCCATTGGTTCAAAGTGCTGCATGTTGTTCCATCCGAGCGCGCTCTGCTCTGTGCTCTGCTCTGGTTACGCTGTGCCACTGATAAAGGCGCGCAAGTCACACAGATTGGTGAAGTGGGGAAGAGCGCGCGCGTAATTCCACTGTAAACATTATAACCGGTTTGTGTAACGCACGTGTCTGTTTCACCCTGCATCCACACCCTGGACGACACGCATTTAGACTAGAACATACATATATGCCCCAAAACATATGATCCAAAAGTCATAAAATATTTCATCATCTTCTGAGGAATTTCTATGTTAAAGGGGATCTTGGATACTTCACATCCGACAGAATATTGATTTAAACGAGCGGATCTGCGCCTTTGCAGATGTATGTAGACAAGCTAAGGTTTTCAAAGCTTCAAAACCTCCAAATGTCATGACTCGTACTGTATATCTGACATACCAAAGAGATTCTTGAGGTTGGACGGGATTTCTGCGTCACTGGTAAAAGACGCTTTACGCAGTGTGTGTTTATAGGCAGAGAAGATGTGAACTTTCTTTCAAAAATATGAAGTGCCTCGTGAGTGTTTATGTATGGTCTCTGCATTGGAAGTAAAGAGGTCTTGGTAAAAAACAAAAAAAAAAAAAAAAAAGTCACTCTAGAAATAAACAAAAATGAACAGTCTGAGAAATAAAATGGCACAGAATGGAGATGTTGAAGTAGTGAGAGATGTATCCTGATGATGGATTGCTGCTCTATTACATTTGAACCAATATCTAAAATTGTCGAAATAAAAACTAAAATATACAATAACGAATATACAGCTACTTGTGTTAACTGTATCATCAAAATGGTTCACTGAAAAAACAAATTCCAAACACAAATTTGACACCAGTTTGCAAATTTTAACCACTGACGTCAGACCTGCATGTTTTAATAACACTGAGGAAACATGATCTGGAACAGTCTTCCTGAAGATGTGAGACAGGCCTCTACTTTGACATTGTTTAAATCCAGGCTCAAAATGGTTCTGTTTGGCTGTGCATATGACTGAAAGGTTTTTATTCTGCCTCTTCTGTTTTAATGGTAATTTTATGATGATTATTTGTGATTATTTATGTTTTAATTTGTGTGATTTGAATGTCTTTCTTATTCTGTAAAGCATTTGAATTACCTTGTGTAGGAATTGTGCTATACAAATAAACTTGCCTTGCCTTGACTTTGTGTTAATTTGTGGTGAAGCTCCTCCCTCGGGAATTTCCCTCCCTAAAACTTTCTGAGGGAAAATTCAAACACATAGGACAGTTAACAGAGCCTTTGCAGTGTTTATTCGGGTGGATTATGAGAGCTGATCTGGAAGTAAGACTTTTAAAAGATTTTACCGTCTTTCTAGTCTTGAATGTAGTCATTGTAAACACATGTTTGTGCACAACACAAGGCAGATAATCATGTTGTAATCATGTGTTATTCCTGTGTCCACAGGCAGACACCAGAGCTTCTTCAGTGGACGAAGTCTTCACACTGTCCAGCTCCAGACGGGCTGTTTGTCTCTATATCTGTGCTCTCTCTGTGTTTGATTAATTTAAGACAATACAGAACTGTGGAAGAATGTTTCTGTGATCTTATTTTAAGGGCATTTGTGGTAGCATGTAGGTCTAGATGTAATTGTGTGGACTGAATTAAATAATGCAAAAAAAAAAAAAAAAAAACACCATAAAAAGGTTCATTTTCATGCTTAAGTAAAATAAGATAAATATGTGCACTCAGCATGGTCACATTTCATCCACTTGAAAAGAATATATATATGATATAATATTCAAGTCTAAGGACCATTTTATTGCACGCAACCACTTTCCATATTATTTGTACTTTTTCTTTCAGTGTGGTAACATACGCACATTATTTTCAAAAGCTCTTAATATCTACATTACAAAACTGTGGTTGCTATGCATAGTTCTTTGTGGACACTGGGGAGTGGGCACTGGACTGCAAGGACACTCATTGTGGTTGTAGTGAATGAGTAATTCACAGGGATTTCAAGAGCACAGGAAACAGAAGAAAATTCGATTTTCTCATTAACAATTACATGTATTATATACAAGATTACATGTATTATACATCAAAACAAAAAAGATTATGACCACTGGTTCATATGGGTTGGTATGGAACAGGAAGAAGGGCTTCTTTTCAGAAAGTGTAGCTAATCAGTATTGCATTGGTTTTGCAAAAATGTGGTCGATAAATTTTCTTGTAAAAAAGTATATAAAAAAGTATAACCTAGTTTAAAGCTCCACCTTGTGATGCCATGTAGTGTTAGTTCTCAAGTTAACAGCAACCTTTGACCTTAAGTTCAGTAGAGAATGGCAATCCCAGAGCTGAACTTATCCAAATGATTCTAGTGAAGATGCATGGAGTGTAAAAACACAAGCACTTCCTGTATTCCACATGACATCACAAGGAGTGTTTTCAGTTTGAGAGAAGGGTTGTGTGTTAAACATGTGTGAATGAGACAAAACACAACGCCAAGTATATTTTTGATGAGGAAACTTAACATAGATCAGAAAATAGCGTAATATGAGACATTCAAGCTTCACCAAATTCATCTGCTCACTTTTTATGACAAAACGTAACATGCAAAATCATGTTTGTATTAGAGAGTACTGTCGCTATGATGTGAATGTTATAATGTTGTTTCCATCACACATGTTTCACACACAAGCACTCTGTTCCACTTTGTGATGTCATGTGGTTGTACAGGAAGTACTCTGTATTTTTACACTCCATACATCTTCACTAGAATCATTTGGATGATTTCAACCTGAGTATTCTATTCGATCTCTTCTAAACAAAAGGTAAAAGGTAGCTGGCAACTTGAAAAAACTACTTCTTTATGGCATTGCAGCGTGGAACAGAGTGCTTGGAAACTAATAAAACACATGATTTTGAAGGTAACAGCATTATAACATGGTTTTGTGTAATATAGGCCCTTTAACATTGGAACGACCTCCATAGTAACATTAACATTTGGGTCGTATATAGGTCTTATTCAAACTTACTATATATTGCTCTATATATACTACACGCAGGCACTTGTCAGCTCCTTAGGCAGGGAGAATGCTCTGCTTCAGTCAGCTCACACAGAGATCGACAGACGTGCCCATGCTGTGAATCACACTTACATTTGTGTTCGGAGCTGCATCTGTCTATCTCACATCCTTTTCACTGTGAACAAACAGTCATTTCTTCAACAGGGAAACACTACAGCAGAGAGCTCACACCGATCCCTACGCCGGCCCTACACGGACGAGGGTACTTTGAAGCTCTCGGTGGAAAGAGCAGACAACATTCGTGGCATTTATAATTAAAACATATACTCATAAAGAACACTGTCCATCACTGGGTCTTAATAAATAACACTTCTCTAAATGCAGCTCTATTCGAGGGTTTCACTTGGTTATGGATGCAATCGTGAGGATTTCGGGCTGTTTAAAAGAATTTCCCTTTAATGGTCAGATGTTGTTGAGTAATTTGAGGCTTTTTTTTCAGCCTTCACGTGTAGCTCAGTAAGTTAATATTGATGGTGGAACGAAGTAAAAGCAGTAAAGTACTGTACTTAAGTATACATTTTAGCACAAATCACAAAATTCAGCACAAATCTTTATCAAAATCATTACATTTGAAACGTTATTACATTACTTACTTTCTTTTAAACAGGTACTTTAATACTCTTACCTGAGTAGATTTTTTCATTTGGTACTTTTACTTTGACTTGAGTATTATTTATTTTTTTTGCTCTGGTATCTGCACTTTTACTTAAGTACTTCTTTCACGACTGGTTAATATTATGCAAAGACCAATCCTGCTGCTGTTCTCATGCAGCTTAATTGTGTCAAATTCACATATTTATATAAAGGTTTTCTACAGTCAAAAAGGCAAACTATGGTAATGCATTTACAACCTCTAAATACAAAGATTTTTTAATATATACTCACCTATAATCCAGTATGCTTAGCCAGTATAAAATACAAAATACATTTAAATTTGCATTGTGTAACTTTGGAGATGTTACAGCTTTTTTTTTTTTTTTTTTGGAGATGTTGCAGCTTTTTCTTGATTTTCCTAGGTTCACTTTTAAAAAATATAAAATGCACCACATGAAAAATAAACGCAAATGAACTTTGAAGTAAACTTGGTTATCACAGCAGAGACAAGATAATGGTCAGATCTATGGAGAAGCAAGCCCACGCATAGTAAAAATTCATGTTTTTCTAGGAATGTTTGAGCAATAAAACACTTTTACTTAAATACATGCAAGGATGATGATATGTTTAATGCCATACTGTGGAAAATTCCATGAAATAATGGACCCTCCACTTTAGAAGTTACACAGTGCACCTCTAAAGTACATTTTTTCAGCATGGTTATGTAATTCTACCCATAAATGTCAGGATGGGAAAATGGAGTGTAAAAATGGGAGGGCAGATGCAGTGCAGGGTTAAGTTGTATCATGTTTTTGTTGCATGAATTATTTGTAGTGTTGAGTTTGTGTATAATCCCCTGAGTGAACCCATGTTACAATGGACTGTTCAGCCTGTGTGGCCAATCCCAGACTCCCATAGATGTGACTCGTTTAAAAGTGAACCTGGAAAAATCACCATGAATGTGGAGACAGTGGGAACGATCGAGGTGTGGCATTGGCAGTGGGAGTGATCGAGAGGAGGAGAGAAGAGGAAGAGTAGAGGAGGAGAGACTGACTATACGGCCACAATACAGCAAAGTTAAGACACAAGCCCAAGCTGCATTTTTCGTGTGTGTGTTTGTGCCTGATTTGTTTTTGGAGTAGTCCCCTTTCCTCCATAACCCAACTAGGTAAAGAGATTAACCTAAACCGGAGCTGCTTGCTGGGCTTGAATCTCGTTGCAACTTGACACTCTACCGTCTGCTCCTTTTGCAACGAAGTGTTATTGGGGGCTAAGGACGCGGCTGGCCCTGTATGGGACTGGGCAATCGTCATTTTGCACCGGTGAACTTACGCACTGCTCATGAAGGCTAAAACTTTCCCATAGTTTCACCCATTTGATTTTTCCCTCATAAGATTAGAACATTTTAGCTTTGTAATTAACTTTGTGTTTTGTGGCCTGGGCTCCAAACTGGGTAAATGGTCCTAGTTGTATACAGTGCTTTTCCACATTCAAGGCACTCGAAGTGTTTTATATGAAGGAACCACTCACCCATTCACACATACATTCATACACGAGTGCAGGAAGACATTAGAGGCAAGGTGGTTAAGTGTCATACCCAAGGACACAACAACAGTGATTACATTGAGACAAACAACTGTGATTCAGACTATCATCACAGCTCACCGCTCCTTCAAATTCTGTGAAAAAGCTATTGAGAGTAATTATAATAATAAAAGGGAACAATATACAGCTCATCGTCTGCGTTTTTGGAGGTATTACTTAGAAACCGATTTTATATGTTTCTTTTTCTTTTGACTACACCTCCCACTGAACCTTTTCTACATCAAATTAGGCTCCCATCAAACACTATCACATCTCGCCCGGTGTTGTTGACTCAGATTGGCCACTTGCTGCTTTGTGCCAATTAACCAGCATTTTATCTGTGTGCCCCAGTATTAAAACACAGCAGAACTGGCAGCTGCAGCCTGCCTCACCCTGCTCGCCCAGCAGACTGTTGTTCTCAGGGATTCAGATCTTGTTCACTTTTTAAGCCGATCAAAACCTGGGTGAATACGCAAACTCGCTGCGGATATGGTCCCCTGGTAATGAAACACCTACTATTTCTTCTTTTCTCTTCTTTTGATGCTAGTACATACATATCACTTTTCCATTTACATGTCATTGGAGCAGGGTGTAGAATCAAGACATGGAGTTCTCTGAGTTTGTTGTACATATGCAAACATTTCTTGTGTAATTTGTGTGGCAGTTTATATGTGAAATCCCAAGTGCCATGATATTTCAGATTCTGTGAGGTGGAAATTTACATGGGCTGTATAAAGAAGTAGACTAAGGGAGTGTGATGCTACCCATAGCGTTCAACTGCAATCAAATGAAGCTCATCGAGGCTAGTGGTTATAGAGGCCAATTTGGAGTTGAGGTCCATATTTGGAATTCCGACCGTGAGTATGATAGCAACCAGAGAACCAATCTAGAGCCAGGTTGTTGAAGGTAATGCCCTTTCCTGCCCGCACCGCTGGTTTAATAGTGAGCGAGGGCTTAGCAATGCTGTCAATCAAACCTGTTGCTAACGCTAGCGGGAGTGACCTCTGGAAAGAAGGCACCTGATTTGTCTGTTATTAATCTTCATACTATCCAACCATTTTCTTCCGCTTATCCGAGGCCGGGTTTGCGGGGGCAGCAGTCTAAGCAGGAACTCCCCTCACCCTCATCCCAGACACGTCCTCCAGCTCCTCCGGTGGGACCCCAAGGCATTCCCAGGCCAGCCGAGAGACATAGTCCTTCCAGCATGTCCTGAATCTACCCAGGGGTTTCCTCCCGGTGGGACGTGCCTGGAACATCTCCCTAGGCCCGAGCCACCTCAGCTGGTTCCTCTCGACATGTAGAAGCAGCGGCTCTACTCTGAGCTCTTCCCGTGTGACCAAGCTCCTCACTCTATTCCTGTTCATATGAGTGACAAAAAAACAGCATCACATGGAGCAAGTTAATATGAACATTTTAAGACCAAAATGATGAGTCTGGCAGCAGCAGTTACAAAGAGAGGGGCCATACTTTTTCAACAGAAAGTAAATTGGACCCAGAATCGATGGAGCTGGAAGCACGCTCATGACTCACTTAAGTTCATCTGTGTTTATGTTAAATACATGCTGTTGTTTTTAGACTTTTATAGTTTGCAAAATCTGTACCATTTCATGTTGTAAATCACTGTGAACATGTACTGTTTGATTGCAAGCATTCTCTTCCCAACAAAATTATGCACAATAAGTGTTCCTCTATACTCAGATAGTAATGACCAACATCCTGGGTCAAGAGGGCCATATCTTGGAACATTTTTGAAAGCGGAAGGCCACAAAACGGTGGTCAGTAATTTGATATCAGATGAGTGCATTTGATATACTTTTGACGCCACCACCGTACCTTTTAATAAAGCTTGGAACGTTCATTTTAGGTCTCTTTCACAACAAAATGTGATATTATTGAGGGTACAGTGGTAGAAATACTTAAATTGCTGAAAAAGCGTCCGTATGATCAATTGGGCCAGTTCAGCAGAAGGTCTGAGGACCGTTAGAAATGGTCTGAGGGCTGCATTTGGCCCCCGGACCGTAGTTTGGACACCCCTGCCATAAAGGAACCTGATAATATCCTTAAATGTCTTTTCGTTTTTCGTTCCCAAGCTGCAACTTAGGCTATATCTAGAAAATTATAAAAACTTTGTACAACTCATCACTTTGCGGAGTAGCTGTTCTACCTAAAGCTCTCCACATGTAGCAAATACATAATCACATCCTAGTTCCAGCACTCTTCAGACATTCTCAACAAGACTGTCCTCCCCGTGTCCTCCCCTCCTTCTTCCTCCTTCTTGTTTTGTATCTGATTCAGTGTACAGAATACACCAAAACAAAAGCAGACACCCGGGTAAAGGCCACGATCAGCGTGAGCCCTCTCTCTCAGATGGCCCCGGTGTTGGCTAATTGCTGCTGACATTTGGTCAAGTGTTGTTTAAATATTCAGACACCTTCACTTTTGTCTCGTCCAAAAGCACAGCACAGATACAATGCCGTCATATTTACCTCCTCCCTGTGTCTCCTTATCGGACTCAACTGCCTTCATTATCTCACTGCTGGAGCTGTCAAGGCTTTGCAGTTTTCTAAAGGATTTCGGCAGTCAACACCTCCTGAGTCTACTTCCACTTTATTTATACCACAAGAATTCAAATAACAAGAGATGTAAGCAAAATGTATAATGCACTAAACTTTTTTCAACTACTCACAAATGGTGATGGCACAAATAGTGATTGTTGGTAAAAGGAAGGAAGAATTAAAGTGAAAAGCTATGTCCCTGTATTTGTATTCATCCTATGCATTGGCTAACAGTGAGGAGTTGAAAATTACCAGAGCGGGTTAATAGGAAAATTTTAAAACCAAAATAATGAGCTTGATTGCAGCAGTTACAGAGACAGGGCGACAGTTTTTCAATAGAAAGTGTATTGTGTGCCAGAGTTAGTAAAGTAGAACTGCACCCATGCTCACTTCCTATTTGGAACACGGCGGCTAGCAGGTTAGCTGTGTCCATTTATATATAAAGCCTATTGTCAGTGTACTTGGCTTCAATGTTAATGAAGCTGTGGACGGACATCTAGTACCAGTCAATGTCAGGGATGTAGACGTCACTGCGCAGTTTGATGTATTGCTCCTGTGTCCTCTTGCTCATCACTGTCACTATAAATGTGAAGTGAATTTCAATATTATGTTTTTATGCTACCACCACTGGACTCAAGGATTGTAAAGAGATTGTTGGATAAAAGTGAAGTTGTTAGAGTGATCAGCTTTAGTAGTTATTACTTAAAGGTGCGCTTTGTAACTTATCTGTCAAGGAGTCTGACACCTGCAGTGTCTCTGTGGCTTTGTCTGGAATGTGCCACAGTAAAGCATTTAACTTATTGATCTCCATCGGCTACAAGTTACACATTAGGTCTGTGGAAAGAGGCGAGTCCATTCGCAATAAGCATGCTTGTATTCCACGGATTTTTTGGATAACAATCTTTTGAATAAATTCAAGATAAGATTAATACAGGTGTAACATTAGACTATATATTATCACATTTCATCAAATCAGTTATTTTCATATTGTTTGATTTATGTACCTGTGCTGCTGTGAGTTTGTTTTGGTGTTGCTAAGCAACATGCCCTCAAAGATGCTGCGCAGCTCTGAGGGCATGATGATGCTCTGAGGGCATGTTGATGCTCTGAGGGCATGATGATGCTCTGAGGGCATGATGCTTGTGCAAATTATAAGACAAACTCATCTGGGGTCCTGACAAAATGTGTGTATATTTTTTGCTAATAAATGTTCTGTAAATAGTTAAATTATTTTGTAAATAATTATGTAATGCCTTTTAATTATCTAAAATGTGTTATATTTAATTTGAATCAATATTTGTGAGCTAATTATAGTCATACAGTTACTTTGTTTACTTTTATTGTGTGAACTTTTCTGTTAAGGAGTATTTTGCCTTCGATTCACAGCAGTTTGTGATTTTTCTATATGTGATGTACGATACTTGATTTACTGTAAATTATATTTAGAGATGGACAGTTGCAAATCAACTGCCTAGCGGTGTATAATAATAATAGTAATGCCTTACACTTGTAATGCGCTTTACAGGCTTGTCAGAGCCTCTCAAAGCGCTACACTACATTCATTATTCATTCACTCCATACTTGGCGATGGTAACCTACTATTGTAGCCACAGCTGCCCTGGGACAGACTGACGGAAGCTGCCAGTTTGTGGCATCAGCCCCTCCGACCACCACCGATCATTCACACACACACACACACACACACACACACACACACACACACACACACACACACACACACACACACACACACACACACACACACACACACACACCACTTTCATCCTAGGCAATGTGGCTGAAGTGTCTTGCCTAAGGACACAACTCCGACCTTCAGGTTGGGGGACCAACGCTCTAACCACTAAGCCACTGTCGCCCCAGTATGTGTTTGTTTACCCGTGAAAGCCAAATACTGGAATTACCACTGAATACATGTCATTTCAATTGAATTGAAATGCATTTAGAATCTGAGAGCTCTCTGAGGAATATCTGTTGGCTCCTCGACTCACTGCAGTTTGTGATTTTTCAGTCTGTGATACAATAAACCTTCTGAACCTGGACTGAGCCTCTGTCATTACTACCACAAGACCCAGAACACACAGAGTACTGTGGCATTCTGGTGAAGAAAACATGCCAAAGTTCTTCTGGTTGTTTATTTTCTGAACATAAGGGCTACTCTAGGTCTTAACCCACGCCAAAACAAGAGCAAAACAACAGCAGTCTCAACTCACTAGAGCCAGTCTCCAAAAACAGACCAGTAACTGACCAATAGAACCTTCACATCAACTTATCGCCATAGCAACCAAATGTACATACAAAAGCAGTTATATTAACAACATAGACATATATAAATGGACATGGCTAAACTGCTAGCCACCACGTTCCACATATGAAGTGATCGTGGGTGCGCTTCCGGCTCCTTTGACTCTGGCACCAATTCACTTTCTATTGAAAAACTGTCACCCCTCTCTCCAGAACTGCTGCTGTATTAACCCGCTCCTGGTATTTTGTTTTGCTATTGTGTCTGTAAATCAAGATATGAACATTAATAACAGACAAATCAGTCGCCTTCTTTCCCCGAGGTTGCTCCCGCTAGCGTTTGATTGACAGCATTGCTAAGCGCCAGCTCCCTGCTAAACCAGCGATGTGGGCGGGAAGGGACGTTCAACCTTCAACAGCCTCGCTTCATTTGACTGGAACCAAACGCCACGGGTGACACTCACTTAGTCCATATCTTTATACAGTCTGTGATTAATAACAGCACATAAACAGCTACAAGAATCACAAAAGACGTCAACTCTGAGCTAAACACAAAATATCAGATCATTACATAACGTCACCATGGAGACAAGCAGGTGGCAAACCCCTAAATAAAAAAAAAAAACATATAGGTTTAGGTTTTATACGAATGGCGAGTGAATATTTTGACATCATCTTGTAGTGACTAAGACAGATGATCCACTTCACTGCTGAATTTGCTGCCTGATATGGACTCCCCTCCAGCCGTCCCTCTTTTGACGGTAATTTTTACTGCCGAGCTCGATGCTTAAAAGTTGTCACTGAGGAAGAAGCTGCTCCGACAACCCACTGTGATCCTAGAACCAACTGATGGTCAAAATCTCACTCTGAGCAAAATTACTCCATAAATGAGCTAGCATACAGAGCAGTACAAGTGTGTCAGCCTTAGATACTCTACTGCGCAACAAGCCCACATGTCAAAGTCAATTAAAACTGTACTTTCTATAGCTCAAACTAACACTATGGGAAAGTCATGTGTGTTAGAAGAGAACAGCACTGTATGGATTGTATTCATAAGGGACGACTTCATATCTCACCTGCTTGTTAATCATTGATACAGGAACATATCCTGTATTTTTTCACTCTGGAGTATATGCAGTGAAAAAATGCATAATAATGAAGAAAAAACACATATAGGTCGCACTGGACTATAAGTTGCATTTTTAGGGATATTTATTTTACAAAATCCGAGAACAAGAACAGACATTTTATAATAATAACAACGAAATAGAGAACAACAGGCTGAATAGTAGTACAGCACGCTAACATAACACAGATAACGGACTGTCTGGTGTATTAACATAAGATATTAACAGTTAATCAGATAACTAAAGCATAAAAAACAAGCTAACAAGTTTACTCTTAATCTCACTCCATATCATGAAATCCATTGATCTCTTCATCCTCGGTGTCACTTCTGAACAACTCGGCCTGCTCCAGAAGTAGATGGTTGTCATACTGGTGCACAAGCCTAGAGTGCACTCGCATAGCTGTCAGTGTGACAGTAACAAAGATGTGAAGTTATATATTTTAATAATTTTACATATAAGTCACGTGCTGAGCGTAAGTCCGGAAAATAAGGTAATACAAGATCACTTAACTGAACAAGGCTAAAAACAGGCAGCACCAGAACTGAGCTGGAAAAAAGAGCTTTTGGCTGTTTTGCTTCACAAAATGGAATATATTTCAAGGACAAGCAAAACTGGACACTCTGGTGCAACACTCACAATTTAATAGTAACCTGTTTTTAATCATTTAAATGGACTTTTTTTTTTTTTATTTTATTTTTGTTTGTCTTGTATTTTAAGCAGGGCACCCATGAAAAGTACTAGTGCTCTTCCTCTACACCAGGGCCGGCCCATCCTATACACAGACTAAGCAGCTGCTTAGGGCGCCGAGGCCACCAGAGGGCCCCCAAGAGCCCATACATTTATATTGAAAATAATGTTTGGAAAGTTTTTTTTTTTTTTTTTCTGAAAAATAAATGTCACTCAGGTGTTTAAACTAATCACATATCCATCTTAAATGATTAGATGTGTTTTATTTCCAGTAACTAGATATGTTCTGCCTACATTGTTTGAGTCAGGCAGTGGTGTGGACAGCTGCGTGTGAAGGACCCCTCCCTCCAGGTGCACTCTGGGAGCACTGAGGCAGTAGAGGGACATTTGAATGGCTGTTTTACAAACTGAAAGATTAAAAGTTAGTGAATTTAAGTTTATCTAAAGTACGAGACAATGCATGAAGAGCCCAGAGGAAGATCGTTTTGGGGAAAGACGGACTTTTCAGAGAGGACTCGAAATATGTCCCATTTTACACCGTTGGACCTGCTAAAACAGTGAAGCTGGACATGTAGAATTGTGCAGATAGGACACACCTCAGGACAGCAGGTGAGTTGTTTATTACACTGGCTCTTTTCGGTTGTGGCTTGTCCTTGTGTCTCTAAACGTCAGATGATGTGAGTGTAGTTTAAACTGGTCACTGCTCCTGTGTCTGATTAACAACGCTGATTATAGCAGAAACCTCTGTTACATCTGTTGAATGAAAGAACGACCTGTGAACGACGCCTGAATGTGTTGTGAATGCTCATATAGATGTGCACTGATACCACTGCAAAAACAAGTGCTCACCGATACTGAGTAAAAATGTTTCCAGACATTATTTTTACTTGTGTTTGATTATAGTGGTAAATCTAATTCATTTCATTTTTTATAGTATAGACTACTTTTTCATCTTAGAAAACTTATCTTATCTACTGAAATCATTGTAGTTAGCATTTGGCTTTAATATTTACCACTTTGTCTTTGCAGACTGCACTCTTTTAAAAGCTCTATACAGTTGCTAAATTGTTTGTCAATTATAATAAGTTACAATGCAGCACAAGCAAATAATGGCCAGCGCCACTTAGCAATATTAGCATGCTACTATCCTAAACACAAACTGATATCCTCTGTGAACTATAAAAACATTTAGAGTCCTAAATATTTGTATATTTCACATGGCAGTCACATATGATTACAGTTGAGCTTAAAGTGCAGAACAGGTACTGTGCACTTTTATGGTCACCTATGGTCAAACAAGAGGCAGCACAGATACAGTGGTATCGGCTCTTGTTATTAACAACCCACTGACCAGTGCGAGTACTGGCAACCGATATTGGTATCAGTATCTGACAACAAACATAAAAATAATGTGATCCTTAAATCTGGTTGTTCAGTCCTTCCTCTTAACTTTGATCACTACTTTGTACTTCTTGCGTGATATGATTTTGAAGTAAGTTTACCCTTGCTTAAGCACGCTGATTGGCTTCTTTATGCCATAAAATGCAATTCTGTATTTTATGATTCAGAAACCAAGAATAAAAAAATGTCCAGAATTTAAAAATGTCTTTGTCAGACCCTCCTTCCTTACATGTTTTATACTGTTATACTTGTGGTTAGTGCTTTTGTGAGCCAACACAATGTGCAGTCTTTTTTTATAAGTGGATGTGATGATGTCTTAATGTTGTCAAATATGAATATGTGGCTCTGAAGTGGCGAGGGCCCCTGAGGGCAAATTCAGCTTAGGGCCCCCTAAAGGCTAGGGCCAGCCCTGCCTGACAACAAGAAGTTTCTACGTAAAATTAGGATGAATTTTGTCTAATCGCTCTGGTTTTCTCCTGTTTTTCAAATTTTTATGTGGATCCATAACACTAAATACAAAAAAATCTTTTATGAATACATTTTCGATGAGGAGCGCATTCAAAAAGCCCTGCCACTAGAGGTCAACAAAAATACAAAGTGTGAGCATTGTATATATATAATAGAGGTTCCAGCGTGGTCACAGTATCTATCTTTTGAATAAGGCTGACAAGGTGTTTGAATAATCCAAATGATCTTTAAATAGACTTTCCAGTGTGATTTCAGTCCTACTTTAAACTAAAACGGCCTTTCTGTGCTCATGGCTCCATATGGATCAATGGAGCATTAGACCATATATCTATTAATAAAGACTTGGGGAGAATATTTAGAGCAGCCTATCCATAATTTATATTTAAATCCATCTTGGCTGCTACTTCGTATTCAGAACTCATTTAGAGCCATGCCAGACAGACTGCGCCTTCATCCCGCAGGAATCCCATCTCCGTTAATGTTCTTAGTGGGATTTGGGAGGATTGAGAAGAAAAGGGTGCTTGGTGGTGACTATAGAAACCCAAGGGAGATAAATCTGGGAATAACTTCAATGTAAAAATATATTTGCCCTTGAGATCAGCACATTGTCATTGTCATTCTAATTTAATTCATGACTTAAGACAATTGTACCTCCATTGTCGACGTGTCCACTGGTCTGTTGTAGTAGAAGACCTTTTTGAATGCTTTGCCCAAGTCTTTAATTTTAAGTTTTTCAAATGAAAGCTTGCAGTGTTGCTTTCTTTACTGAAACTTTGCATCAGTTTAAAAGTGATTATATTATTTATTCACATTAAAATCCAGTTTTAATTATTTTGGAAACTAAATAACCAACTTTCTACCAAAAAATTATGAAAACTCAATTTGATTCAATATTGTAAACTCAATATTGAATTTTAAACTCACTTAATATTTAAAATATTAACCATTCATTCGTTTCAAGATTGGTAAGTCATAATTTTGAGATACTAAGTTAATGCTTTGAGTTTTCTCATCATTTTGCCAAAATTGACTGTTTTGAGCTTTAGTCATGTTATAATGTTGTTATCTCATCAAAAACATACCTGGAGTTGTGTTTTGCTTCATTCACACATGTTTGAGTAACTCTTTATTATTAGTCTGTCTACATCTCCAAAGCTGAAAATGCTCTGTTCCACCTTGTGATGTCACAAACTGGTAGTTTTAATATTAACAGCTACCTTTTATCTTTAGTTCAGCAGAGATTGGCAATTCTGGGGCTGAAATCATCCAAATGATTCTAGTGAAGGTGTTTGGAGTTTAAAAACACAGTGGAGCACTTCCTGTATTACCACATGACATCACAAGGTGGAACAGAGTGTTTTCAGTTTGAGAGAAGGACTCTTAAGCCTAAATATGCAGGGTTTGTGTGTTTAACAAAACACAACTCCGGGTATCTTTGTGATGAGGAAACAACTTTATAACATAGATCAGAAAATAGAGTAATACGGGGCCGTTAATGCTGTTCATTCAGTAGTTACATTATGATACTGTGTCAGCTCTAATGAATCATATCTTCTGCATCTTCTACAGGCTGCTTTTTTTTTTTAAAGTATGACACTAGCTGCACAATTTAAAGTTTGTTTTTCTCTCAAGGTTGACTCTCCATAGTGTCCTTCACATATTGCTCTGAACAGAATACCACACAGTCCCATATAGTGCAGATCTGGGACTAAAACGCTTCAATCATTCATCACTAACCCTGCTCCAGTGACACAGCGGAGAGCCTCAGAATACAAAGAACAAGGAAGAACTGGAGAGGAAGCTGCTTCTACTGATGCTGCCGCTATGGGCGATTTGTCATCGTTTTTGCCACATAGACAGAACCGGAGAGTGGTACAATTTAGCTTTGGGAAGGCTGTGATGTGGCCTGGATCACGTGACCTGAAGGTAAAAGATCTAGCGCTGGAGTGGAGTTAAGACAAGTGTCGTAATATTGTTTCATCTCTCTTACTTGTAATGCACGGACTATTTTAGGTTTTGACAATCATCGAGGAACTGATAGACAAATGCGTTAATTTTCATATAATAACTTTTATAGGATGTTGTTTCCTCATCAAAACATATCTGGAGTTGTATTTTGCTTCATTCACAAAAATTTAACATACAAATCCTACATATTTAACTTGAGTTCTTCTCTCAAACCATAAACACTCTGTTCCACCTTGTGATGTCATGTGGTAATACAGGAAGTGCTCCACTGTGTTTTTAAACTCCATACACCTTCACTAGGCTCATTTGGATAACTTCAGTCTTGAAAAATCTCTACAAGGTTAAAAGAGCTGTTAATTTGAAAACTACCACTCCATGACATCACAAGATGGAACAGAGCATTTTTAGCTTTGGAGATGTAGACAGACTAATAATAAAAGGTTATTCAAACATGTGTGAATGAAACAAAGCACAACTCCAGGTATGTTTTGATGAGATAACAACATTATAACATGGCTTAAGATTCAATTTTGTGCAATATAGAACTTTTAAAGGTACACCATGTAACTTTTCTTGAGCAGAAAATAGCACATGCTTGTCTAATGTTGCTAAGAATATTTGTATTATGGAGACAAGCAAGCTACGTAACAGGTCAGCTCTATGGAGAGGCAACCCCACTCACAGTAAGGATGCAAATAAAACAAATAAATAAAAAACGAGGCAAACCAATAACATCTGCACCTCTGCACTTGAGGAATTAACACTAAGGCACTAAGACCAAAAATAAAAATGGAGTAGGATTAGAGCAATTGGCAGGGTATTCATTTTATACTGTTCAAAACTGACACTTATAAACACACTTGTTGATGTTAATAATCCCATCATCATTGTTTCAAACCATGTATTCCTCATGCAGTCTTTGCAGAGTGAATCAGCTCTTTCCACGCTCACAGTCTGGTGGGAGCTCATTTCAAAGAATCCCTCTTCCAGCCTTTCTATGCTAATCTGCCTTTGCATTGCGCTCCCTGTGTTTGCTACTTGTTAGCCGATGGAGGGCACATTTGTGAATTATTCAACCAAAGCAAATGTTATATAATACATTTAATTATGGATTGTAATAAACGCATATTTGATTTCTCGTTTTTCCCTCATGTTCAGTGTGTAGCTGTAAGACTTGCAAAGTTATCAGTGGAAAAAGTGTGGAATGGTGCACTGGCGCCCTCTGTTTACATTGCAAGAAACTAACAAGAGTGTGGTCTGTGCTGAATACTACATAGACCGGGGGTGGGCAAACTTTTTGACACATGGGCCACAATGGGTTCTAAAATTTGACAGATGGGCCGGGCCAGGAGATTTGGCTTTTTACATGTAGCAAAGCATGAATATGTAAGGCTCGTTGTACAAATTGTTTTTCAAATGCATTAATTAAATCAAATTAATTTAAAAAAGAGTTAAATAAACACAGCAGAAAAACTTTGAACATTTTTTTTCTAAGTTAAATAATTTGGTCAACACAGCAGAAAAACTTTGAACATTTTTAGAAATACTCCACTGTTTGAAATGGCATGATTTACACTTCAGGGCCCATGTATTAATTATCAACTAAGAATTTATTAATACTTACCAAGCACCAGCCCAAGTTAGAAGTCAGATCTGTGGAGAGACAACCCCGCTCACAGCCAGAAGGCATGTTTTAGTTCATTTTTGTTGTTTTTTTTCATTTGTACATCTGACTATGTCTCTCAGCTGGCCTAGGAATGCCTTGGGGTCCTACTGGAGGAGCTGGAGGAAGCGTCTGGGGTGACAGAAGTCTGGGAGTCTCTGCTTAGACTGTTGCCCCCTGGATAAGCGAAAGAAAATGCATGGATCACAAATTAAATACATTCATGACTGTCAAGCTTAATGCCATACTGTGGAGCATTCAAGCCAATGCAAAAACATAACACAGAAAAGTTACATAGTGAACCTTTAATTAGCATCAACCAAACTTATAAAACATAAACCACAATTCCATGGATAATTTAACATACACATCCACAACAAGTGACTCAATTGGTTTTTCACTCTCTTGTCAAAGCCACACACATTTTTTGACAGTAAATCCATGCTTGCATTGCGCGCATCTTCTCCTTCACGGGACACAAGTGAAGCGTGTAGTCCCTCATTTCGAGCACACAGCGCCTCCTGCTGCTCTGAATGAAAGCACTCCATTTCCTCTGGTAGCACCGGGTCCATTTGAAGAATCTGACAACAAGAGACTGCAGATGACAGGCCTGACACTCTCAGTCAGTGGAGTCTGTGATGTCTACGAGCCACCGCTGAGAGCTTTTTGAAGTGAGTAGAAAGAATTTAGATCCAAACTGCTTTCCTCCAAAAGTGTGGAACTGTTACAGACAGGACTAATGAGGATGGGAGATTTGGACTTCTTCAGAGAGATACTTCATTATGTTGTTTGGTTTCGCATGAGTCAGTATCTACACATGCAAGACTAGCTGCATTGTATTTACATTGTTTAACATAATGCAGTGGAATTAACATAATGCAATGGAATTAACTTCAAAACTACTTTCAAATGGTTCTGTTTCTGTGCATATGACTAAGACAGTGGTGGTGCATACCAAAGTAAAATTAGTAGATAGTAGTAGTGTAGGTATTTGTACTGGATACTTTTTACTTTTACTTTTCTACGTTTGAGGATGAAGGACTCAATTTTGTTACTTAAGTAAAAGCACAGATACAGAGGTAAAAATTACTCAAGTAAAAGTAAAAGCATCACTCAAATCCACTTGATTATTTAAGTATTTAAAGTATTTAAGTATTTAAGTAGTAGTAGTTAAAAAATGTGCTTTAAGAGTAAAAAGTAAAAGTATTTTGCACAAGTGTGGTTAATTTGTTTAAGTATAAATGGAGTGATATTGATTCAAAAATTATACATATTTCCACAAACCACGAACATGGTTAAAATAATCTTTCAAATCATATGAAAAGTACTTTTTACTTTTCAGTCCTGTTCATAAATGTAGTGGAATAGAAAGTACAGATACCTGCTCTCAAATGTAGTGAAGTAAAAGTAAAAAGTATCCACTGTAAAATGTACTTAAGTAAAATACAGATACCTAAACATTCTTCTTAAGTACAGTACTTTACTACTTTTACTTCTTTACCTTCCACTACTGCATTTGAGAGCAGATATCTGTACTTTCTACTCCACAACAGTTTTTAACTGGACTAAAAAGTTTTTTTGTTTTTTTTTTGTTTTTTTTTTCATTTTTCAAAACTCAAACTAGGTGCTGTTTCTGTTTAACAAAATCTCTGCTCTTTATCATCTCTACATGTGAAGCTTCATTGGACCTCAAAATCTGTGTGAAATACTTACATTTTTACTCTTTAAGTACATTTTTAACAGGTACATTGATATTTTTACTTAAGTAGACTTTTCCATGTTATACTTTTCTTTTTACTTGAGTATTTTTTGACCTACTTTTCCTTTAGCAACAAAATTGAGTACATTCTCCACCACAGGACTGAGAGGATTTTATATGCGCTTGTTCCTTTTTAAAGTCATTTTGTATGGATTATTTGTGTTTTATTTGTTTGTTTTGTGATTTTAATGAGTCTTTCTTGTTCTGTAAAGCACTTTGAATTACGTTACTTATAAACTGGCCTTGCACTGGGAATCATACAAGGATCTTTGGCAATCAGTTTGAAATGGAAATTGGTGAATTATTGCAGGGCTTGGTTTGAAGGTCATTTATCTATTCTTTCTTTTGTTATTTATTCCCCTGTATCTTTGTCTTCCTAAGCGTAGAACACCAACTCTGGATCAAAGAATACATTTACATTTTAAAAGCTCTGTGAATCTTTAGAATCTTTAGGAATGAGGTCACACCAAAACACAGAACTTTACTTTTATTTTTGTCATAACAAAAATGGATGAAAAACTGATGGCTTCATGGTGTTATCTGGGACACAGGGGATGGCATTTTGGCAAACAAAGTGGGAAGTGTAATGTTGTCATTCAAATTTTTATTACACTTCAATGCTGGTCTGTTTTTAGGCGTTGGGGAGAACTGATTAATTAATTGGCCATACAAAACAGAAAGTAATTCAGATGATATCACAGCACTAGTTTTGTGAATAGCGTGGGACAAAATTCAGAAATTTTTATTGCATGATGTGTGACTTGTTGAACTCTGTGACCTCGAATGTTTTGAATGTTCTGGACACCATTCCCCCGATGAAGGTTAAAATGGTTAAAGATAAGCAGAAAGCGCCATGGAGGAATGATGACTCGGTCAGGGCACAGAAAAGGGAGTGCCGGAGGGCCAAGTGGGAATGCCGCCAGTCAAAGCTCCAAGTTCATTATGAGATTTACAGAGAAAACAAACCCTGCAGCTCCGCTGCCGCTAGAACTAATTTCCACATTGAAGTGCAATGAGTTTGCAGTATTCTTTAATAACAAGGTTCAGGACATTAAAAATGCCATCAATTCCACAATGCAAATAACACCCCTGCAGCCAGACAGGGGCTGCCTCACTTTGCACCTGTAACTGACAAAACTGTCCAAGAGATTCACCAGTCTGAGTTACCCACTAGATTTCTAGTCTTTGCTCAACAGTTTACTATCACCACTTGTATAGTTAACATGTGACTTCAATCTGGAACATTCCCAAGAGCAGTCTTGATGCCACAATACTGAAGAATTACCAACCCAAATCTGCCCCTCTCAAATCTGCCGTTTATAGGCAGCTTTTTACCATCTAACTAAAACATTGCAAAAATCAATGATAGACTGTCAAAACCTTTGACTTTTCCAGTCAGGTTTTACCCCCCATACATAATTCTCCAGTAGGTTAGACTACTGTAACAGCCTGCTCACTGGCCTCTCCAAACATGCGTTAAGACAGCTGCAGTACATCCCGAACTCTGCTGCTCGGGTCCTGACTAGCAGTCTCTTACAGAGTACTTCACACATGCGTCATCTGTGCTCAGGTCTCTAAACTGGCTCCTGTGGCTCATGAGAATGGGCTCAGGTCTCTGCACTGGCTGCTGTGGTGAGAATAGAAATCTCTCCTGGCCTAGCACCAAAGTACATCTGGCCTAGCACATTAGTGCCATATACACCATCTCGCACTCTGACCATCTCACACTCAGGACTTCAGGGACCAGCCTCCTGCTGGTGCCCAGAGTCAGGAAACATGGGGAATCAGCATTTCCGTGTTTTACGCAGCTAAACCTGGAGCAGTCTTCCTGAAGATGTGAGACAGCCTCGACTTTAACAATGTTTAAATCCAGGCTCAAAATGGTTGTTTAGCTGTGCATATGACTGAAAGGTTTTTATTCTGCACTCTTCTCCTTAAATGTTAATTTTATGATGATCATTTGCGATTATTTATGATATATTGATTTGTTGTATTATTTTAATATCTTTCTTATTCTGTACAGCACTTTGAATTACTTTGTGTACTAATTGTGCAATACAAATATACTTGCCTTGCTTTGCCAATGCGCTCCAACTCAGTACCAACTTAGGCTTTGTTATGCTCTGAGTTACTGACTGACTCTTGTATTCAACCCATCACAGTGAAGTAAACTCCTAGAAAGTAGATGACTTTAATTAATTCTGAAAACATATATTAAGACACCAACAGTATGACAGAACAAGTTTCCAGATAACACCAATTGCTTCAGACCACTCAATCAGTCCAGTGTTTTTCAATACCAAGTACATGTCAAGTGTGTTATCATCCCACTGGCCCAGGACCCCTGTAAACCTCCCTGTGTTTAGTATTTTGGAGTAGTCGATGTTTGGGGCCAGGGATGGGGGCAGACAGCGCACAGACTGCTGTTAATGTGCCGACTGGTGTGTAACCTCACTCTCTCCGAACTGTGATTAAAGAATGATTTATCGTCCTGCTGGAGCATTTTCTCTCCAATCTGTCTCGGCGATGAGATTTTTTCTGCCTTTTGGAGGAGTTTGCTAAATCAAGCCATCTCGGCGAAGATCTCTGGGTGGACAGTGTCAACGTGTTGCCAAGTGGGAGCTATTAAATGCTATAATGGTTAAAGCAGAGGATGGGTCAGAGATTACAGGCAGCTATTTGGGACCGAGGTGTCAGTCAGGGCTGTAATAAGTCAGTCTGGTACTCAGACTTGGTTATTATGGAATAAAGCGTTTGGGTTTTGTTGAGTTCATATAGAAGTGGGCAACAGTAGTTCAATTGTCCAATGAGGTTCGTCTGGTCTTCTGTTAATTTATTTTAATATTTTTAAAATATTTTTAATCAGACCAAAGTTTAGTTTATTTTCATACCTTAAAGTTTCAACTGTTCAGCTGATTTAAACAGGAAACAGGGTTTGGAACTGTTTCAGCATCAGCAATTGAAATATGGAAACGTGCACTTAAGACTATAAACCTGGGATACTGTCCTGAAGAAGTCGGACTGCAAATGGCGCTGTCGTCCCGCCTCCACTGGTAGGAAAACAGCGCCAAAACCTGTATAAATCAGCCGACCAGATGCGTCACAGCAACATGACGTGACCACTCTAAGGAAGAGCGCTACTGAGCAGTCGAAACTGTCACATATGAAAACAAACTAAACCTTGGTCTGAAGAAAGAATCTATTAAAATAAAGTAGCTCAGTTGGTAGAGTGTTTGTCCTCTGATCTTAAGGTTGACATTTTGAATCCTGCTCTCAACGTAAACATCATTGGTTGTCCAGTTGGATCCACTGACGCACAGGTTGCACCATCACTCCAGCTCCCATAAATTAATGCTATTATCGTGTCCTTGGGCAAGACATGTAATCCACCTCGCCCTCAGTCTCTGAGTACTTGATTGTGACAATCTAGCAAACATTTGACTACCACCATTCACAAATTAGCGAGTATTCATTACCGATGAATTACCACAGTGCTAAATAGGGCACAGAAAGCTTCAGTAACACAATTGAGGCTGTTGAAAAGTATAATACATTGGCAGAACACTTATGAACTGAGATCTGAGCATCAATCACACCAACTAATCCTTCAGAGCCTTGTTCATATCCTCTCCAAGCGGCCTGCATCATAAGTACCATCGTTGTTACGGCAATAAGACCACACTTATGACAATGCACTGGGGGTCATAAATATATGTGTATGCTACATTGCACAGAATTATCTTGTATTCAAGTTTGCGTTTGAATTTATTACCGTTTTATTATCAATGCATTACAACCACCGCATCCCCAGTTATCTCCTCATGTATTTAGCCTGCACCACAAACCAGTCCTTGAGAAAACTTATGCAAATAATCTTTGGGTGAGGTGGATGCTGCTTGCGTATCATCAAAAACAACCCTGTTGATCATGATCACAAAGAACAAAAGTTCAATGTTTTCAATTCAATTCAAGAAAAAACACACAAAAAAACTCCCTGGCATTTAATTCTAGCTAGACATAATATCTTGGCATTTCAGTGTGTTGTTGTTCTTTGCCTATGTGTCATATTTTCTGTTCATGTTTATCTGTTTTGTTGACTTTTATGTGAAGCACTATGGGCAGCTTAAGTTATATTTTAAATGTGCTATATATGTATACATATATTTAAAAAATGAAGTTTTGAGCTTTTATCAATTTGAAAAGCCATTTAACATGGGCTGCTAGATGTCATTATGGTCCACTCAGTAATGGGGCATTATACCTATTAGTTTGCTAGTCACAAATTAAAGTGAATCAGGTTCACCTAAGTAAGCTTTAGTGAATTACACTGAATCATCCAAAATATGTGTAATTAGTATGATCCATAGTAAAAGAAAAATTCAAATTTGTCAACTGGACAAAAAGTTTTAGACTGAAGACATTTTGCGACTCATCCAAGCCGCTTTTTCAGTTCTAGTCAGATTACTGGTGGACACAGCCTTATATCTGTTGGAAAGGAGAAGCTAACTACACCAGGATTAGTCCAGGATGTTCAACACCTCATCACATGCACCTCCTCCTGTGAACATCACCCCTGTCCGCAAAGATCTCCACTAGCTCCTCATCCCCTAGCTCATCCAATTTAAGATCCACACCCCCACCTGTGCACTCTGATCAGCTGATGCCAACCTGCTGTCTCCCACCACCAGGACTAAACACAAGACCTGGGGGGACAGGGCCTTCTCCACTGCTGCCCCCACCCTCTGGAACTCTTGCCCAAACACATGAGAGACTCATCCACACTCATCAGTTTCAAAAAAAACCTTTAAATAAATAAGTGGTTTAAATAAGCAGACTATGGTGAAATATGAAATTATATCAATCAAATTCAAGGCGCACAGTGCTGAGTGCAGGACGGGACACTTTTCTTACTGGGAAAGTCTTATCATATTTGCTTGTCACACATGCATTCTATTTTACATCTTGTTACCTGCATTCGCTGTGTCCTTGAGTAAAATATAAACTTTGTAGTGCTGAGGCGCAGTACTTAATCTTGTTAATAATAAAGCTGCCAGAGGAACATTTCTAGTGTATGTTACGGTCTTTATATGCAGCCCATATCAAACATTACCTGTCTGAATAAGAGTGATTCAATTGTAGACGTCTGGCTCATTATTATTGCACAATGTGAGGCCAGACGGAGAATACTTAAGGGTCCTTCACGAGCTCTGTGTTTTCGGAGCTGATGAGCGTCTGCGGCACCGGAGCAGGTGCTGGTTATAGGTGAGGAAGACAAAGAGTATAGGCGTATATGTGGCGTAAGCAGGGACTTAAAGGATGATCGCAGATACATTTTAAACATACATGAGCTGAAAACATGCAGAAGCAACGCCAGGTTTACTACTAATGCTATTGGTGCAACTACAACAGATTTACCACTTCCATCCATCCATATTACGCAAATTTGACTCTAGTGAGCTTTTAGCTATGTTATAATGTTCTTACCTCATCAAAAACACACCCAGAGTTGTGTGTTATTTCATTCACACATTTTAAGTAACAGTTTAAGTAACCCTTTATTATTAGTATGTCTACATCTCCAAAGCTGAAAATGCTCTGTTCCACCTTGTGATGTCATGATGTGGTAGATTTCAAGTTAGCAGCTACATTTACTTTAAGCTCAGTAGAGATTGGAAATTTCAGGGCTGCAATAATCCAAATGATTGTAGTGAAGGTGTATGGCGTATATGGCACAGTGAAGCACTTCCTGTATTACCACATGACTTCATAAGGTGGAACAGAGTGCTTTCGTTTTGAGAGAACACCTCAGCCTAAATAAAGCGTAATATGAGCCCTTTAAAAGCTTAGATACCCAACTATTCTTGCAAATGTGTAAGCTTTCTCCTCTAGAGTATATTGCAAAAGGAACACTTTGTGACAAAATTCATTACAAACCCGAAAAAAATGCTGCGAGCAGATTGGTTGATGGCGGTCCACCCATGCATGTAAATACTAGAATGTGCCAAAGCATTTCCTCCTTTTGTGGTTTGAAAATTGAGTAATGAAGTTTTAATCACTTTCAGACATCAGTGAGCACCAGAAATGAATGTGAAGATTTAAACTCACTAGTAGTAATAGTAGTAGTAGTAGTAGCAGCAGTAGTACTTGCAATAGTATCCGAGTTAACTTCGATCCTTCTCAGACATAATCTGAATTTGACATGCATTTCTATAGTCTGATTTGCAGTGCTTTTCCGCCTCCGAAACATCCTTGACTGTAGCCCAGGATAACCCATAGCCTTGACAGAGACACGCAGGCGCCACTCAGAATGCAAACCACAACAAAACAAGTTAACTCCCTTCTGCTGCACACACTAACAGCTAATGCCTGTGATGCGATTGGCCAGGTGGACTAACTATCTCATACGGCACGCTTGCAAACACTGAATTTATGTACTGAATTTATAATAGTTTTTTGTCTAGTGCAAGCGTGCAACCAAAATCTCACAGGAAAAAAGCACCAATTATCATACTAAAGTTGTCTTTGTATTGACCTTTTTGCATTTGCTCCGTACGCTATTACACTTTGCCATGAAAGGTCAGCGACGGACGTGGATAACATGCACAAATGTATTTTCCCCATCTTTTTACTGCCAGTTTTTGCATTAGAGGTCCAACTGTAAAGCAAGAGTCATTTGTTACCTAATGGGGGACTTGAACTTACAATTACTCTCTCGGATCATGAAGGACAATAGTCAACCAGAGCCTACATAAATTATACAGTCTATAAGCTTTAATTGTATGAATGTGTTTAATCATCTGAAAAAGGTATGTGCTTCAGAGGGTTAAGTAGCCAGCTTGATGTTTATATACCACATATGATGGCTTGACTTCATCTGTCACGTCAATGTTTGTGGAGGACGCCCCCTTGTGGACAAAGCGTACAACAGCACTCAAAGATATAAATCAGGTAAAAGTAAGAAAATACATGCATAAATAAATTAGCAAACCTTTTTAAAACTATAACAACTAGGCTTTTACAATAAGCGTGCCTCGTGTTGATAACTGTCTCGGATGACGTGGGGGATAATATTGTTTTTTATTGTTGTAAGTCACTAGGCCCCATGTTAGCAGGGCTGAACTAAATGCTGCCCCCTGTAGTATCCTCTGCTGGCTATGTAGACTCATTTAACCCTAAAAATTATAAATATAATGAAAAATGCATTACTCAAACATGTTAAAAATACTGGAATATTTTCTATTTTATGTTTATTTATTTATTTTTTTGAAACAGGATATGTTTGTCATTTCAGTAAAAACACACAAAAATGAAATAAAACAAAACTCATGTGCAGGTTATCAGCAGCATGAAAAAAATAACACTCATCACTCATTTCTGGGAGCTGGAATTGTACCTCCAACTTGTGGGTCATTGGATACAACCGCTCGACCGATGATGTCTATGTCAAGGGATTCAAACTGCCAACCTTTGCATCACTGGACAAATGCTCTACCTTTTAAATACTGACAATGTCCCCCTTTTTGATTTCATAAAGCATTTGCTTTGGCAAATGCATTAATGCTAATAGGCTAACAGAAATAGTATGTTTCTCACTGTAAATTTGTTTTATCTGGACTCTTGGTCTGACCCCTCTGTCCGTCGGTTGCCAGCGGTTACATCACTTCTTCCTCCTTTGCGGACTTTCCTTTTGTAGTTCGTAGATCTTCCTCTGTACAAAAGAAGATAGTTACATTTTGACACTTTTCAAGAGCTGTCTTTCTGGCCAATTTACAATAAGAGTTGCAAAAGTGTTCACTAGAATTTGATATTCTAAATGTGTGCAGTGGCTTTTTCTGAGTTGCAACCAAGGAACAGTAGCTCATAAAATGTGTTTAAACTAGTGGGTGGCCAACAATGTAAGGAAGTCAGGTATATCTATGGCACTGCTATGGATCATGTTTGATACTATAGCCTACTTTATACACTACTCAAGGGTGGTCTTCTCTTGGGAGTGGCCCCATGTACCCACGGTTTCTACACAGCCCTGTTTTGTCGCATTGATCAAGAAAATGGTGAAAGTAAATGCATAACTCCCCTCATGAGTGCCCCAACCTTAACAAAAATCTCAGAAACATGCCCCAACCTTACCTAGAATCCCAGAAACATGTCCCAACCCTAACTAGAATCTCAGAAACATGCCCCAACCTTAACTAGAATCTCAGAAACACGTCCCGACCTTAACTAGAATCTCAGAAACATGTCCCAATCTTAACTAGAATCTCAGAAACATGTCTCAACCTTAACTAGAATCTCAGAAACACATCCCAACCTTAACTAGAATCTCAGAAACATGTCCCAATCTTAACTAGAATCTCAGAAATATGTCCCAACCTTAACTACAATCTCAGAAACATGCCCCAACCTTAACTAGAATCCCAGAACATGTCCCAACCCTAACTAGAATCTCAGAAACACGTCCGACCTTAACTAGAATCTCAGAAACATGTCCCAATCTTAACTAGAATCTCAGAAACATGTCTCAACCTTAACTAGAATCTCAGAAACACATCCAACCTTAACTAGAATCTCAGAAACATGTCCCAATCTTAACTAGAATCTCAGAAATATGTCCCAACCTTAACTACAATCTCAGAAACATGCCCCAACCTTAACTAGAATCCCAGAAACATGTCCCAACCCTAACTAGAATCTCAGAAACACGTCCCGACCTTAACTAGAATCTCAGAAACATGTCCCAATCTTAACTAGAATCTCAGAAACATGTCTCAACCTTAACTAGAATCTCAGAAACACATCCCAACCTTAACTAGAATCTCAGAAACACATCCCAACCTAACTAGAATCTCAGAAACATGTCCCAATCTTAACTAGAATCTCAGAAATATGTCCCAACCTTAACTACAATCTCAGAAACATGCCCCACCTTAACTAGAATCCCAGAAACACATCCCAACCCTAACTAGAATCTCAGAACACGTCCCGACCTTAACTAGAATCTCAGAAACATGTCCCAATCTTAACTAGAATCTCAGAAACACGTCTCAACCTTAACTAGAATCTCAGAAACACATCCCAACCTTAACTAGAATCTCAGAAACATGTCCCAATCTTAACTAGAATCTCAGAAATATGTCCCAATCTTAACTAGAATCTCAGAAACATGTCTCAACCTTAACTAGAATCTCAGAAACATGTCTCAACCTTAACTAGAATCTCAAAAACATGTCCCAGCCTTAACTAGAATCTCAGAAAAATGTCCCAACCTTAACTAGAATCTCAGAAACATGTCTCAACCTTAACTAGAATCTCAGAAACATGTATAACTAGAATCTCAGAAACATGTCCCAATCTTAACTAGAATCTCAGAAACATGTCTCAACCTTAACTAGAATCTCAGAAACACATCCCAACCTTAACTAGAATCTCAGAAACATGTCCCAACCTTAACTAGAATCTCAGAAACATGTCCCAATCTTAACTAGAATCTCAGAAACATGTCTCAACCTTAACCAGAATCTCAGAAACATGTCTCAACCTTAACTAGAATCTCAGAAACATGTCCCAGCCTTAACTAGAATCTCAGAAACATGTCCCAACCTTACATAGAGCTGACCCCCCTTCCCTTTGTGACGTCGTGATGTATAATGCCACTTTGTATCACGGGGCTGCATTGTCCTTGTGTTTCGGTGAGCGCTCTGGGAGGTTATTCACTCCTGGATCAATCCAATGATCTGCTCCAAGCTGGGCCCAGAGCCACTGCTGAGACTCCTCCGCTACCGCTGCTAACAAGCTAACACGCTAACAGGGTAAACACTGTTAGCATAGGCTACACGTCTGCTGTAGAGTCAATATTTTGTGTGTGCAGTATGTGACTTGAGATACAGGGTAGTGATTTGTCGAGTGTGTTGTACAGCACCAGATATTTTATGGGTAAAGTGCTTTATCTGTCAGTTGCACTCTACAATAGGCTAGATTACATTGAAACTTTGTCTGATATTATGTTAACCATAGGGTGACCAGATTTGCAAAAGTAAAATCTGGGATATACTAGGGTTGGGGTGTTTGGGATACATCGTCAGTTCTCGACTCATTTGTGGTTCATTATCTAATCTGAGGGACTTCTATTGTTGCATTTTTTTTTTTTTTTTGCTTTATGCTCATTTTCAAGCACCATTTTCTTTATTTTAGCGAAACAAATGACAATGTAGTCCCCATTGTACCACTGGCAGGGATCAGCTTAATGTAAAAACAGAGGAATTTCTTGTATTAAAGCTGGTACAAATCAGTGGTTTTGGATAAATCTGTTGGGACATGGGACACAGGGTTCAAAAGTAGGACTGTCCCAGGTAAATATGGACATCTGGTCACTCTAGTTAACCATATGTACCATACATATACTATCATATTATCACACTATTTGATTGTTTGTTTATTTATTTGTATACTGTCTAAACCAGACATGGAGAGACTTATCCATGCATTTGTATCCAGTCGGTTAGACTACTGTAACAGCCTGCTCACTGGCCTCTCCAAACAAGCCTTCAGTACATCCAGAACACTGCTGCTCGGGTCCTGACTAGAACCAGGAAGTACTTCATACATGCGTTCTGTGCTCAGGTCTCTGCACTGGCTCCTGTGACTCAGAGAATAGACTTAAAAGCAGCTCTGCTTGTGAACAAATCTCTCCTTGGCCTAGCACCAAAGTACATTTCTGACATGTTAGTACCACATGAGCCATCTTTCACTCTGAGGACTTCAGGGACTGGCCTCCTGCTGGTGCCCAGAGTCAGGACTAAACATGGGGAATCAGCGTTTCAGTTTTATGCAACTAAAACCTAAACCTTCCTGAAGATGTGAGACAGGCCTCTACTTTTACAATGTTTAAATCCAGGCTTCAGACGCTTCTGTTTAGCTGTGCATGTCTGTATACAAATAAACTTGCCTTACCTATTTATTATTTCATTTTTCAGTGTACTTTGTTGTGGCGGTAGAGGACAATTGAGCCCCCAAAGAAAACCTCTATTTGCTGACATGGGGAGAACATGCAAACTCAGCACAGAATTTCTTGGCAGTGAAACATGTTAGCAGCTCAAAATTCATGTGACTGGCAGTGAAATTTGTGAGACACATAACTAACATGGATAAAGGTCGTGACCTCTGCCGCTCTGGCAAAAGGTCTTACCCCATACGATCACATTACACAGACAGAGTGGAGTAGATCATACATTAACCACGCCAGGAGCCATTACACGTCACAGTACCAGATGCAAAGGGGTTTAATGAACTGTTTGATTGATTTTAATGAGTTTCCATGAAAGATATATACGACATTACATACATGACAGATTACAGTGTGGAGGAGGAGAGTACTGCACTGATATGTGAGCGGTGCAGATGGCTGTGTGCAGGTAGGACCAACCCTGCACTAACGCTGCCATCTAGAGGCCAGACAATATTATTATATCTGAATATGGTTGTTTCATATATAACACAAGAGAAAAAATATTATAATGCGGTACTTTTTTACTGTAGCCAGGGCTGGACCTAGCTTTCAGGGGGCCCTAAGCTGAATTTGTCTCTGGGGACCCCGGCAGCAGATGTATCCTGGCTCAGCTATTGGTGACTCACATTTGACACAGTATGACTCTGCTCTCATCACCTTGACCAGTTGTATTTGTGTTTATATGACCAACATCAGGCTGAAAACATCCAGAAGGTCACAACTACCATAGTCACAAGAACAGTAGACAAACATATAAAGGGGGTTAACATTTTTAAAGTACACCAGTGTAAACACATAGCTGCCCTCACCTCTGCCCGGCTCAAAAACAGATGTAGACAGCAGTAGATATTTTTCTACTTTAGACAAAAAACACATGTAATTGTTTTAGAGGGATATTTAGGCTGCTGCAAACACACAAGCCCTGTGCCTAATAAAACTTGATGTAGGGTTCTTGGGGGCCCTCTGGTGGCCTCGAGGCCCTAAGCAGCTGCTTAGTCTGCTTATAGGGTGAGCCGGCCCTGACTGTAGCGTTCAAAGTTCAGTAATTGTCTCACCCGGGAGTGTTTGTCCAATGATTCAATGTTCATGAATCATTTGTTAATTCAATGTTCATTCAATGTTCATTCAAGTGTTTGTCCAATGATTATAGGTTTGGCCCCATGATGTTGTTCAATGATCCAAAGCTAGATCCGAAGGTTGGCAGTTCGAATTCCAGTCTCAACATGTTCATGAAAAAAAAACACAGTTGAGCGGTCAGATCCACTGACCCAAGGGTTGAATGCTGTCATTGTGCCCTTGTGCAAGACCCTTAACCCACCTCACTCCCAGTGTCTGCGTACTCTGGTGTGTGAATGTGTGTGTCTGTGAATAGGTGAGTGGTTCCTTAACGTAAAGTGCTTTGAGTGCCTTAAAGGTGGAAAAGTCCTATATAAAACTGTGACCATGGACCATTACCATTTACCAGTTTCTATCTACACAGAGTTGATACCAAAGTTTAGATGACTGAAGCAAGTTTAGTTTTAAAAGTAAAATGTGTATTTCTTGTAAAAGAAAGTTATTTTTCTCATAAAACCTAAAAACCGGATAGGCCTGCTATCTTTAATTTAACTTGATGCAATGCAAGTTTATTTTCCACTTCAAATTCTACTGCACTTTTACTGTTTACAACTTAAATATATTATAATGAAGTCAAAATTCCATCCCATTAATCTCTCCTTTCATTTTCGATTAGTGTAACAGCTTTGAGCACTCTGAGCCCATATTGTTCTATGTCTATAAACTTATAATACAGTTGAATCCATCATGTGCCTCGTACCCCTCATATTAAGTGTACATTTTACATATTAAGTGCATTCCCACAGCTCCGTCAGTTGTCTCTATGATGGACACATGCATATACTGAAAGTCCACACTATCATACATATTTATAGACACATATACAGTCCCTGGTGTTGTTGCTGTGCGCTGGCTCGGATTGATCAGTTGCCGCGGTAATGGGGTTTGCAGTCTGTGGGTTCCACTACATTGGTTTTGCTTGATGGTATGTGTCAGCGGAGAGACATGGGACAAAATAGTTTTGAATGAGTGCTGGCAAATTGAATTCTTCCCCGTTTGGTGGACGCGACTTTAAATGGACCTTTATTGAGTGGCGTCTGAGATGACCAGACCAGACCTCCTCATCGATCTGCAATGAACCGAGCCGTGTCTAAGCATTGTGGGTAAACACGAGCAGGATGCTTGTAGGGGAAAGCATATTTAATAATCAGAAAAGTGATTTAAGGGCACTTTTTAATTATTCGCAAATGGTAAATGAAAGATTGAAAATGCGTTTCTACGTTTAAGGCACTCAAAGTACTTTACATCAAGGAACCACTCACCCGTTCACACACACTTTTATACACTAGTGTACGCAAACACTGGAGGCGAGGTGGGTTAAGTGTCTTGCCCTTGCCCTCCCAAGGACACAACGAGAATATTCAATTGTAGGAGCTGGAATTGCACCTCTACCCTGTGACCCATGATCGCTCTACCGATGATGTTTATTTCGAGAGTGGGATTCGAACCAGCAACCTTCAGATCAGAGGACAATGAAAGGATGAGCACTCTATTTTGCGCATTGTATGTGCTAATATTCAGCTCTCAAATCTCATCAGATCTCAAGGACAACAGAAAAGTGGTGGCAAAAGTGATTGAGTGGTTAGAACAAATATGTCAAACTCAGGCCAAATCAGGCCCATGGTTTAATTATATTTGTCCCGTAAGATCATATCAAAAGTGCATTAGAGCTGGCCCACCGGTGTATAGTGCATGTACCACTAATACTACAAATCCCAGAATGTGTTGCTACTACGCTGGTGCGCAGTTGAGACCAGCAAGTCCTTTTCTGTTGACCATCATTAGCAAACAAGTTACTAATCACTTTGGTCAAATTAATTACTACAGAGAGAGAGAGAGACATAATTTATTAGTTTAAATAATAAATAAATACTGCTGATGTGTATTTTATTTCAAATTTCATTGCTCATATTTTTGTAATATCAAGCTTGAGTTGTTCAAGATTTTTTTTTAAACAAATCTAAAGTTTGTTTCCATATGAAAAGATTAAATGTTACATATCAGGTGCAGTCAGTTTTTTTTTTTTTTAATAAAAATTGAGTTTGGCCCGTGAATTTATCTCAGTTTTTAATTTTGGCCCACTGTGAATTTGAGTTTGACACCCTGGGTTAGAATGTTCGCCCATCAACCTGAACGTCTGCGGTTTGAGTCCAGCTCTGACCATTCTTTGCAGACCATTCACCCATCTTTATATGTATCAATGTGATGTGTTAGTGAGTGATCTAGAGTGAACAGTGCGTGACTTTATAAAACGGCTTTAAGCATCTGGAAAACTGCTGTAGCTAATAACTAAGACTAATGCAATATTATTTTTAGCTCGAAATATCCATCTTCATATGAATGGATTTAGAGATCATAATTTATTTCTTGTGCATAAGAAGTAGTGCATTCTCTCACCTTGTGCTTCCTCTCTGTCTGTAATGACATTGGTTGTTGATCGATAACTATGGAGCAGAGTGGTCAAGATGAATAATGTGCTGAATTAGAATCTTTAACAGATATTGATTTTGAACTTGTCCCTGCCCTTGAACTTGAACGACTCCCCTCACTGGTTTACATGCAAACACTGCTTCATATGGTTCAAGATGAGATACTGTGAGGAGCTGTGCGGCTACCACGTGGGAGTAATGTAGGTCAACCATGGAAATTATGGGGAAAAATTGGGAAAAATGGAGTAAACTGTTCAAGTAACAGTAATAGAAAAACAAACCATTTCCGTAGCTGCACCATTTTCAATACATTTCAAGCCAAAGCTAAATAATGAACACTTCAAATCTCAAACTGAATGTAGATCTAGGCATTTTTTATCCATAAGGGAAATTACACAGACGCCTTGTTCAAAAATACAATATAGCAATTCTTAAAGTTGAAGTAAACATTCAAACACTCAAATAAAGCTGATAAACTGGGTAGTACCTGGAAGACTGAAGAAGAGGATGAGCGGGGATGAGGGGCGAGGTCAAGAGGTAACAAACAGTATGATTGGTCTAACACAGGGGTGGGCAAACTATTCCTCACACGGGCCACATTTGGTTCTAAAATTTGACAGAGGGGCCAGGCCAGGATATATATGTATATATTACAATAGAGATTTGGCCTGTAACATGTAGCAAAGCATGAATATGCAAGGCTCATTGTACAAATTGTTTTCCAAAGGCATTAATGAAATTAATAATTCATTTATTCAATTTCAGTTAAATAAACACAGCAGAAAAACTTTGAACAAGGTTGACGATTACCTATTTTAGTATAATTTGGTCATGTTCAGCGGGCCGGATTAATAAGCCCTAAGGGCCATGTGTGGCCCCCGGGCCATAGTTTGCCCATGTCTGGTCTAACAGGTATTCACACTTCAAACTCCGCCCCTGCAGCCAGGAGTTTGTAATCAGAAATGCCTGGCTGTGATCAGGGCAGTTCTGTGTGATGTCACCAACTACCTGAAATTGGTAGTGGTCATGTTTTTCACCAGAAAGCTGCAAACTGAAGCTAAAATGGCAAAAAAAATAAAAAATAAAAAAAGCACTAGGAACAGCAGACAATGCTATTAAGACAGCATATGCACAGCAAAAAAGGTTGATTTAGTGTTAAGTTTATCTAAACTAACACCAAAAAAAAAACACCAAAAAAGTTTGGGCACCTCTGAACTCAATTTTTTTTTTATTTTTTTTTTATCGAGGGCCACATCTCAAAACATATTTGAAGCGGAGGGCCACAGACAGACAGATCAATGCAGTGCAGCTTTGACAGAGGCGCTGTGTATTAATAAGGCTTGAAACACATTCATGTTAGGACTGTATCTCAATGCAATGTGATGTTTGAGGTTATAGTGGTAGAAATGGTTTAATTTGCTGTTAAAAGTCCTGCTCATTATCAATTGGGCCGGTTCAGTAGGAGACCGTAGGGCCAACAAAAACTGGTCTGAGGGCCACATTCCGGGCCATAGTTTGGATACCCCTGGTTTAGTTCCACTTTATCTTCTAAAATTATGCTCATTTGGGCTATATCCACAGCATCTACATAAAAAAAACACAAAAAAAAAAAAAACCACATATGCACCACATATTGAGAATCACTGGCTAATTTATACAATTAGTGATGGCACTAGCTAGCAGCAGCATTAGCAAAAACATCTTGCCAAAGCGAAATGTTGTCCACAGTCTAACCTCATAATGTATGTGATGGTGTGCCAAAGACAAAGCTCTGAACATTTTGTAAATAAAACTGTGGCCAGTGATACACAGACAGGGACTATGTGTGTGTGTGTGTGTGTGTGCGTGTGTGCGTGTGTACTTGTGTGCTTGTGTACGTGTGTTTGTGTGCGTCTCTCAGGGTAAACAAGCCCGCACACATTCATTACACAGCTCTCTGCCGGACCTCAAATGCGTATTGACCAGCTGGGGACAAATGTGAACCATTTCCTTGTATGAATTGAAGCCATTTGTTACAGTTTAGGATTGATTCTTCGTCATGGCAACCACCAGCGTGTGGTCGTGAAATACGAAACTGCATTATCCCGACTGAAATCGATTAAATGAAAGAGAAAGTGGTGAGGTTTGACAGAGGGGGATGGCTTCATTGGGATGTGGCTCTGAATTTGAGACGAGACAATATCTGTCTGTGTGTGTCAAAACAAGTAAACACTGACTCAATCACTCTGTTACTGGCACAGTGTTGTATTTTTATATCTTTACTCCATTTTGTGTCCTAACTCTCTAATATTCTAGTTAGATTTAAGTTGATTTGAAATAGTTATTCATCTTGATATTTGATTTGCATATATATATTCTCCCATGGTTCTTGAACTTTTTCATTGAAACACTAGAAGTTCCTATTGTGGGACATATAATATATAGTTGTGTTTTGTGTATTCACATGTTTAACACACAAACCCTGGATATTCAGGCTGTGTTCTTCTCTCAAACAGAAAATACTCTGTTCCACTTTGTGATGTCATGTGGTAATACAGAAAGTGCTCCACTGTGTTTTAAAACTCCGTAATTGCAGCCTCAGAATAGCTGATCTTTACTGAACTAAAGGTAAAAGGTAGCTGTTAACTTCAAAATTACCACTTCATGACATCATAAGGTGGAACAGAGCATTTTGAGTTTTGGAGATGTTACTCAAACATGTGTGAATGAAACAAAACACAACTCCAGGTGTGTTTTTGATAAGGTAACAGCATTATAACATGGCTTAAACCTCATAAGAATCGATTTTCTGTAATACTTTGGGGCCTTTAAATAAGAGTCAGGAGGTGAAATGCTTCTACCACAGCCCTAATTCACAGACAATAGGACTGGTAACTGTCCATGGTCCTGAAAAGTGGCATTATGTCTGGCTGCATTTACAGTTGACCTGGTTTGATCCTGCTCGAGCCCTGATGTAGCCTTGCTGATATAGTTTGCTCCTGTTCTAGTACATAGCTAACCTTATAGCTGCCACGTTCCAAATAGGAAGCGAGCATGAACGCGCTTCAGGCTCCATCGACTCCAATTCAGTTTCTATTGAAAAACTGTCACTCCTCTCTCTGTAACTGCTGCTGTCAGGCTCATCATTTGGATCGTAAAATGTTTGTATTAACCCGCTCTACATGATCCTGGTGTTATTATTTGTCACTTTTGTCCGTAAATCAACATATGAACATTAATAACAGACCAATGAGGTTCCTTCTTTCCCTGAGGCTGCTCCCAGCCTGGTTCTGGATTGGCTCTTTGGTTGCTATGATACTCACCTCAGAATTCCAAATATGGAACTTTGCCGCTATAACTGCTAGTCTCGAGGAGCTTCATTTGACTGAAGTTGAACGCTATGGGTGATGTCCCATTCACTTAGTCCGCTTCTTTATTCAGTCTGTGGGTCAGAGGTCAGCGTTTTAATTTGGTACATGTGAATGGATGGAAGGCAAATGTTTCAAATAGCTCAATAAACACCTCAGAATGCTTAAAAAAGATTGTACTTCTCACCCTCACGTCAACAAATGCCATGTAGTCACAATTCTCCGTTTGCACACTCAAATCTGCCAGAATATAAACAATATAAATATTTTAATGAGACGGTGTGACTAAGCAGATGTACTAAGCTAAACAAATATCCTCCTCCCTGAAACCAAACTGAAACGAGGATCCTAAACCCCATGTGAAAATGGAGTAATAAGGCCAAGTGTGCGTTGTGAGTGGGAGGCAGCGAACACCCTCCATCCTCCTCTGACAAAACATGTACGAGTGAGACAGAATGAGGTGTTATTGTGTTCTGTCACAGCGCCAAACCTAAAAAAACACGGAGAAATAGACACAGAAATTCTTTTTTTTCCTTTTTTGTATCTGCTTAAATTTGCGTTATCAAATACAAAAAAAAAAAAAAACATTATTTACCACTTTCCATTTACTACAGTGTGCCTCCAGCAAACGAAATCCATTTAGTTTGGCCTTCACCTCTTCTAGGCACAAAAGGAGATGTGAGCTTATTATGGTCCCTCAGTCATATCCACGCAGTAGAATACTTGTACATAAGTGGTAGTACATATTTAATACAGTTTGCATTGCACTTTTTTAGACCAAGATTAGCTGTACAAATTCTCACTTTGTTCTCACTAGCACATCAAGATTCCCATATGTCTTGGCAGTGTTAAGTGCTTCGTTAAAATCCGTATGATTTTAGGTTTTTATGCTTTTTTCTAAACATAGCTGTGGTAAATATGTAACGTATTTTTACCAAACTGTAACTATTAATCTCTTCAGGTCCTATGCTCTACTGCTCCTGGCTCTGTGTGTATGAATGTGTGGCTTTGTGTATGGAAGTGTGTGGTAGTTTTTAATGCATGTACAGTATACTTTTTGTGTTTTAGGGGAGTGTAGATTTAAATACATTTTTTTCTGACAGTTCAAGCATTCACTTAACAAAAAAAAAAAGACGTTGCATTGCATTTATAGTCTTCAAATAAGAACTTTTCGGAAATTAGCCGAGCTTGGGCCCTTGTTTACAGTATGGTTATGAAATCAACTCTATGTATCTTACACATGCTACGTTTGTCCAACTTGTGTGTTGTAACTTAACATTAACTACTTTAAAGTAAAAAAAAAAAGTGTAGTCTAACCTGTCATAAGCGCTTTAAGAATTTATTAAAGATCCTGTATTACGCAAAAGTGACTCTTGTGAGCTTTAAGCCATGTTAGAAACTTGTTACCTCATCAAAAACACACCTAAGTAACTCTTTATTATCAGTCTATCCATATCTCCAAAGCTCAAAATGCTCTGTTCCACCTTATGATGTCATTAAGTGGTAGTTTTCAAGTTAATCGCTACTTTTTACTTTAAACTCAGTAGAGATTGACAATTCAAGAGCTGAAATTATCCAGATGATTCTAGTATGTAATTGTATGGAGTTTAAAAACACATTGGAGCACTTCCTGTATCACCGCATGACATCACAAAGTGGAACGGAGTGTTTTCAGTCTGAGAGAAGAGCCTAAATATGTGCGAATGAAACAAAAACACAGCTCGGAGTATGTTTTTAATGAGGAAACAACATTAAAACATAGATCAGAAAAAAGCGTAATACCGGACCTTTAAGTGTATTCAGAATAGCAGAATTTTATTTGACGACACTGTAGTTCAGGTTTAATTGTGCATTCCTCTTTCTCCCTTCACTGTGTATGCTAACACATCTAGCAGCAGTGGCCCCTGTAGACCCAGAATGGCGGGTATCGCAGCTGGAGACTTAAATGTATTCTATTCCTTCTATCCCCCGTCGCTGGAGCTCTCCAACAAAGCAGGCCTGACACCGCATCAGTATTGCATTTAACAGTGGTTTGAGAAGCCATTACCTTGGCACGGAGCAGACAGCTTTATTTAATCTGCTGGCCGCTCGAGCTGTCCCTTCTCCAGACTGGCACAGCACGCCCCTGTTCATTCAATCTGTAATGTCCTGGCATGAGGCGAGAATGTGATTATATCTAGAGGCCGGGAAAAATCTGGCAAAGGCCAAAGTTCAAATTCATGACTATATCTGAAAGTTTATTTTCTACAGCAGATTATTCATTTGTTTATTTAGAAGGAGTAAAAAAAAAAAAAAGAAAAACATTTGTGAGGGATGCACTGCTTCTAATAGCTCAAAAAACATCTGCAATCAAACAAAAGCAGTGATAAGTTTAATGGCACGGCATTCCAGGAAATATCACCATGGAGACAAACAGGCGACAGACCTTTAAGTTGCAGCCAGGTCAGATCTGTGCAGTGTCACCCCGCTCAAAGTAAAAGTGCATGTTTGTATAGGTAATTTTGAGCACTGAAACATTTGTAATTAAATAAATGCAAAATAGATAAGGTTAATACCATACTTTTGGCCTAAGCTATAACATCTCCATGGAAACAAACCCCTCACCACAAGTTACATAGAGCAACTTTAAAGATTTCTGATTGCCTCCACTATATAAAAGCCCACAGGTATTTTTAAACTTATAGCATACATACATTTTGAGTTTGAACAAGTGAAAGGAAAGTGTAACTTTTCTGGTGAAGCATCTGCTACCTGCTTGTCTCCATAGAGATGTTATAGCTTTGGCTTATATTCAAAAGTATGGCATTAAACTTATCGTTTTTTGCATTTATTCAATGAGTGTTTTCATTGCTCAAAAATACCTTTACAAACATGTATTCTTACTTTGAACGGGGTCACACTACACAGATCCGACCTGGCTGCAAATTTCCTTCTCGCTTGTCTTCACAGAGTTTAACTCTGGAGAACCCATGGGGTCAAATTTGGCCCAGTTAAATGCTAGCAAAATGAGCAAACAAACAAACAAACAAAAAAAAAAAAGCCAAATTTCATTTAAAAAAAAATTCAAAAAGGCCAGAGTGACACTTCTGCCCCTGGATAGAGACATCTAGTGGATGGAATTTTGAACTAAAATGTGGTAGTGACATGATGGCTGACCTGTTGAGCTGGAAAACTACCCAAACAAAATCGTCTTCTCAGCAAACCAGCAGTTGGTAAAAATGTGTTTTGTCTTTTTTTGGTTAATATTTTTAGTAATAGCTTGCAGAATGTCTAGAAGTACGTTTTATATTCTTTTTGGATAAATTAGCAAGCCCAATGGGTCAAATTTGGCCCTGATCCTAAATTAGGTAATAAATCGTTAAAATTGAAAAAGTGGATATTCCAGTGTTCAGTGAACATATAGCAGTAATTTAATGCAATGTTCATAATTTCCCAAAGAAGAAAAGGGTTCTTGGGTTCTCCAGAGTTAATGCTATACTGTGGAACATTCCAGTTAATGCAACAACATCTCCACGGAGACAAGAGGGAAAATGTACATAGCACATATGCACATTTAACCTACAACTGGCTCAGAGCAGTTGTTTCACTTTTCCTTTTCCAGTGAAAGAACATTTCCGGGTCTTTTTAAAACCACTATTTGTTTTATACAATCTGGATACATTATGACTATCCCTCATGTTGTGTTTTACTTGTTATATATTTTCTCTACTATCACTCGCTGCAGATGGAAATATGCTCCAGCGTCGACAGCCTCGCTCTTCCAATGAATAACATAGATATTATCAGTCTAATGCACTAGTCATATCTGACCCGGCTGTGGCGAGTGGCATTTTTAGTTTCAGATTTAAACAGGGCGACGAATGTGAAGATGTCAGGTGGCACGTGTTAGCAATGTATGGAAGGTCACGGGGTCAGCGGGCGGTGTGCAAAAGCGGGGATTGGGGGATAAGGCTGTGCGCTGCAGTCTGGAGCCAGAGTCAGACAAAAAGGAAAAAAAAGTGCAGACGTTGAGAAGCAGCAGAGATTTAACAGGCTTGTGTTGGGATTGCGGAGATGCTGACCTGTTCCTTACACCAGTACATGACCCCAACGACGGTAATCTGACTGTACGCTACAAGAAACGCTTTGTCTGTGCTAAAGCTCTCCATTCACGTGTACTCATATAATTCATCTTTTCGGAGTTGCATTCAAAATTAGCAGTAGCATCTCTCTTTCTAAACACACAAGTGTCCTCCAGTGAAGTATGCATTTTATTTGTGTAGTTCCACCTGCAGCTCCATGTCCTGCTCCTTTTTCTTTAAATATTTATTCATTTTAGTGCTAAAACGTCATAGATACAGAAGAAGTATAGGAAGTAGTGTAGTTGGGAAGGATTGCAGACCAGAAGGAGAGTTGAAAGAAGTTTTATCTGACATGAGACGTGGAAGGAGACAGCAGCAGGCACAAAGGAGCCTTTCCAGTACTTCTACTCTGAAAAAGAGGCTATAAACTAATTTTACCTACTGTCTGTACAAGGTCATAAATGTGTATACTGTTAACTGTTACCTGATGGTGGAATACGTCTCTGAAAAAAAAACACTCACTGAAAAGATAGATTGCAAAGGCCTCTTGTCACAGGAAGGTGAACAGCAGTATCATGAAACAGAAGTAACATGTGTCAGTGAGGATGTCTTAAAATAAGCATGTGTGGCATTCTTACTAAAAACAAGTTCACCTCGATGTCCGTAACACCCAGTCTTCAACACAAGGTTTACGATTAAAGAAATAAAACAAAACTCATGCTTTCAAGTAGCGCCACTAACAGTGAGGTTGCACAGAGCCTATTACATGTAATTACAGATTGGAATGTGAATTATATGGCACTTTATTGGGTTAGTTTGTACTGACACCATGCCAAAAGACCAGAATTTAAGTAGGCTACGTTTTTACCTGTACCTGCCTGTCATTTTAACAGAATGATGTTATCCTATCCAATAAAGTGCAATATAACTCTCGTTCCGATCTGTCCTTTCCTGTAATAGGCTCTGTGCCCAGCAACACCCAGCAAACTCACTGTTAGCGTCAGTACTTCCTGTATCTCTATGATTTTTTTGCGTCAAGCTAAAATGAATAAATATTTAAAGCTCCGACAGTGGACACGGAGCTGCAGGTGGATGTCACTGAACACATTTTAAAAACTGCACAAATAAAATTAACACTTCACTAGAGGACACGTCTATGTTTAGAAACAGGGATGTTTGTGTGTCGAGGCATAATAAATATTAAAAGAACACTACAAACTGAAGTGTTCTACATATGAAAATAATTGGGCAGTCTTTGTTTTAAGTCATTTGAATTTTAATAGTTCATGTATGACAGTCAGCTTTGAGAGTTTGAGGCTGTTTGGTGCTGGAACTTTATGGGTATCTTCTTATTACATTACATTATTAAAGTTAATAGCACCTTTCACTATATGCACTTTAAATTGCAAGTACACTTTAATAGCACACAGCACTTTCAACATTATTTGCACTTTAAAAAAGACAATTGCATAAAAGGATTTGAAAATATTTATTCAACTTATCTGCTTTTACACAGTTTTAGATCTGGAGGCACAGTCGCAGTTTAATTGAAGCTGTGTGTCTTGGATATGTGCAATATTGGTGCAGTTTGTTTGAGAATTGTTTTAGGTGTGTTGTGTAATTTGTAGTGTTTTAGTGAATATTGTTTTAAAAATGTTAACTTACCTCCTGTGTCTTTATGTCCAGGTATTAAAGAGGTCCAAGGGAAACGAGCTCCCTTAAAAAGGTTGGGGGGCAGGACCAAAGCAGAGAACGTGTAGGGGAGGCATGTTGGGCATTTAAAATGGTTTAACTATCCTTGGTGTGTTTTTAGGGATTATTTGTGTAATATATGTATAAAGTTAATTTGGTTTATGGGTTTATTTGGTTTTGTGGAGGTCTGAGAGTTTTAAAGAGCTAATGTCAGTTTTTAAAACACCCCTTTATCCAATTAGTTTTATCCAGTTATGGGACAGTATAAAAGGTGCCTGAAAACAACACGTCATGTTCTGCTGCTGTAGGAGATGCTGGTCCTCTAACCTCCACTTGTATAATGCACTTTAGTAATTGAAAAAAAAAGAAATAAGAATTGTGAATCACACCCGTGCTGCTGTCTTCTGTCCCACCTCCTACTGCTAAAGGCCAGCCTATATTACATAGTTACTGAGGAAAGTACAATATATCAGATGTAAAATAAAGCGCAACCTGCTATAGGCTACTACATTGATTGATGTCAACTTCTTCTTATATGCAACATTTTGTAAACCTTTTTCTATTCAAAAGCTTGGATATTGTACTTTAAACTGTTAATCGCCATGGGAACGGTCCGTATTTCTCATCATTCTGAAACCCGTGGATAGGTCACACTGTCACGGCTGAACAGAAAATATCATTGAAATGTTGTGAAGTTTGTCTGGGCCCACTCCTGCTGCTGCAAACACAATACATACTCTTGACATGTTTGGTTCTATCAGACACTTACTGTATTAGGATCCTCGTGTCGTCACAGCAACACAGACGACCTGTTTTGTTGATAGACAGAATATAAATTGAATTTTTACAATGTCTTTTCTTAGAGAGCGTGATTTGAGAGCACGGCAGACGCGTCTCTTTGACTTGTGCAGACGTTGGATATATGCTCGGTATGCCATTTCCATTGTTTCCCCATGAATACGCACCAAAGGTATTTGTTTTAGGATTTTAGCAGGTGCAGTGTTAGCACAGAGATTTCACCCGCAGTGGAGCTCTCTTCCCGACGCCATTACGACTCCCATCTCTCCTCGTTGTGGTTGGATTGCATGGCTTTGACACCGCAAATAGATAAAATAATAGGTGTTCCAACTGCAGATTCTAAGGTATATCTCTGCTCTGCTGCTATGGGCCTTAAGGGGGTCCATCTGAACAGTTACGTGTGGACAGGAAGAAGCTTTAAATATGCGTGAAGAGTAAGGAGAAACATTCATTTATATGTCCAAACGTCCACTATGTAACAATTCTGATGGATGCTTGTCTTCATGGAGGCATTGTTTTGCCAGAAATATTCCACAGTATGGCGTTAAACATATGTATCTCGCGTTTTTCCAAGTAAATGGGTTTATATTGCGCAGTAATACCTTAAAAAACATGCATTCTTACTATGAGTAACTTGGTGTCAAATGATTGGCTCCATGGAGGTTAATATCATCTATACAGTGGGGATTAATGCCATACTGTGGAACATTCTAGGCAAAGCAGTAACTTCCCCCTAGTTAGACAATTAAACGTCTTCACTCCTACAGCTTTTTATCCAGTTGACAGATTTTATATGAAGTTTTAAAGGGCCCATATAGTACGCAGTTTTCTGGTCTATGTTATAATGTTGTTTCCTCATCTCAAACATACCTGGAGTTGTGTTTTGTTTCATTCACACATGTTTAACGCAAAATATTTTAGGTTGAGTTCTTCTCTCAAACAGAAAACACTCTGTTCCACCTTGTGATGTCACGTGGTGCAGTAATACAGAGTCCTCCACTGTGTTTTTAAACTCCGCACACCTTCGCTAGAATCATTTGGATAATTCCAGCCCTGAAATTGCCTATTTCTACTAAACAAAAGGTAAAATGTAGCTGTTAACTTGAAAACTACCACTGCATGACATCACAAGGTGGAACAGAGCATTTTGAGCGTTGGAGATGTAGCCAGACTAATAATGCAGGGTTACTTAAACACGTGTGAATGAACCAAAACACAACTTCAGGTGTATTTTTGTGGAGATAACGGCATAATAACATGGCTTAAAGCTCACAAGAGTCAGTTTTGCGCAATATAGGACCTTTTTGAACTGAACTGAATTGAATCTCCATGGAAACCAGCTGGTGGCGGACCCTTCAGCAGAAATTACATTAACACTACCATTGAAACCTTATGAAAATGTAATGCAAGATGTTAAACGAACATATTTGGACAGGTTTGCCACTACACCCACTGTACTGTTAAACCAAGAAACATACAGATGTGTAATGTATTGTTTAATGTTATGTTTAAATGTTACATAAATGAAGATCATGTAGCTGTTACAGGCATGACTCCTTTTTTTTACATGTAGAGCTCTGTTCTGTGAGGATTTCCACACTGTTTCGCACCATGTATTATTTCTGCTCAGAGATAAAGATGCTAATTGTTTGTAGCTGTGGTGTATGTTAATGTGCTGGCTCTGAGCACTGGTTAACTGTATCTGTAATTACTGTTCTCATTATCCCCGGCTCCATTACTGTCTCCCTGCTGCAGCTGCAAGTGAGCTCCTTCGGTCTGTAGGGGGCAGTAAATGAACAGACTTTGGTGAGTGCAGCAGGTGACGGATGAGAACACAGCAGATCCTCAACACTAGTGCTACTTGTAATCCGGTTCAGATTTATGACGCTAGAAATCGGAACTGTCCCCCCCTCCTCCCAGCCACTTGTCGTGAGATGAAATGAAATATAGACGTTAAAGGTGCACTATGGAACCTTTCCGGCTGTTTGTCACCATGGAGATGTTATTGCTTCGCCTGGAATGTTGCACAGCACGGGATTTAACTTTAACTTTGTCGAAAATACCTTAAAAAAAACATGTATTATTACTATGAGTGCGGTCGCCTCTCCGAAGATCTGACCTGTAACTTGACCTGGTGTCACGACCTTCTTGTCACCGTTGGGGACTGATACGTCTAATGCCACACGGTGGAACAAATAGCCAAAAAACGATATCTCCGTGGAGATAAGAAGGTGGCAGATTTCACCTTTAAATAAACCTACGAGGGGCTGACAGAAAAAAAGCCAAAAGGGTCTAAGATTTAACAGAACTTTTAAGATGTCCGGCGGCACGCGGCATGAGGTGAGCTGATAACTACAGCGATGAATTGAATGAGCAACTCCAGGATAGATGAAAGGCGCGAGTGAAAGTTCAAATTGGAAGTTAAAACAGGCCAACGAGGAAAAAAAAGACGAATAGCCGATATAGATTGACTCTATCTAGTGCCTCATTCAACATGTACACCCCATGGCTGCTTCCTCATTTCCATAAAAGTCTAGGCCTTCATCTGACAAGAGAGAGGAGAGAGGGAGGAGAAGGAGGGATTAGAGAGGGGGAAGAGGGGAGAGGAAGGAAGAGAGAGAAGAGAGGGAGAGCAAAGAAGAGAAGATGGGAGAGAGAGAGGAAAAGGAGGGAGGGAGAGGCAAGGAGGAGAGAGTGAGAAGAGGGAGAGCAAAGAAGAGAAGAGGGGAGAGAGAGAGGAGAAGGGAAGAGGGGAGAAGAGATGAAAAGAGAGAGAGGAAAAGGGAGGAGAGAAAAGCAAGCAGGAGAGAGTGAGAGCAAAGAAGAGCAGAGGGGAGAGAGAGGAGAGGGAGAGCAAAGAATAGAAGATGGAGAGAGAGAGAGAGAGAGAGAGAGAGAGAGAGAGAGAGAGGAAACGAGGGAGGGAAAGGCAAGGAGGAAAGAGCGAGAAGAGGGAGAGCAAAGAAGAGAAGATGGGAGAGAGTGGGGGTTGAGACGGGAGCGTGAGGGAAGAGGGGGGAAAGGGAAAGAGAGGAAAAGGGGGGGGGGGCGAGGCAAGGCGGAGCGAGAGAGAGGAGAGAAGATGGAGAGAGAGGAGAGGTGGGGGAAAGAGAAGAGAGAGATAGGAAAGAAGACCGGGGGAAGGACAGAGATTGGAGAGAGAGGAGGAGGACAGAGATTGGAGAGAGAGGAGGGGGGAAAGATAAAGACAGAGGAGGGAGAGAAAACACTTGCAGCTGCTTGAGGAGCACAGAGCGTAGAGAGGGTTGCATCATGGCCTGTTTCACTCTCCGCTTTTGTTGCGTTCACATGACATATTCATTCAGCTCCACACAAGACAAACGCTTATAACAATGTAATATCACCAAGAGGAGACAGAGCCATCAACAGCGAAACTAGAGCCGGGCACGAGCACTCTTGCCTCATTTGTGGTTTATTCATCATTGAAAGGCAGGGACATTGCCGTCTAAAAAGTTTTAAGGTTGTTTTTTGGTTGGGCAATACCAGGACAAAAATCTTAGTCTGATCTGATCCCTGTCGATATGCCATTTCTCTTTACACTTTTTTAGCTCTCACTGCTCCTGTTGGTCCTGCTCTAAACGACACATGCATTTAACCAGTCAGCTTTAAGTGTGGACTCTCAAAAGAAGCAGATAGATATAGTTACTTAAAAGAAAATTATATCATACCTACAGTCGTGAACTCCCACTATCACTTCAGCTGAAATATATGGGAACTTTAAGAACGCTTTTCTTGCTTTTCTTGCAAACTGTTTTCCCTATACAATCCCCGAAGATCGCCAGCAGCTGCTAAGTTGTCTTGTCTTGTCTGTTTCGTCCCAGGATAGAATAGAAGCAGGGTACAGAGTTGATGACAACGAGACATGGCACAAGTAGGACATCTGAGAGAGAGTTAAGGTACGGATGCATGTAAATATGACAAACTACTGCAAATGTACTGTGTAACGTGTAACTTTTTTCTGGTGGAAGCTACACTACTTGCTTGTTTTCATGGAGATGTTGCTTGAGATGTTTTTTAACTCTGTACACTTTCACTACAACTATTTCGATGATCACAGCCCTGGAACTACAGATCGCTACTGAACAAAAGGTAAAAGGAGCTGTTAACTTGAACACTTCATAATATCATAAGGTGGAACAGAGCATTCTGAGCTTTGGAGACGTAGACACACTAATAATCCAGGATTACTCAAACATGTGTGAATGAAACAAAACACCACGCCAGGTATGTTTTTTAATGAAATAACAACATTATAACATGGCTTTAAACCCACAAGAGTCAATTTTGCGTAATATAGGACCTTTATGTCAGGAAAGTACACCATAAGCGATGACAAACTGAACGCATTCCCTTCGATAATAATTTACTTCCATTTACCCATCATCTACCCATCAAAGCCCTGGCTGCATATTTCTTTTGGTGACAGTAATCCTATTCGTTGTGTACAGAACAATCAGAAAAGTCAGTAGATGAAAAATGTACGAGGACCTGCTCTGAAGATTTACAACACTGCCGGGGCTCAAAGTTTGTCTGCACTGTCACGCGCCTTACGACCAAATCTGTCATGATGAAACATAACCACAGCCTTCTGCTACCACCAATTGTTTTCTGACTTCTTGGAGATCAGACCATGACCTTAATGATCTTTGCGTACTGCTGCTAGCATCAAATTACACAGTCGCTCAATCCTAGACGCCGAACCCTCCCAACGCATGTTTTATTTTGATTGTGTGGGCAGGAGTTGATACCCCATATGCGCCACTTTGTCCTGTCTCCAGACTTGACGCCAGTCCCGGGACGGTCTGGGGAGGGCTCAGAAAGTGTGTGTGTGTGTAGTAGATTCTCTGTATAAGGGCTTTGGGCAACACACTGCAATGCGATCAGTCTTCCTCGAGCGCCGCACCGGACGCTCCTCATGAAAACAAATGAACTCTCACCTCACGTTGCCATAGCGAGGAAGTGCTAGTTAGAGGCTACAAGTCATTGAGAGCGGCGCAGGTTGCTATGGCGTCTTGAACACGAGTCCCTAACGGCTGGATCAGATTGGAACACGGTGTAGATTTGGGTTTTGATAAGTGCGCTGTGGTTGTTGCCTGCAGATCGTGTACAGAGATTGTCACAAATGACTTTTCGTACTTGTCTTGGAATAGTCTCCTTCAGGCCGTCGTTTTCGTTTGAATTCTATTGATCATAACTATGAGTACCGATCAAAATAATATCAAGAAGCTCCATCAGAAACATGCTAAAATGTGTCTGTAAATCAAGTGTGTAATGGACAGTAGACTATTCACGTAAAGTTTCATTATGTAAAATTTTGGGGGTGAGGGTCAAATAACACGTCCATTGAGACAAACAGGTGACAGTTTGTCTCATTGGACATGCTATTGGAATGTTCCACGATATAGCATTAAACTTGTCTATCTTTATGGAAACAAGCAGGTGACACAATGAGGTCAGATCTGTGGAGAGGCGACGCCACTCTCGCTAAAAATGCATGTTTTCGAAATATTTGAACGTAAAAACATCCGAAAATTGAATGATCTCAAAGATGGATAACTTTAAATCCGTACTGTGTTGACCATTCTTGGCAAAGGAATACCTCCATATACGCAACTTGGGGACAGACTCTGCCCTCCGGAAAAGTTACCGAATGGAGCTTTAATGTGTTATCTACCCCCAAAACAAACAGGTACCTTAATTACTATAAGAACCCTGTGGTCATGATATGTTTTACTGTTGTCTGTCTAATTGCTTTGGGTTGAGTTAAGAGTTACAATTTTGCTCACGGACAGTAATTAGTCGACGCATTTTATTGAAAACAACCTCAACATGACTCCCTGGGGGCTGTGGTCTAAGATTTTTACAGCTGCCATTGGATTGCACTAAAAACTTCATTAAAAAGTGAACGATCCCCCCACATCTGATGCGACTGTGCTGTGATGCTGTTAGGGTTACATGCAGCCGTTAGTGTTAGGGATCTGCTTGCATGTCATATGGGCCGAATGCTGCATAGGCACTCTTCCTGCACAAAGATCATAAAGTACCAGTGGAGTATTGATTTCACTGTCTGTTGTGTTCAGCTCTGGCCAGTGGCTCTTGAACGCAACCCAAACACACTTCTGTCATCTTTATGTGTGCCTTAACTGTGCCCAAGAGGAGCTTTAAACATTACAACCTCCTGCCTCTGCACAAATTTGTCAGTTTTTTTTTGGTTTTTTGTTTTGCTTATTTACTTGTATGATTTATATAGAGATCTCTCTTCATGTTTACCAGCGGCACAATATGGTGAAATCAATATACCGCACTAAATCAGTGTCTATAGTGAAATATACGAGGACAAACCAGATGTGAACAGGTTTGTGTGTTACAGAAAACATAGTAGCCTTGGGTTGTTGCTTCATAAAATATTTGTTAATGTTATAGACAACTCCTTGCTCTGGCATCTTTCTTTCAGGTCTATAAAACATCTTGACAGATTCTTGGTCAAAACTGTTATTGTTTGTCTAGATTTCGATGTAACCCCCAAAACAGGCAGTATCACAGACATGACACATGGTCTAGATCTGAGGTACTCAAACTGTAGTACATGTACATGGGTTTTATCTGCTCTTTTCCCTTTTAAATATATTTTTAAATTATTATACAGGGGGTCCATAAAGTCTTTTTTTTACAAGTTAAGCATTTCATTACAAAGACAAGTGATACAAAAGATATATTAATTAGATTTGTTCTATCGTACTGTAGTGATTGTAAAAGTTTTTAATCACGTTACATTTTTGTATTTCAGGCATCCTGTTGGTTAAAGAGGCATCCTTTTGAATGAACCCCCAAGAAATGGCTCCTCCTGAAGAGATGACACATTATGTATTGTGGTTTATTCAGACATGATTGGATACGCAAACTCAACGAAATTATCATCCATCTATCCATTTTCTTCCTCTTACCCGGGGCGCGGGGGCAGCAGTCCGAGCACAGACTCCCAGACTTCGCTCATCCCACCCTCCCGTGTGACTGAGCTCCTCTCCCCATTTCTAAGTGTGGGCCCAACCACCCTACGGAGGAAACCCATTATGGCCGCTTGTATTCGCGATCTTGTCCTTTTGGTCATTACCCAGAGCTCATGACCATAGGTGAGGGTAGGAATGTAGATTGACCGGTAGAGCTTTGCCTTTTAGTCAGCTCCTTCTTTACCACAATACAGCGACCACATCCCTGCAGACGCTACACTGATCTGCCTGTCAATCTCACGTTCCATCCTTCCCTCACTCATGAACAAGACCCCCGAGATACTTGAACTCCTTCACTTGAGGCAGAGACTTGAAAAGAGGGCAAGCCACCTTTGTCCTGTATATTTCTTCGATGCACAAAACTATCGTGTATCAAACAAATATACAGAATATTACTGAACTAAAGCAAAAGATAACATATACGATTGTAACCATTGATGAGGCTATGCTACAGCGAACATGGCAAGAAAACACCATATTAACTTTGGTGCCCAACCACTGAGTACAATAAAAACAAAAAAAAAACTCTTGGAACCACTATCTTATCAACTCTGCTTATCAACTGCTTTTGTAATACTTTTTTTTTTTAATTGTAAAGATACTTTATGGACACTCTGTATTTGTTCTGTGATTTCAATACATTTTGGATCCTCTAATGCTCTTTGAGTTACTTTGCGTATAAACTGTGCTGTACCACATAAGAATTTATAATATTACAGGATCTATAAATGTAATCACACTTTAGCCAACTGGAAAATATAAATGGGCAGTAAAAGTGTCTCTACTATTCAACATTTTCTAGCTAATAATCAGGGCTTGATTCTAGCCCATTTGTTGTTCTGTTAGCCTATGTTCTCAGCCTCAGTTCTAAAAATGGCTTTGTGCTTCACTGTGTCGTGGATAATACAGATACATTTAGTGCAGAATGATGACAGCTGTTGCATCATGTTGTGCAATACAAACGATCAGTACTTTACTACTACTTTACTGCCTACTAGCTACTTTAGCCTGAGTGTCACAGAGGTGGAGGGCCCTTCAAACCAAATTTTGCTTAGGGCCTCCTGGAGGTTAGATCTGGCTCTACAAATAAATACCCCTTGCCTTTCCTTGCCTATTCATACATCTGTTGCAAATTCCAGTTGTATTTTGTATTGTAGGCTAAACAAACATACAGTACATGACATCACAACATAACGCCGTGTTCCTTCTGTGGTGTCTGGCCTGCTCCAGGAGACCCTCATTCTCCTGCGAGTCCCTTTAGGCTCTCAATGCATAGAGGTCATGAGGTCACCGACTCACGTGTTTATCCTTGAGATGCTATGTGCTGAATATCTCAAAATTGTTAAGTCTTGGGACATAGGATAGGTTACAAAGAGGCACCATATAGGAGGGTATAAATACCTGAGCAGTCCTTTGTTTGGGGTCTTTCTCGCATTGGCTTAGAGATACCCAGACTCCTATCTGTAATTGGCAAATACTATGTTTTTGTAATAAATACCATTACACTATCAGCACTTCTGTCTTTTGGGTAATTTCCTAAATACATCCCACTCTGGACCGCAGGACAAGCTTTAAAGCTGAGCGGTGTGGAAATTAAACCACACTTCCTTTTAACCTTGTATTTCTCACAAAACAATGGATACTGTTGCCATGACGATATTAGCACAAAACTCTAAACTCCCCCAAACTCAACCACCAATTCTATCAAGTTCAAATGCGGGTTAATTGCTTGTGAGCGTGTAAATAAATGCAGACAGTTGCCCATGTGACCCTGTGTCGCGCCAACCCCTCCCGCCCCCACCGACTCTCTCCGTGATTGACTTCCTGGTTGAGTGTCGGCGTCTCAGCCTGACCCCTGCTGTCGGCTACATCAGCTGTTTCTGTGTACCGCACTGGTGTAATTACGGCCCGGACATCACAGCTCAATTTATCGAGTACCCAAATAGCTGTCATAAAGCTATTAAATGACTGCACTTCATTTTCCCCCTGCAATCAAAACCTGTTAAGTTCTTCTAAATTACTATGTCATTGGCAATTTTAACCCACCAACCAGCAACGTGCACTAGCCATTTCGTTTTCATTAGCTGCCATCAATACAGGCCTATACCCTACTATTACAAAGTGCTCACAGCTATCAGTCCATCAGGGAAATTATAAGATTCTTTTAGTTTGATGACTCCACAAATACGTAGCTGACATAATTCTATTTAAAATCTTGGTAAACTTTTATTTGTTTTGTTTTTGTGAAGTTTATAACTTTACTTGAACATGGACTGAATTAAGGAGTGAACTAAAGGAGTGTAACATCATATTCATAGCATTCTGTTCCAGTCAAATGAAGCTCATCGAGGTTAGCAGTGAAAGGGGTGAATTTGGAGCTAAGTTCCATAGTTGGAATTCTGACCATGAGTATCATAGCAACCAAAGAGCCAATCCAGAGTGAGGCTGTGGAAGGTAATACCCCTTCCAGCCTGCTCCGCTAGTTTAGCAGGGAGTGGAAGCATTGCAACGCTGTCAATCAAAGCTGTTGCTAACACCACCAGGAGAGACCTCGGGAAAAGAAGGCACCTGATTTGTCTATTATTAATGTTCATGTCTTGATTTACGGACACAATAGCAAAATAAAATGATCAGTATCATGGAGAGGCGGTCAATACGAACATTTTAAGATCAACATGACGAGCCTGACAGCAGCAGTTACGGAGAAAGAAGCAACAGTTTTTCAATAGAAAGTGAAAGAGTTAGCATGCCCATACTCAATTTCTATTTAGGAAGTGGTGTCCATTTATAAATACATCTATGGTTGGCAAATATGACATATACAGTGTTACCTAGCAATCATAATGTTAACAAGGCCAAAAAAAAAAAAAAAAAATACAATTAGATTAATGAAACACCTCTATTATAAATCAATGTTTAGTCTGTCAGAAAAAAATGTATTCCTTGCACATAAATAGCCCTTGCATTTTTAATTACATTTTTGGTGTTGATGACTTCAGTAGAGATAGATTATTTTGTTTTGGAACTCACTGCTATGTTCTGTACTTGTGGTTTTAATATTTTGTCCTCAAACTGCCACCTAACCAAGTAATTATACAAAAATATCATTTAAATGTTTTGAAAAACACAAAATAAATATGAACAAATTACAGCAGTACGGTCAGTTTCAAAAGGCTAATTTCAAAGCCTGAGATAAAATATTAATTTTTGTTGAAGTGATTGTGAATGACGCCTGAAGCCTGAAATAATTGTGTGCGTTCTGTAGATTCATTACCAGATCGTTGCCGTAGATGTCTCTTTGACCCTTTTGTGAATTCTGTATGAGTAATAGATACGCTCTGGGCCCCATTTAGACAGCAGATAAGGTTCTTAAAGGCCCCTGAGTGTCGACCGCTATCAGATTGTAATCCTCCTCTCGTGGTGAGGATGCCCATCGGCTCCGGCCTCCAACACTGCACAGAGGATAAAGACAGCAAAGAGACTGTGTAATGATCAGTGAGATTCAACAGGCTTAGATGTGCAACATGCATCTGAGTTTACCAGGACAACAGGAACAGCAAGTGGCCATTTTGTTTCAGCCAGTCTAACATGTAGAACAGGTGTGCAGAGAGATATATTTTTTAATGTTTTGAAATGACTAAGAAATCTGTGTAATGGGACGTTCCATCACAAAAGAAAATTTAATTCTGTCCATCCAAGTAGCTTCCTCGGTTCTGACAGGGTTCTGAAAGTCACTGCCTTAAATATTTGTCCAAAGGGAGGAGCTGATTAACACTGAAATGAACAAACCCCAGCTGTGTACGCTAAGGACTTCTGTTATTAGTTAAGTCCATTCAACTACACTAAGGTATGCACTACCCTAAGTTGTGAACTGCCCTAAGGTGTGAACTACCCTAAGGTGTGAGCCGCCCTAAGGTGTGAACTACCCTAAGGTGTGAACTGCCCTAAGGTGTGAACTGCCCTAAGGTGTGAACTGCCCTAAGGTGTGAACTGCCCTAAGGTGTGAACTGTCAAATTTTTGCATAATTGCTCCTACCTCTAGCAAGTGATTTAACTCCTGCTATCATATTGTTTTCTTTGCGAAGGAGTAAGTGGCTAATTAAATCTATCTAACTTCCCTACCTCTCACCAACCCTCTGGCACAATGCTAATATTCACATACACAATCAGCTCTCATCGCAAAACGTTAAATAGTGACGCACGCAGTTCTGTCTTCCTGGTTTTGCCATGCTGACAGCGCATAGTGGTTTGATTTGGCCACAAAATGCAGGCTTGTGAAGTGGATGGAAATAAAACCAGAACTACTTGTGTGTTTTGTGGCAAACCCAGACATAATACAAATTGAGAACTTTATGGCATCATTTAAAGACAATGTGCCTGACTTTTACCATCTTAAAAACATGGGAAAAAAACAGAACTAGTTAATTTTATACTGTTTTCAGTGGTCCAAACTTCCTAACACCTTTCTAGTGAAGAACTAGCAAGCTAACAGTGGACCAGCGTTACTTCCTGGTTCACGGAGGATAAAACACTTCATAAGTAGGTGCAGATACCTCACAGCATTCTCGTTATAACAAAATAAGTACATGCAATACATTTGACTTTATTACATGCTCAATTCCCCAAACTCCACATAGAACTTTAGCAACTGTACAAGCCGCCGCTCCCCCCCTGGACCCGGGCCATTTCTTATGCATTTACGTATATTGACTGCACGCCTCACTTGAGACATTACTGAAGAGATATACTTCCACTTTTGCCTCAAAATGTGAATATTTATGGGCCAAGTCATGCACAAAGAGACTGGAACTGGGCAAAAAAGGCTCAAATCAAACAAAAAGCAGCAGTTGTATGGGTTTAAGATTTGAAAAAGGGAATTATAAGGGAACAAATGCAGCGGGAACAATGTCTGAACCCCCTCTGCTCTGTGTAAACTGTAGACTGCTGTTTCACTGGTGTAATCAGTATGTTTACTGAACTGGCATAATTGATGTTTGGAAGATTTAGCATTAACAGCACAATCAAGACAATCAAGTGAGGTACTCTTTAGCTTTTTATCTGAGATTAAATGGACACATACTGAAACTTGGAATTACTGGTCAATATTCCAAAACAGCTGCATTTACTTAAAACATTAAAAGTCCTATGTTATGATGTACCAGAGCATACAGTTATTATTAATTAAGTACTTACCAAAGACAATATTTACTGTGATTTCTACTAGCCCATGCTGCCTCATTCTCCATATAAAAGTATATAACATGCTTATTTCGTGCTATGTACGTCATGGCATGAACAACTTAAAATACAGAACTGCTTAAAATCTGAAATCTGACCATAAAACTAATTAAAATAATCTTTGAAAGTACACAACAAATAATTTTTAAATCCTTATACATTTGAAAACACTGCGATTCAACCGCGTACTACTTTCCATTCATCTTTTATTTTTTCTGCCTTTAGGAAACTGAGCCGTTTTCTTGTAAACTGGAGTTACATCACCTCTTAGCATCATAATATTTTCTCTTCCTGGTTTGACACCTCTGTAGTTAGCATTTGTGTGCGTCTTGTGGCCTGTGAGTGAACGGGAGTGCGGGGGAGTACAGGTCAGTGTGAGTGTGCTAGCAGGTGCGCTCCTGTCAGGAGTTAATAGTGAGACTGCAGCTGTGTAACAGATTACAGCCCAGTGTCAGGTGCAGAGACAGGAACGAGGTGAGCCGCGCATTCATCACCCTCCTGTCTCCCACTCAAGCACCCGCTCTCAGCACGGGCAGGGGAGGGGCGCATGCTGGCTGCTCTACAAGATATAGGAACGTCTGCAGGTATAGGGTTATGTTATGTACAGTATAGTGTAACAAAAGCCGCATGATGTACAGGGATAAGGACACAAAATGGCAGTTATGTCTAAGGCTGACTGCTGACTTGTCGACCTGGTTTAAAATCGATATCTCTCTCGTCTCTATACAAAGACATTTAACAAAAACTGGCAGAGAGTTAATTGAATAGTCTCTCAGCACAACTAGCTTCAAAAGGTAGAGCCATTATTCAACCCCAAAGACGCTGTTGTTGTTGTTGTTGTAGTTGTTGCTGTAGTCAGCTGTGGACTTTAAGTCATAAGATTAATATTTGTAACAATTAAATGTGTTTGTGGAGCCAGTACCTGACCATCAAAATGTGCCACATACCTATAGCTTTGCCTGGAATGCCCCACAATATATAAAATGATCTATCTCCATGGAGACAACATAAATCATAACATAAAATGTATTTTTCTACTTCAAAAGAAGGTCATTAGAATAGTTAACCAAGCAGACTATCTCGCACCAACAAATTCTATTTTTTTTATTATTATTTTTTTTTTATTTGAGCACAGCCATAAAGATAAGGCGTAAAATCATAAGCTCCCCCCTTGTTTACAGATGTTATTCGAACAGAGAGAGAGTCAATATCATCCTAGAAGAACAGGTATATTAAAAAAAAGTAAGATTAGAACCATAAAAATGTCATTGTATTTCTGTTCGAGGGGTTAATGTGTGGGACAACCTTGATCCTACACAATAGAAGCATTTAAAAGAGGTATAAAACATAACGTTTTGGAAATTACAGGGCTCAGGAATGATTCATGTGAACTGCCGTGGTTTGTAGTTTTTCTTTCATATACATATCGAGTCATATGTTGTAGTCGTTAAATAGTGTTAGGCATTATAAGTATTCAGCCTAAACCTTTTTGGTCATGATAGAAATGTTCTGTAAAACCTTATACAAGTTGAAAAATGTTTGACTTTGAATGTAATGACCAAATAAAATACTACTTTACTTTACAAGAAGGCAAAGCAAGGCAAGGCAAGTTTATTTGTATAGCACAATTTGTACACAAGGTAATTCAAAGTGCTTTACAGAATAAGAAATACATTAAAATCACACAAATCAAAACATAAATAATCACAAATAATGGAAACAAGAAAGTGGCGAACCCTAGCCATAAAAGTTACGCAGTTCATCTTTAACAATGATGGAAGTCTTACACACGTGTCAAAGTCAAGGCCCGCGGCCCAAATGTGGCCCTCCACATCATTTTATGTAGCCCTCGACAGGGTAAATTAAACGGAATGGGTCTGATGATCTTAAAACATTATTTTATCAGGAGATACACAGTTACACAGCCTCCTTTTTACATCTAGGCAAATGCATATGCAATATTTGTAACTTGAGTAAGTAATATATGCAGAAACAGTTAATTTACAAGTAAAAAAAATTGTTAGATTAGGTTATTTTACATCAGGCCCTTTGAGGGCAGCCATTTTGCTAATGTGGCCCTTGGTGAAAATGTGTTTGACACCCCTGTCTTAGAGCCAATTTCAGCACCACGGACAGCTCACTATTTCAAAGCTTTGCAGTTCCTTTAATTAACCTAACTATAATCAATGTTTTTTGTTAGGCCTTCTAAAAGATACATATGTGTGACTTTAGTATGAAAGGTAGGGAGTCATGTGGGTGACATTCTCATTTCTGAAAGTACTGAACTGGAGCTAGAATGAATACTCCCCTTAGGGCAGGAGGGCTGGATCTAGAAATCACATTTTTGTCCCAAACTAACAGTCTTTGTGAATCTCCAGGCAGTAGATGTGATCAAAATGTGCTCAAAGCCAACCCCTGACTATCTTTATTCACATGTGCATAATGCGTCAGATTAGTGTTAATTGAAAGCATGTGTCCAACGGTGAAGAGATGTTCCTGAGGTCAGAGCCAAAGAAGTCCCACTTAGCATTTGATTATGTATTGCAAACAACAACTAACCCTCACAGTGGAAAAGAAAACAGGATATTTGACCTTAAAAACTGAATATACGCATTAGAATTAGTTCCACTTGATTTGAATTTTAACAACATGCTAGCTTTGTAATTCCGCTCTGCATCTCACAGCCCATAAATATTAATAGAATTGATTAGGTAGTCGTGTTGTTACACATATGTACGATTTATACACGGTTAGTCCGGTGATTAACTGCACAGAACTCTAATCAATATTTCAAAATTAAGCTTCCCCAACATGTAATTTCCTCTGCTTTATGAGGCAGAAATGATTCCAGATGACCAATGTGTTGCCTGATTCGTTTAGTCCATTTTACAAAAGCTCCTATTTGTTTCCATTTGAATTATGCTTCTCAATTAGGAGTAAGTAATATAAACCGCGCTTCAATGGCACTCTTCTATCGCTCCGAACGAATAGGTGTGAGCTGATTAGTGCCAAATAATCACACTGAAAAGATTGATCTCAGTGCAACAGTGATGAAACAGGACTGGAAGTGTGTGTTTGTATTTTTTCGAGGAACAACAGTAGCACATGTGGGACAAGCATGACAGAGATATGCGCCTTATAATCAAACTTCACTTTTTATTCAAGCTTTTAATGCAAAATTTGCATAGTGTGCTGTTTTATGAAGTCAAAAAGATGCAAAAACAGTTGACTGAACAGATCAAACTTCATCATCTTGCTGTGTAATCTGTTATATAAGGTATTAGCATATGGTGAAATACTTTCTAAAGACACGTTCAAGTCTAAGACGATGACTATTTCTGGTATGTAAACAAGATTAGTCCAGTTCAGTGTTTTTGTGTTGGTGGATGCTGCTGTTTTCTCTGTTGTCTCCCTCTTCCTTTCTGTGTCGTCTATCTCTCCTCCCACCTGGGCGTCGGCTTACCTGATCTGACAGCTGGTGCACCTGGATCCAGTTTCTCTCATTACCTGCAGTATAAGAAGTCTGTTTTATCACCCACTCCTTGCCATTTTGTTGATGATACTGTTTCAGTGTCTCTGCTGTTATTTTTGGAAGTTACCTGCCTCCAACCTGTGTACCTGCCTCCAACCTGTCTACCTGCCTCCGACATGTGTACCTGCCTGCTTGCCTCCAACCTGTCTACCTGCCTGCCCCCAACCTGTCTACCTGCCTCCAACCTGCTTGCCTGCCTCCAACCTGTCTACCTGCCTCTAACCTGTTTACCTGCCTGCCTCCAACCTGTCTCCCTGCCTCCAACCTGTTTACCTGCCTGCCTCAATTCAATTCAATTCAATTCAATCAATTTATTTTTGTAGAGCCCAAAAATCACAACAGCAGTCGCCTCTTAGGGCTGAACATGAGAGTTGATTAACCAACAGAATTAGAAAATCAACAGTGAAACGAAACAGACAAGCAAATTAGAAACAGACAAGCAAATTGTTCCAGAACATCCCCTGTCCTTAGACCCTCCTTCTCGGCAAGGAAAAACTCCAAAAACCCATTGGGAAAAGGAGAAACCTCGAGGAGAACCACAGTGAAGGAGAGATCCACTCCCATGGACGGACAGGCTATAGATGTGTCTAGGACTAAGGCGCATCCAGTTCAAGTATGTAGGGCCAGAGTCCATTCGGGCAAGGCGATCAACCTGTCTATTTGCCTCCACCTGTCTACCTGCCTCCAACCTGTCTACCTGCCTCTAACCTGTTTACCTGCCTGCCTCCAACCTGTCTACCTGCCTCCAACCTGTCTACCTGCCTCCAACCTATTTACCTGCCTCCAACCTGCTGTGAAAAAAACATGAAAAACAGTTAATAGTTTAAATGTTTTGTAGTGATCCAAAGTTATTCCCCTCTTATCTCATACATTCTAAACATCCTAATGATTCACCGTTATGAGTTTCGAAGCACTTTTTTATAACTCTCAGAGACCACAGCTGAGTTTTGCCTTCATGATAATGCAAACAACAGCTAGCATGCTAACAGCGAACATCCTCGCTCTTACCTTAAGAGTGAATACCTTAAGCTGCTCATACAATATATCTGTACAGGGCCATGACAAAACTTTGCTCAAATGCATGCGAACAAATTGGGTGTAGAAAGTTGTGGATTGCAGTTATTTAAGTAAAAGTACAGATACAGACATAAAAAGTTACTAAAATAAAGGTAAACGTAACACATGAAAAAAACAAGTAAAAGTATTTAAGTACCTGTTTAAAAATGTTCTTTAAGAGTAAAAAGTAAAAGTATTTCACACAAGTCTTGTTTATTTGTCAAAGTAAACAAATTATGCATATTTTGGTCAAAAGTAGCAATATAAATACATTTTCTTATGAATTTTATGTATTTATTTATTTTTTTACTCAAAGCCGAAGCTTGAACTCGAAAACTTCAGTCAGGATTATATGAAAAGTACTTTTTTAGGAAGTACAGATACCTGCTCTCAAATGTACTGAAGTAAAAGTAAAAAGTATCGACTAAAAACTAAAAAACTGCACTTAAGTAAAGTACAGATACCTAAAAGTTCTAATATAATATGAACTGCACTTCAATGGCACTCATGTATCACTCTTCGCACAAATCCGTGTGAGTTCGTTAACACCAAATAATGACACAAAAAAGATTGATTTCAGCTCAACAGTGGTGAGACAGGAATAGAAAAATTAGTTCATATTTTTCAAGGAACAACAATAGAGCAAAGCGGGAGAAGCAGGCAGAGATATGACACCTGAGTCTTATAATGAAACTTTACTTTTCATTCTGCAGCCCATTTCGTCTGGCAGCCCCGGCGGTCCTGGGGGGGACCCTGGATAAAGACATTCTCTCACACTGAATAAATGGAGCGCACCAAAACCTGGTTAGAGCCGCCACACCTCCCCCTGCAACACAACAGGCGCCCCGCTGCTAACAAGCCTCAAATCAAATGCCAATAATCCCAATTAGTAAATAGATTGAGCGCTGTGTTAAGTTATTTGTGAATTATGAGGTAAAGTGAGATATAGTTCATGAAAAAGCTAAGTTATTTATGTGGATTTGTCGTTAGAGCAATGTGCGCCATTATTAACTGATGTTTGGAAGGGTGCAGAGTTAAAATATTGTGGATTTTACATATGACAAAAAAAAAAAGAGCTGTAAAAAGAGTTGCTAGCATACAAACAATCTTGTCATGTAGTCAACTATATAAAATATTTTGTACCGTAATGATATTGACCTTGAAAATACACAATTTGTCATATCTACTCTATTTTCCAGACTATAAGTCACACTTTTTTCAAAGTTTGTCCGGAGGTGCGACTTACACTCAGATGCGACTTATTCAGTTCGTTGTCTGCGCTTCATGTAGCTGAGTAAATATAAATGTGTTACGTTAGCGTGCTGTACTGCCATTCAGCCTGTCAGCATTTTTTCACTGGTGCGACTTATCCTCCAGAACAATTTACAGTCCAGTGTGACTTATATATGTTTTTTTCTTCATTATTATGCATTTTTTCACTGGTACGACTTATCCTCCAGAACAATTTACAGTCCAGTGTGACTTATATATGTTTTTTTCTTCATTATTATGCATTTTTTCACTGGTACGACTTATACTCCAGAGTGAGCTAGAGTCTGGAAAATATGGTTTTTCGTTTTCATTTTTTAATTAGACAATATCTCAAAGGTTATAATAAGTCAACTGGATTCACAAACTGAGAATATCTCGTGCATGAATTACCAGTGGACAGTGGTTGAACGTAATGAAGTAAAAGTAGTCAAGTACTGTGCTACATTTTCAAATAGGATTGAAAAGTAAAAGTATTTTTCACCACAGTTTGAGACCCGCTGAAAAGGCTGTGGGGGTTATTCTGAGCACAGTACAAATCTCTATCAAAATCACTATGTTTGAAGCTGTATACGACCTCAAAATCTGCACAAAATACTTTACTTTTTACTCTTTAAAGACATGTAATTGTGAAGGAAGAAATTCCAGATGAGGCAGAGAGTTGAAAGAAGTTTTTATGATCAGCAGCACATGCATCGACCTCTTTACAAAGGAGCTTTCCCTGTATATAAACACTCGAAGGGTACGATCTATAGAGGCTGGACATACATTACATTGACTTAAACTGACGAAGATGCCTTTAACTGTTTATGGGAAGGTAGAATATGCCACAGAAGAGATTGTTTGCAGTTATAGGAGCCCATTGTCGCAGGTATATAGATAGTTGCAGCTTGTAACTGAAGAACCCAGTTGCATCGGGAACTTCTTAAAAACAGTATGAGTATAGTTTTTATTCGAGTCAATTTCATCCATCCATCCATTTTCTTCCGCTTATCCGGGGCCGGGTCGCGGGGGCAGCAGTCTAAGCAGGGACTCCCAGACTTCCCTCGCCCCAGACACGTCCTCCAGCTCCTCCGGTGGGACCCCAAGGTGTTCCCAGGCCAGCCGAGAGACATAGTCCCTCCAGCGTGTCCTGGTCTTTCCTCGGGGCCTCCTCCCAGTGGGACATGCCCAGAACACCTCCCTAGGGAGGCGTCCAGGAGGCATCCTGAGCAGATGTCCGAGCCACCTCAGCTGGTTCCTCTCGACGTGAAGGAGCAGCGGCTCTACTCCGAGCTCCTCCCGTGTGACTGAGCTCCTCACCCTGTCTCTAAAGGTGCGCCCAGCCACTCTGCGGAGGAAACTCATTTCGGCCGCTTGTATCCGCGATCTTGTCTTTCGGTCATGACCCAAAGCTCATGACCATAGGTGAGGGTAGGAACGTAGATTGACCGTAAATCGAGAGCTTTGCCTTTCGACTCAGCTCCTTCTTTACCACAACGGACCGATACAGCGACCGCATCACTGCAGACGCTGCACCGATCCGCCTGTCAATCTCGCGTTCCATCCTTCCCTCACTCGTGAACAAGACCCCGAGATACTTGAACTCCTCCACTTGAGGCAAGGCTCCTCAAGTGGAGGAGTCAATTTCAATTTCTGTAATACGCACAGTTTTATAGTAAATAGTGATAGCAACAGAAATTATCCTTTCAATACATTTTAAAGAGGTACTTCACTACTTTTACTTCAATAGTTTTTTTTTTTTTTTTTTTTTTTTTTCAGTCATACAGGGTGGCCCAAAAGTCACTGACAGTTGAAAAAAACTTCATAACTCTTTTGTTTCTAAATGTTTTTCTTTCCTTTTTTCAGAGCATTTAGAACTACCCTTCCAGCATTATATGAGCAAATATATCACCAAGGAATGACCCCTCATTGTACAGTGGTACTTTGAGTCACATGGGTCAAATTCAGAAACCCAGCGGTGTTACTGTCGACATTTTAATACCAGAGATTCCCCAAGTGTAAATACCATAAAAGGAATAATAAGTGGGTTTCAAAGACAGCGGGCAGTATGTGATCTCCACAGACCTGACTAGTCCTGATTTCTTCCTGTGGGGCTATCTTAAATAAAAGGTGTTTGTGAATAAACCTCAGACAATAAACGACTTAAAACGTAATATCGAGGATCAAATAAGAGCTATAAGCCCGGAAATGCTTTCAAATGTTATGCATGTTATGTTGGATTGAGTTGTTCAGTGCCAAACCCAAAATGGTGGACACTTAAAAAACATTATTTTTAAAAAATTAGGTCATTTTTACTTCCCCTAGTTTAAGTAGTGATAAGTTCAAATGTAAGTGAACAATTATAACTGTATATATTGCCAAAAATCTCAAAAGGGTGAGTTCACCTACTGCTAAAATTTGGTGAGTATAGGTTAAGAATTATAGGAGCTACTGAAGATTTAAAAGTGTCAGTGACTTTTGGGCCACCCTGTACTTTTACTTAAGTAGCAAAACTGAGTACTTCTTCCACCACGGCCAGTAGATTCCACAGGCAATTATAATTATGTAATATAAAAAGTCACATAACTCTGTGGTAGAACAACTGCCATATAACTTGATTGCAACAACTTTGAACATTAATTAACTTTTTTTTTTTTTTTAATCAACTGAACCAAATTTAAAGCCACGAGGACTCCTGAGGATATCCAAGGTGCACTGTTCTCTCCAGAGTTCCGCGTTTCCGGCCGCGTGGGAGTGAGGCTCGAGGAAACACATTTTGCTGATGATGGGGATCAAACAGGGGACATGAATTATTAATCGTAAGCGTTTTGTCCCCGATACCCTGAGGAAAAAGCTACTGCTAACCACATCCACATCTCATTTATTTTATGGGAGACTTATTAAACTCTATACTTAAATCAAACTGTTGGTGCACTAAAGAAAACAGCGGCGTAATGAATGTCGAGGCCCCTGAATCAGGAAATGGGTTTTCTAAGAGAGCCAGAGATTTACGGCGATTGTGCGTCTTTATCACTACGTTGTAAAATTTGGTTCTACATTAAGGGATAACGCATTTTCTGAAACAGTAGCGTGAGGAATATATGTGATTATTACTGTACATGCAACTGTGAGCATGCCTTTTACTATAGCTTTATGCACAACGGTCATGTTGATTTGGATGGATTTTGAGAGAAATTCACACATAACTAGAAGTACTATGGACTTGGAATGATACTGGACATGTTTTTATTTTATTAAATTTTTTTATGAAAAATAAATAAATAAGTAAATAATAATAATACAATAAATAAAATAATAAAATAAATACAATAATAATAATGATAATAATAATACATTTTATTTATAATGCACTCTTCATTAAACAAGATCCCAGAGTGCTACAATAAAAATAACATTAAAATACTAATTGTTAAAAGCTAAAAACATCAGCAGTAAGCTTTTCTAAATAAAAAATGTCTTTAAATTAGCTTTAAAAAAAAGTCCAGGCTACTGTATTTACTCTCTAAGTCAGAGGTGCCCAAACTTTTTTTAATCGACGGCCACATCTCAAAACATATTCGAAGCAGAGGGCCATAGACCGGTGATCAATGCAGTGTGGTGCTTTAAACACAGCTTTCACAATAAGGATTGAAACACATTCATTCATTTTAGGTCTGTAATCAATCAGACCAGTTCAGCAGGAGGCATGAGGGCCAATAAAAACTGGTCTGAGGGCCGCATTTGGCCCCTGGGTCATAGTTTGGACACCCCTGCTCTAAGTAAATCTTTAAACAGGAACTTGAATACGTTCAAGTAGTTCTTCCAGGTGATACTATGACTTTTCCTTAAGTTTTTTTTTTGCTCTGGTATCTGTACTTTCACTTAAGTAACAACATTGAGTATTTCTTCCACATCTGCCATATTTTTTTAGTTGATCCATAAAATACAGTGTGGTTATTATGGGAGACATTAAACAGGCACATCAGGCTATTCATCAGTTAGCTGTAACCAAAACTATCACCCGCTGCCCCAGATAGGTCGTCCCAGCAGCTGCGAGTGATGGGTCAAATGCAGATGATGAATCCCAAATACATTCTCTTCCCAATTCGGTAGCTTTCCCAAAATATTTGCATCCGTTTTTCTTCCAATCTGTTTTGTTTTGCTAAGACCGAACCATACCCTCTCATTTAATGTAATCATGTAATTGTAGCCTACATTTTACTCATCAAGCATAAATTCCATACAGCAACAAACCATCATTTAGTCATTTCAATCTCCAATCATGATTATTTTAATGGTGTATTCCTTTCTGTATTTACACTGTATCAATGGTTAAAGAAGACGTATGCTTTTTCTGGGTACATGTATGACCCAGAGTCTGTATTTTTTTCAATATGGGTGGATAGGGGAAAATCCACGAATCGAAGTAACGAGAGATCACTGTTATGGCTTTGTTTTTTTGGCTAGATATGGCTGCACCACAGAGGAGCGCAGCAGTTACGGTTAAATTTGCAGTTAGCTTTTTCAATTGTGTTGTGTTCAATTGTAGAGTTATACACTGCCCGGCCAAAAAAAAAAACAAGTTGTGACCTGGATTTAACTAAGCAAATAGGTCCGAGCCTCCTCCAGTTGGTCAGGTCTAGGTTCAGCAACAGTCTGTGCTCAAAGAATGAGGTCAGCTGACTACCTGAATATACCGAAAGACCAGATTATTCCATCAATGGATTTTTTCTTCCCTGATGGGCATATTCCAAGATGACAAGTGCCAGGATTCATCGGGCTCAAACTGTGAGTGGTTCAGGGAGCATGAGACATCATTTTCACACATGAGTCCAGACCTTAACCCCATTGAGAATCTTTGGGATGTGCTGGAGAAGGCTTTGTGCAGCGTCAGACTCGACCATCATCATTGCAAGATCTTGGTGGAAAATTAATGCAACACTGGATAGAAATAAATCTTGTGACATTGCAGAAGCGAAATCGAAACAACACCATAGCAAAATGTGCCGTGATCAAAGCTAAAGGCGGTCCAACCAAATATTAGAGTGCATGATCTTTTTTTTTGGTGACGAGTTTTTTTTTGGCCAGGCAGCGTATTTCTCAAGTACTACTAAAAACAACATGAAATACCTTTATACTAAACTTTTTATTTGTGCATATACATATTTACTCACTACATATGGTAATTTTATCTTCTGCAACAGCCTTAGCGGCAACAATGAATGAATCGTGTATAGTGTTTATGCGAGTTTTCAAAGTCGTCATAGATTTAGATCACAACACTTTAATATCTTCATTGCAAATGGTCACATTTTTATACATCGCTTTCCCGCCTTCAAGGCACTCAAAGCGCTTTACATCAAGGAACCACTCACCCATCCACACCCCAGTGAACACAGACACTGATGGCAAGGTGGGCAAAGACTGTATCACCGAGCTACTCTCGCCCACGGTTTTGCATGGTTAAAAGTTCACGTGCGTCGATTTTATGTAACATTTTTAAACGATTCATTGCGTGTTCCATTGGTGTGATCTGGTTCTGACAGAGCTATTCAAAGCCACTATACTATTGTGCACCTATCCTTGAGCATCCTCGTATATGAACTACTTGCATCTAGCTTGCTCTCCACATTCATTAACATAACAGCCTTGAGAAAAAACATTAGCATGAACCAATCACCGGCTCCCCCTTTGCTTGTGTTGATAAAAGCTGTTCTACATTACCGTCTGATGTAAACTTGCTGCAATCAATTTTCTGACTTCTTAATTTTTTTTTCTCCTCTCTCTTGAAAACTTTTTTTTACTCGCCCTGGGCACTTTTGCCAAGAAGGAGAGCCGACAAAACAATTCAAAGTCATACACTCGGGGGGCGATCAACTTATCTGTTAGCTGTCAGTGCAGAGAGAGGGGTACGGGGGAAACAGGAAGTACACATTTGGGCCTTGTGGATAGGAGCTGTACATGCACATTGCTATAGTCATTGGCCAGTGTGGTATTGATGAGTTAAAATGATTGATTCACTCCCAGCTGTTAAAAAAGACACCTTCAAAATGTAACAATGGAGAGAAATAGTGGTGATAATGGGAAAAGATAGAATGTTCTGAAAAATGACTTTGAAAATAAAATGGATTCCTGGTGGAGGCATTATGATGTGTGGTTTTGTAAAATGGATGGTTTATTCGTATTCATTTTTCACATTAGGATACACACCGGGTTAAAGAGTGTCGCTTTGTCTGTTGGGCCTGTCTGGACAATTACTGACCCATTCATAGAGCGGTGATTTGAAGCAGGAGTGTGATGTGCCAGATAAGTGCACATCTCTTTTTTATTATTATTTTTTTTTTATTGGAGCCTAGACTTATCCATGTGTTGGTCTCCATTGTATTAGACTGCTGTAACGACCTGCACGCTGGCCTCTCCAAACGAGAGGAAAGACAGCTGCAGTACATCCAGAACGCTGCTGCTCGGGTCCTGACTAGAACCTGGAAGTACGAACACAACACTGTGCTCAGGTCTCTGCAGTGGCTCCTGTGGCTCAGCACCAAAGTACAGGGTGCCCCGAAAGTCACTGACAGTTGAAAATAATTAATAACTCTTTTGTTTTTTTTATATTTTTCTTTCTTTTTTTCAGAGCATTTACAACTATCGTTCCAACATTAATATGAGCAAATATAGAACAGAGGAATGAACCCTCATTGTACAGTGGTACTTGAATGAATGAATAACTTTTATTTTGGTTGTTTACATTTTTCTTTTTTGAAAACTTCGAGTCACATGGATCAAATTCAGAAACCCAGCAATGTTAGCATCGACATTTTAATACCAGAGATGCCCCAAGTGTAAATGCCATTAAAGGAATAATAAGTTGTTTTCAAAGACAGGGGGCAGTATGTGATCTCCCGAGACCTGACTAGTCCCGATTTCTTCCTGGGGCTATCATAAAGAAAAGGTCAAATAAGAGCCATAAGCTCGGAAATGCTTTCAAATGTTATGCAAGTGTGTTGGATCGGGCTATTCAGTGTGAAACCGAAAATGGTGGACACTTAAAAAACATTATTTTTAAAAATTAGGTAATTTTTACTTCCCCTAGTTTAAGTAGTGATAAGTTCAAGTGTTAGTGAACAATTATAACTGTATATATGGCCAAAAATCTCGGAAGGTTCATTTTACCTACTGCTAAAATTTGGTGAGTATAACTTAAAAATTATAGGAGCTACTGAAGATTTAAAAGTGTGACTGACTTTTAGGCACTTGTGACATTTGGGTACATCTTCTACATGTTAGTGCCATTTGAAACATCTCACACTGAGAACTTCAGGGACCGGCCTCCTGCTGGTGCCCAGAATCGGGACAAAACATTGTTTCAGTTTAATGCAGCTAAAACCGGGAACAGTCTTCCTAAAGATGTGAGACAGGCCTCTACTTTGACAATGTTTAAATCCAGGGTCACTGAGGTTTATATTCTGCACTCTTTTCTTTTAATGTACATTTTCATGATGATCATTTATGTTTTGATTTGTTTGTATTGTGATTTTAATGTCTTTCTTTTTCTGTAAAGCACTTTGAATTACTTTGTGTGCAAATTGTGCTATACAAATAAACTTGCCTTGCCTAGATGATGATTTTGATTTCATAACAATTCATACACCTTCGTATTGTTATAACGCCCGCTGCTTCTGAGAGGGCATGCTTCATTGTTATCAGTTAAATCCACTCACTCAAAGCATAAAAGAGCCTGACCAATAGAAGGAGTAGGTGGAGAAATGTCTGTGTTTATGCAATAGAGCTGCAAACAGAGAATTATGACAATATGGCAATTTCAACAAAGTAGCAGTAGCACCCTCAAAATCAGATTATCAGATCAGATTTCTGGTGTTAAAAGGTTATTTAAATCACATGTAAACAGCAAAATGATTTCATTTGTTTGTGATCATGGCCTGTCTGATTACTCACATCAGATTTAGCTGTTTACATGTGATTTAAGTGATCTTAAAGGTCCAGATGTCACCCAGTGACTGAAAAAAACAAGTCCATATGTAACATAACACATTTTTATTGACTAATTTGAATGTAACCTTTAATCTAACCTTTACAAAGTGCATGAGGTGACATTAATTTGCCTAACGAACGAGTCACTCATTCTGTTCGAATCCACACGTGTCTCTCGAATGCAGAAGACGTCTCCTCTTGAAATTTCTTGCAACATTCAGAGCAAAATATATTTCCTTTTACCTCAGATAAGCAATAGTTTGGTCCTTTGATTATAGATTCTGCAAAAATCCACGGTATTTTTTCTGTTGTTTATGTTATTTTTTCCCCCTTTTTTATGCCATATTGTTTTTGACGCAAACAGAGCATGCCAATCAATCACACCCTCTGAAATCGTGGAGACATGATACAACTCCAAATCCACTCACATTTGTAAAGTTGTGTCAAAGCATGTTGTTTTGGCTGACTGACCAGGTAAGAAATGAATACTATTAAGCACATGTGGGTCAACAAGAAAGAAAGCAGAAAGAAGAAAGAACTGTATTCATTCTGTTGCTGGTGAAGACATTTGCAAGCAGTATTACGCGAAAACTCATAATATTTAATGAGCTAAAATTATTCAAATGAGTTGCTTTAGCTTCCGTATGTTCTGCAACTCATTCTATATTTTATAATAATAGTAACAGGCATTTGTCAGTTTTACAAGCATATACATAATGACGGCATAGGCAGTAAAATGGATAATCCAAAGATCAAATTTAACAAGAAGCAAGGAAAAAAATCACTCAGACGCTTGTATATTTAAAAGTTTGCATTTGTATTCCCTGTGATTCATCGCTCCCGGATGCACTATTAACTTAACTTATAGCCTTTCTCAACCAATACAATTTTCATTCACAAAAGCCATCTTTAATTGAAATCTGCATTTGTCATTGGGTCTGGTCTGCCGGTGGCGTCATACAAAAGTGGCACAGACGCAAGCTTTGAAATGATTATATAATTAGCCTTAAAGAGGTGATGTATGCTGCTCTTGATTCTTTGGACAGTTGCATTCACACTTTCTATCACATTTTTCTATTAAGTGACACATTTTGTTCTTGCCGAGCACAGATAAGACTAATTGGACAGTCGGAGCTGGAGTGAATGGATGGTGTGGCTTGAGTTGCTTTTCATTCAAAACGTGGCATGAATTGATAAAGGTCCCTCTGCTGTTTTCTCTCTGCTTTCTCATGACCTTCACTAGAGGCACCATAAAAACGATTTGTGTTGGTGCTACTTTCATTCTGTTCAAAAAGCTTGAGTTTGCTTTGAGAGACACTTATTCATTTGCAAAAAATCCAATAAAAAATCTAATTCAGATTCAAAATTGGCAAGTCAACTTTATTTGTATAGCACAATTTGTACACATAGTAATTGAAAATACTTTACACATTAAGAAAGACATTAAAATCACAATACAAACAAATTACAATCTTACAATTAAGAGTACAGAATAAAAACCTTTCAGTCATATGCACAGAACCGTTTTGAGCTTGAATTTAAACATTGTCCTGTCTCACATGTTCAGGAAGACTGTTCCAGGTTTTAGCTGCATAAAACTGAAACACTGATTCCTCATGTTTAGCCCTGACTCTGGGCACCAGGAGGCCAGTCCCTGAAGTCCTCAGAGTGTGAGATGGTTCATATGGCACTAATATGTCAGAGATATACTTTGGTGCTAGGCCATAGAGAGACTTGTTCACAAGCAGAGCTGCTTTAAAGTCTATTCTCTGAGTAACAGGAACCAGACCTGAGTACAGGACTTATGTACTCGTACTTCCTGGTTCTAGTCAGGACCCGAGCAGCAGCGTTCTGGATGTACTCCAGCTGTCTTAACGCATGTTTGTAGAGGCCAGTGTGCAGGCTGTTACAGTAGTCTAACCTACTGGAGAGAAATGCATGGATAAGTCTCTCCAAGTCTGATTTAGACAGTATACCAGTATAAAAAACAGCTTGTTAAAGTTCAAGTCTGAGTCCATTATTACCCCTAGATTTATAGCCTGACTTGAAGGTTTTAGAGAGAGAGAGACTGGAGGTGACTGCTGACACTTTCTCTTTGTTTCTGTGGGCCAAGGACAATGACTTCAGTCTTGTCTGAGCTGGAGAAAGTTGTTTGCATCCTCACACTGATCTGTTGGCTGCAGTGGCAGTGAATCCACTGGTCCATATTCACCAGCTGCCAGTAAGACATAGATCTGAGTGTTCTCCAGAGTTGTGGTAGGACACATTATTGCTGCGTATTAACTGCCCTAACATCAGCATGTAGAGATTGAACAAAAGGGGTCCCAGGATTGACCCCTGGGGAACCCCACAGGTCAGGGCCATGTGATCTGACACACAGTTTCCGATTTCAACAAAAGTACCCCATGTATTTTAGATAGGACTTGAATCAGATTAGTGCAGTACCAGAGATGCCCACCCAGTCATCTAGTTTGTGTAAGAGGATCCCATGATTGAAAGCGTCTAATATCTAAGAAAATTAAGACAGAGACTTTGCCTGTATCAGTGATCACGTGAATGTCATTTGTCACCTTGTAAAGATGCTGGGGTTGAGGGCGGATCATTTTTTCACAGAGGAAAAATATGCAGGCTATTATTACTATAGCCTATAAAATATTTTAAAATAAACTAATATTCTTCTACATTGGCCTATGTTTGATTGTGTTTGATAATAAAGTTTACGGAAGCATGTAACTGGCGCATTTAACCTATAACCTGATGCCACCGAGGCACTCCCCCTTTGAGCGACATTGCACTTCACCCACGCACGTCTCATTAGCCAGTTACAACCATTTGCTCCAGTAAACGGAGCCAAAAAGAAGCGATTTGTAGATGGAAGATGAAGTACTATTTTGTTTTGAAAGAAAACTGCCGCTAGTTCATCATATTGACGGATTCACTCCCATTTTGTCTGCTTTCGTGCACGTTTTTCGGCTAAATACAGCTGCATTTATTGACGTACCTTTACAGTGTACTTTATGATTGTGGGTGCGGGGCGGGGCGGGTAGATTCTGCTGTGCGGGGTGGGCTGGGGCGGGCCGTACATTGTCAGAAATGCGGGACCCACTGGTTAGAAAAAAGCCCAAACAACAAATCTCTATCACCTTGGTAAGATCAGTGTCAGTGCTGTGGTGGGTCTAAAACCCGACTGGAAAATATCAAAGGAGAAAGTTAATAAGCTGTTGGGAAATTACTTGTCCAAGGACTTTGCCTAAAAACGGCAGATTTGAGATGGGTCGGTAATTGTTCAATATTGTGGCATCAAGACTGCTCTTCTTTAGGAGAGGCTTGATAACCGCAGTTTTCAAACCTCTTCAATGTTCCAGATTGAACTGACATAGTAACTATTCAAGTGAGTGGTGACAGCAAACTGTTGAGCACAGACTTTAGAAATGTAGTGGGTAACACATCGAGGCAGCATGTAGATGAACTCAGACTGGTGACAATCTCTTGGACAGTTTTGTCAGTTACAGGTGCAAAGTGAGTCTGAGTCAAAGTGGCTGCAGGGATGTTATTTGCGCCGTGGAATTGATGTCATTTATAATGCCCCGAACCTTGTCATTAAAGAATACTGCAAACTCATTGCACTTAGATGTGGAAATTAGTTCTAACGGCAGCGGAGCTGGAGGGTTTGTTCATCTGTTTACTGTTGCAAAAAGAACTTCAAATAATGTCTGAAAAATACCTTTCCCTTGTTCAATATAAACTGTGGTTGTACATGTGCATCTTTTCTCTGTAAATCTCATGAACCTGGAGCTTTGACTTGCACCATTCCCGCTCTGCCTTCTATGCACTTTCTGCATATCTTTAACCATTTAACCTTCATCGAGGCAATAGCGTCCAGAACATTCAAAACCTTCAAAGTCACAGAGTTCAACACATTTTCAACACTAGAACAAGAGGCATTTTCAAAGTGTATCATTTCCATAAACAGTGTGTTATCATTTATGTGTCTCCTTCGAGCAACTGACACATTGATGTTTGAAATATTTACTCCTTTTGTAATGAGCAGGTCCAGAGTGTGCCCTCTGTTGTGGGTGGACTCGCTGACATGCTGAGTCAGACCAGAGGTTTCAAGGACAGCTCTGGGCTCCTTAGCTCTGTTTCTGTCAAACACATTAACCACATGTACATTAAAATCACCTGTAATCATTAAACCATCAAAGTCTGTGCATACAACTGAAAACATCTCAGTAAAATCATCAATAAAACTGGGGGTGATTGTTTTAGCTCCATTTTAAAGGAAACATACTCAGAAGATGAAAACACCCCAAATGACAACCGTAACTAAATAATCTCTGAAAACTGCACGCACACCTCCACCCTTTTTGTTTGCTTGTTTTAGATTCAAATTTGAATTGAAATCTATTGGTGGTAAATCCATTTTCTGTTTGTATGTTAACATCAGTGTGTGACAGTGGTAAAAAGGTGTATTTTGGGTGATGTAACGATATTAGCGTGGTCTTTTATCACTTGCTGCATTGGCTTGGCATTTTGGTCTTTAATTTTGCTCATTAATTTCTTGTTGATAGTTCCGACAGAGTTCACAGAAAGAGTTTCTTCCCCCGGACATGTCGCCGGCTCGTCAGATAACTTGCTAAAAATGTAAAAAATAGTTTAAAAGTCTTGGTTTTCTTTAAAGAAAATCATAACAAGACCAATTTTCCAACACTGGAGGAGGTAAAATGATTAAAAAGCAAAGTAAAGAAGGAAGCAGCAGGAGCAAGCAAGGATAGCGTCTGCACACTTCAGAAGCAGGAAGTCAATAAGTTGGAAAGAATGGATTTTTTTGAAACATGGACTTTTTTATTTCAGTTTATCTTGAATGTTTTTTTTTGAGTAGTTGTCAATTTGGTGACACATGGGATCAGAAAAAATATGTCAAACTTTTATGGTCCAATTTTAAACTTATACACACTGATTTATAAGCTTTAAAGATGGATTATGTAACTTTTCTGGTGGTTTTCTCTATGGAGATGTCATTGCTCTGCCTGAAATGTCCCACGGTGGCATTAAACTTCTATCTTACATATATTCAGTGCATTCTCGCAGTGAGCAGGTTCACCTCTCCACAGATCTGAGCTGCCGTTGCCGTTGTGGCGTTACCTTCCTGTCTATATGGAGATAAATGAGTTTAATGCCATACTGTGAAACTTTTGGGTCAAAGCAATAACATTTCTGGAGACAAGCAGGTGGCGTAACCTACACCAGAAAAACTGTTCACTCTACGTTTAAACATGCATCCAACTTTATTTCCGTATATTTCAGAGCAGCAAAAGTAAATGTCAAGCGCAAAAAACCCTATTCTAAATTTGTGACTAAAGTGGAGTTTGAGGACAGCTCTCTGGGTGTGCTGTTTCCCTGCCTGCTCACACTCCAGTGATAAGAGGAGCTACACGGCGGCGTCTCGAGTAATGTGAAAAGCCCACACTATCTTTATCTGCAGACACACTGGATAAGCCTCACCTCTGTCTGGACCTTATCACCGCACTGAGAGGCCCATATGTCTTGTCCATGTGCGCGTTTACCCTGTGGTCCACGAATCTCATATCTGAAAAAATGTTCCCTAAGCCCGAGACATGTCCTGACTATGATAAATCCTTTAAAGTACACCAAATACAAAGAAAAAGGAACACAATGTAACATGGATACCAAAGACACAGTTCGGTGAAAATAAGATACATTGAGGTGGTGTCCAGGCTAGAGCTGGATTTCTTCTATATTTTTTTTCGATAATTTCTCACACAGCTCTGGGCTTATAGATGGCGAAGAAAAGCCGAGATTAAGGGTGCGTTCATACTCACGCACACAAAATTCGGATTAAACTGGGACTATATTGGGGACTAAATCTGGACAACGACAGGACCAAACCAAGACTACATCAGGACTAATCTAGGCTCAAACCAGGACCAAATCGAGAAAAGTGTTAATGACAAATGTTAATGAAGTAGAATTTTTGGTGTCTGTACTTTACTTGAGTGATTTTTACTGTAGGTACTTTTACTTCACTATATTTGAGAGCAGGTATCTGTACTTTCTACTCATCTACATTTTTAACTGGACAGAAAAGTAAAAATATTTTTCATATGATTTTAGGGGTTATTTTTACCATGTTCATGTAACATCGGTAACATTCTGACTAAAGGTTTTTTAAAGGTTCAAACTGCAGATTTAAGCACAGAATTCATGAGAAAAATTAAGAAATTGATTCATATTGTTAGTTTTGACCAAAATATGTATCATTTTAATCAATATCACTGCATTTAATACTTTAAGAAATTAACACATGTGTGAAATACTTTCACTTTTTACTCTTCAAGTACATTTTTGAATGAGTACTTTTAGGTAAATAGATTTTTTCATGTGATACTTTTACTTGAGTATCCCTACTTTTACTTAAGTAACAAAATTTAGTACTTCATCCACCACCAACAGTAAAGTAGATGGAAAATATGTCCCTCCGTCCTACTTTTCCGGGGCTGGGTCTCAGGTTCAGCAGTCTAAGCAGGGACCCCCAGATTTCCCTCACCCCAGGCACTTCCTCCAGGTCCTCCAAAGGGACCTCAAGGCGTTCCCAGGCCAGCCGAGAGACACAGTCCCTCCAGCGTGTCCTTGAGTAGTTGTAGTTATTGTAGTTATTACCAGATGTAAACCAGGAGTAACCATGCTCAACCAGGACTAAATATTAACCAAGATTTCCAAATAAAATACATTACCAGTGTTTCATCGTAGCGTGAACATTATTTCAACAATTATTTTTAGCAATTGAAAGATACTAAATCACCGCAGTATCTGAAATGTTCTTAAAAACACCATATGCTTTCAAAATGGCGTAGTAGTGATTAAGATGTAGTAGAGGGAGTCATCTAACTTCAGCTGAGATAATGAATGAGTTCAAGCACAGGGTGATCGGACCAGTGGGATTTCTGTTACACAGCCCTGCCAGACAAAGAGGTGGGCCTGCAAAATGAACTTTTAACACTAATTAGGCGTGCCATAGGATTTAGTGAGGAGCGGACGGGGTGAAGTGGGTTTCAAAGAGAATCGTATGTGAATGTTTATATATATATACTGCATGTTATAAGAATATTTAAAGCGCACGTATTACACTGTTTTCTGATCTATGTTCTAATGTTGTTTCCTCATCACAAACATACCTGGAGTTGTGTTTTATTTCTTTCACACATGTTTAACGCACAAACGCTGCATATTTAGGTTCTTCTCTCAAACAGAAAACACTCTGTTCCACCTTATGATGTCATGCGGTGATACAGGAAGTGCTCTTCTACTTTTTTAAACTACATCCACCTTCACAAGAATCCTCTGGATAATTTCAGCCATGGAATTTCCAATCTCTACTGAACTTGAGGTAAAAGGTAGCTGTTAACTTGCAAACTACCACTTCATGACATCACAAGGTGGAATGGAGCATTTTGAGCTTTGACCGTTAAAGGTACACTATGTAACCTTTCTGATGGAAGGCCTAACCTGCTTGTAGAGATGTATATGTGAGAGACAGACAGACATGGAGACAGGCTGTTGGCTGACCCTCCACCATGGTCTATAGCACATCTTTACATTTTGTTTATAAAATCCCTTTTTTATTTATTTTACCGCTAAGGACTATTTTTTAACAGCAGAATAGAATTGGCTACTTCACTCAACTCATCCTGACTGACATCGGAAGGGTTAGTCCAAGTGCAGCCAGCAATAGCTTGTAAAACTGCACCTCGAGATATCCCATATAACCTACAGCAGAAAGTGAAATAAGGCAGAGGGGAGGCGAGGTGGAGGAGGTTGAGGTGGAGCCCAGGGGAAGACATGAGTTTCGTCTTGTGTCTGCAGTAAGCTGTGACCCTGTGGTTTGTATGTGTGTCTGTAGTCCCGTGTGAAAGTGAATGTGCAACCGGCCGAGCACAACAATGGAGGAAATGCGCTCTGCATGTTGTCACTTATTGGTAGATCAGATGGAGAATCAGAGGGAGCTGTCTCCACTGTTGGGTTTGCCATGAATACAAATCTGCAGTATTTCCCAGAGGTGGACTTGGGATTTTGATCTGAATGATATGAATGTGTATGTCAGGGTTTGGCAATATTATTTGATTTTTGTCCAAATTTGCATAGTGTATTTTTAGCGCAGCATAGCATAATAGGATGGAATTAGCTTAGTAAGTGCACTTTTCCAGCCCTAATTAAAATACTAACCATGTTTTCTGAGCATTCACTCTCTTTATACATATTGTTAAAGGTCCTATATTACACAAAACTGACTCCTGTGAGCTTTAAGCCACGTTGTGTTTTGTTTTATTAGTCTGTCTACATCTCCAAAGCTCGAAATTCTCTGTTCCACCTCTTGTGATGTCATGTGGTGGTGGTTTCCAAGTTAACAGCTACGTTTTACCTTTAGTTCAGTAGAGATGAATCATTAGAATCATCCAAATGATTCTAGTGAAGGTGTATTGCTGTATTACCAGTGTTTGTGTGTTAAACATGTGTGAATGAAACAAAACACAACTCCAGGTCTGTTTATGATGAGGAAACAACATTATAACATAGATTTTTAAAAATGTGTGATATGGGAATTTAACCGTATAACCATGAAATGAAGTAGACTTACAAATAGAATAAAAGGGGTATTTTGAGTTACTTTTAGGTTAACTGGTTAACTGGTCCTGGTTTGTTCCAAATTTAGTCTTGTTCTAGTCCTGGTTTAGTCCTGTTCTAGTCCTGGTTTAGTCCTGTTCTAGTCCTGTTCTTGTCCTGGTTTAGTCCTGTTCCTGTCCTGGTTTAGTCCTGTTCTAGTCCTGGTTTAGTCATGTTCTAGTCCTGGTTTAGTCCTGTTCTAGTCCTGGTTTAGTCCTGTTCTAGTCCTGGTTTAATCCTGATCACCTGGTTTAGTCCTGATCACCTGGTTTAGTCCTGTTCTTGTCCTGGTTTAGTCCTGATCACCTGGTTTAGTGCTGATCGCTTGGCTTAGTACGGTTCTAGTCCTGGTTTAGTGCTGATCGCTTGGTTTAGTCCTGTTCTAGTCCTGGTTTAGTCCTGAATGCCTGGTTTAGTCCCGATTGCCTGGTTTAGTCCTGTTCTAGTCCTGGTTTAGTCCTGCTCTAGTCCTGGTTTAGTCCTGTTCTAGTCCTGGTTTAGTCCTGATCACTCGGTTTAGTCCTGGTCGCCTGGTTTAGTCCTGATCACTTGGTTTAGTCCTGGTCGCCTGGTTTAGTCCTGGTTTAGTCCCAATCACTTGGTTTAGTCCTGTTCTTGTCCTGGTTTAGTCCTGATCACCTGGTTTAGTGCTGATCGCTTGGCTTTAGTACGGTTCTAGTCCTGGTTTAGTGCTGATCGCTTGGTTAGTCCTGTTCTAGTCCTGGTTTAGTCCCTGAATGCCTGGTTTAGTCCCGATTGCTGGTTTAGTCCTGTTCTAGTCCTGTTTAGTCCTGCTCTAGTCCTGGTTTAGTCCTGTTCTAGTCCTGGTTTAGTCCTGATCACTCGGTTTAGTCCTGGTCGCCTGGTTTAGTCCTGATCACTTGGTTTAGTCCTGGTCGCCTGGTTTAGTCCTGTTCTAGTCCTGGTTTAGTCCCAATCACTTGGTTTAGTCCTGTTCTTGTCCTGGTTTAGTCCTGTTTAGTGCTGATCGCTTGGCTTAGTACGGTTCTAGTCCTGGTTTAGTGCTGATCGCTTGGTTTAGTCCTGTTCTAGTCCTGGTTTAGTCCTGAATGCCTGGTTTAGTCCCGATTGCCTGGTTTAGTCCTGTTCTAGTCCTGGTTTAGTCCTGCTCTAGTCCTGGTTTAGTCCTGTTCTAGTCCTGGTTTAGTCCTGATCACTCGGTTTAGTCCTGGTCGCCTGGTTTAGTCCTGATCACTTGGTTTAGTCCTGGTCGCCTGGTTTAGTCCTGTTCTAGTCCTGGTTTAGTCCCAATCACTTGGTTTAGTCCTGTTCTAGTGCTGGTTTAGTCCTATAGTCCGGGTTTGGATACAGGTCTAGTCCCGGTCGGGGCCCAGTTTTGCTTTGGTATACTCACCCTGCTGTTTCCATCCTAACCATGATATTATTATACCAATGAAATAAAAAGTAAACAGGTTTTGGAATCCAGTCGGCCATATTTTTCCTAATGATTTGCTTATGTGGAGCTGGGATGTGATATGAAACATGCGAGTGCAGCTTTAGCAGAAAGGCTTGATTACATTGGAGATAATTAGGCTGTAACTTTGCACCTGTTCCACGCAGCCGGCATATGAGCATCGAGTCTGCGCACTGAACCTGCGGCACCACACTCGTATAAGCACATTTGGATTAAGTTATGAGTTTGCAACTGAATAATTTCATAGTAAATCACAATGACAGGAGGGAGGCTAACGTATGCCCAGTCAACGGTCACCAAAAGGTCAATTATGAGTATATATTGTATAGTTTAAGACTCCATTACTCCACGGTCCAGCTCCCTCACTGCCGGCATTAAAACCAACTTTTATGACCGGCCAAATTGCTCCGACTGTATAAAGAAATGTGACTTAACAGCATCTTTCAAGGAATCTTATTTGCACATTAATAATTGCGAGTGTTATTGGCCGAGCTCCCTGTCCCCACCTACAAATCATCCCTATGTGTTGAGAAGGGTAAAAAAGATGCACCAGTAGCAGAATGCCGATGGGTTTTCTGTTGCCAGAGCTAGCCCTGCTCTCCATTCCGTGCACACGACTCGGGAACGCTGTAGCATGTTAATGTGGTCATCTCCAGACCGAGCCCGAGGACACACTGCAGCCATTCCAGGCAGCACGGGTCTTCTGTTTGTCCACTGCATCCTGGATATGAGCGAGAGCGATGGTCAGGGAGCGGTGGGGATGTCCTACACTTGTCTGGTGGGAGGCTGGTCAGTGTAAAGTCTCGTGGGAGGAACATTTGAAGTGTTAGCATAAGGTTAGCATGGACGAAGCAAGTTTTAAAGGGCCTATATAATGCTTAAAGGTCCTATATTACACAAAATTGACACTGATTGAGCTTTTAGTCATGTTATAATGCTGTTTCCTCCTCAAAAACATACCTGGAGTTGTGTTTTGTTTCATTCACACATGTTTGAGTAACTCTTTATTAGTCTGTCTGAAAATGCTTTGTTCCACCTTGTGATGTCATGAAGTGTAATTCTAATGAAGGAGTGTGGACTTTAAAAAAAAACACCTGTTGTACCACATGACATCACAAAGTGGAACCGAGTGTTTTCAGTTTGAGAGAAGAACTCAGCCTAAATATGTAGGATTTGAGTGTTAAACATGTGTGAATGAAACAAAACACAACTCCAGGTCTCAACGTTACAACATAGATTAGCAAATAGTGTAATATGGGCCCTTTAAGGATGCTCTGTCAGATTTATACTGTCTTAAAAACATTAAAAAAACATAACTAATTCATTTTAAACAGTTTGCACTGGTCCAAACTTATTCCTCAGCAATCTAATTATTCACAGTGATGAGTTTATAAGTGCATTTCACAACTTTGAGATCCCAGAGTGGAGTCTGCGCATAACAACTAGCATGCTAACAAGGCATCACCGTTAACTTCCTGGACGGACGATAAAAGCACTTCTAATTCAGACAGCACAAAGGGGTTTTAATGTGTAATAAAAGGGAAATGTGTAAATAATGTAATAAGTGAGGTGCTTACAACATATCTGTATATTTGGAGGAAAATAGCATTATTACATGAAAAAAACAGGTCCCTTTAAGTGGTTGATATACAGGGTCAGGCAAAATGATCTGACACATTTGTAGGTTAAATAAATTGCAAATAAAGTAAAGAAACAAAAAAAGGTTTATATTTTCGAAAAGTACATATAATGCCATTTTGTCTTGTTTTCTTTATAAGGCCATTGTTTTTCATTTCTTTTTCAGTTGCTGCCATGAATTGGACTGGTGAGCATCGCGCTTTCATTGTGGAAACGTTTATCAAAATGAACAAATCTGTAACTGCAACACAACGAGAGTTCTGTTTGCACTTCAATCTTGGTAGACATGATCCGGTACCACCTCGAAACACCATCTTGTTATGGATTACCAACTTCAGAGCTACTGGATCTGCATTCCCAAATCCGTGCGATTTTTTTTCTCTGGGGATACCTCAAGTCAAAGGTATACATTAATCACCCTTGATCTACTGAACAACTTAAAGATGCAATACGTCAAGAAATTACTGCCATTCCACATGAAATGACCCGCCGAGTTATAGACAACTTTCCTGAACGCCTTCGACAATGTGTGGACAATAATGGATCCCATTTGACTGATTTAATTTTTAAAACATAATGAAACAGAATGGCATTATATGTACTTTTTCAAAATAAAAACACTTTTTTGTTTCTTTACTTTATTTGCATTTTATTAAACCTAAAAAGGTGTCAGATCATTTTGCCTGACCCTGTAGTTTCATGTTATCATAGTGTTCCCTCATGATAACATACATGCTGTGTTTTGTTTCATTCATGTGCATTTGAGTGATCACTTATCTTGAAGTAGGCTACTTTTTTCCACCAGCTGATGTCACAAAGTAGTATCCCATTTTTTACTCAATTTTAAAAAATTCAATCAACCTTTACTCATTATTTTTCCGTTTCTGTGCAAAAACACCTAAGCTATTGTTTTTAGCTTTATTTAAACTGCTTCACATTGGTCATTTTCCCCCCATATTGAAAAAAAAGACATACAATAAATGCGCATAGGCCTGGAGTGCGATAAAACCAACCACTGCCTCCATCAGGAAGCTTTGCTTTGGCCTGACACTGACTTATCTGCGGGGAGGTCATTTAAAGAGCTGTATCTGGGTACTAACATATGGTTCACTATTACCACTTAAAGAGTACACAACATTAGACTTAAATGGGCCCTATTCCCAGCTCTGGAGCCGTGTGCAGATGGTTAGTATTAACAACAGTCGCTAACAGGTGTATGTGTGACAGCCCCATGCTGCGCCCCAACAGGAAAGAGGAGGAGCCGTCTATTCTCCACCAGCTCTGAATGACTCGTGCTCACACTTTATAGGGAAGAGCATACACGACCTAATCCTGTTACATCTTTGTGCAGTGCTCCATTTTCTGAATGTGTCAAAGATTATAAATAGGCTATATTCAGGTTGTAGAATGTGATGATGCCAAACATTCAAAAGACAAGAGCCAGTGCTATGTGGTGTCCTATATTTGGTGAATTCATGATATTTTTCAACTGGAACACCCTCTGAGGTGGAATTTGAAAACAGACTTAAGCATGCACTTGCACTGTTTTTTAAAAAGTACTGCAAATTCAAAACTGACCTGGGTTGCCAGTGCCTAACACTGCAGATAGATACACATACAAGGTAGGACATGTCTCAGAACCTCCATAATTCACTCACTGGGCTGCACAGGCTGCACTAGCACTGATTCATGATTGTCTGCAGGTGCTGATCTCTTCTGATCTGAATGGTCTCATGACCATTCAGATCAGAAAGAATCCTTTTAGGTTTAAGCTGACTGGATTTCAGCAGTGAATCTGGCAACCCAAATGAGAGGTCCATTTTACTTTGTGGATAAATCGTCTTAAGATCCAAAACACCAAATTATAAATGAGACAGTAGGTCAAATGTTTTTGTAATTAAGGTTAAATCAGTGTTAGCGTTAGGTTCAGTAAAAGCTGTATTTGATTGGAACATGTCTGGGGAAACAGATATGCAAAGTTTATGTAAGTAAATTTCTAAATCTTACATACAATTTAACTAACAAAAATATCACTGTTGTAAACTATCAATATATACTCATCCTTTATGTAGTGATAGACTATCTATCAGAATTAGAGTATTTCACTAATCAAATTTTGCAATATAATTATTTAGAGAGAAAATGTGTGCATGTTTAAGTGCTTTAGATTATTAAAATCCATTATAAAACCACAGGTACAGTATTGTTTCTTGATATAACAGAAGGTCATCCAGCCGTATTTTCATGTTTCAGTCGCACTATAAGACGTTTGTAATCTTTGACATCACATGATCATCAGTATGATTCTATATAAGTTAAGTTCATGATGTGCTGTTCTGGTCCTAGGCTTTAAGTTCTTTCATTTGTTAGTATCTGTCTGTTATGTTTAGTGTGTGATTGGATCTGTCCCCTTTCCCCCATGACATCCTGGTTGTGTGAGCCCTCCTGTTGATTGGAGGACTGTTTTCTCACCTGCAGCCGCTTCCCATATTTAATTCAGCGCACCTGTTCGGGGCTGCTGTCCTTTGTGACCAGTCTGACATTTTGTCTGTGTCTCATTTCGTTCATTAGTCACTTGTTTGTCTGTGTCTAACTTTGTGTGTGTGAGACATTAGTTTAGTTCTGTTTTTGTGTCTCTTGTTAATTTGTCACTCGATTCTGTTTGGAGGTTAATTTACCATTTGATAGTCAATATAGTCCCATGTCCCTAAGACACCCTGAAAGTCAAGACAAGGACAGTTTTCGCAGCACTGATGCCAGCTCAGTCTCCTGGTGTCACCTTCATCCAGTCCTTCTAATCACATTCATTACAGTCTAAAAATACGCTAATGTTTGGAGTGAGTTTGACGTCTGAAGATGTCTTAATACTACGCTGTTTGACACAAATCCAACCCTAATCCCTGTTCCTTTGAGAAGTCTGCCGTCCTTTTTAGGATCGTTCAGATATTTTTAAAGTGCAAGCCGAAAAAAACGTCTGTTTTATTGGAAGTATTCATGCTGTGCCAAGTTTCTGATGCCTCTGCTCTGTATTTGTTTATGTCTGGGAGTCAGATGTGTGATTTATAGTTGGATTGGTGGGGGTGGTAGCGAGGAGCTCAGTTCTGTTCTTCCTTTGCCTGTTGTCGTGCGCCGCTGCTGCTCACTGCTGCTGTACGCTCACCCCGATATGCACCCTCCGGCTCTCTGCCTTTCATTATTTCTTTTGAAACTTTCATCTGAAGTCTCGGGGGGATTAGGCCTCTTGATTCCTGACACAGTCAATGAGGAACAAGGCTGGTATACAGAGGAGCAGAGTCCTCCCTCCTCCCCTCTCTCTCTCACTCACTGGATAATGGTTTACACAACACGCTAAGCTCTGCCTCTTTTCAGGAGGCTGTCATATCTTCTGCTCATTTAAATTGGCAGTTTGTCATGCAGAATATCTTGACACCTGTGCTACACCGGATAAGCCACCAAACTAAAGTTTATTTTCACAGCTTCTTAGCTCAAGGTAAGGCCTTTATGAGCATACAAAACAGACAAAAACATGACACAGCTTCTAAAATGTTCTTAAAGTCCATCCATTTTCTACCACTTATCCAGGGCCAAGTCACGGGGTATCATGATCCCAGTCTGTCCTGCCTTTCTACACTGTTTTCCCCCTTCTCTTCTGCATCTGTGCCTGGAGCTGGGAGGAGATTTGGGCTCCTCCCGTGCACCCTCTGGACCTAATCTGCAATCAAACTGCACCTGGGGAGGACAAAGGGAGCCGGGACCTGACACTCAGCGTCAGTGTATCCATTGTGGTACAACTCTGCTTGGCTCAGTTCATGTTTTTGCTCTTTGTGACTTTTTCTAAATTGGAAGTTTTTGCTCCTCGTCAGATCCCGCTCCCTGGACCTGCTCAGCTCATCTGTCTCTGACCCTGCTCTCCACAACCGGTATGAGTCTCACCTCTTCTGACCCAGCTCACCTCGTCTCAGATCCCGCTGCTCACGCTCTACCCCTGGACCACGGCAAACACTTTGCTCTCCACTCCCTGATCGATCTACTTTTATTTGCACATTTAAACAGTGTTAAACTTTTCCCTGAGTTCTGTCTCTTTGGTCCCTCCTCGTCAGTCGTTACGACACGGGGGCAGCCATCTAAGCAGGGATTCTCAAATTCCCCTCACCCCAGACACTTCTCCCAGCTGCTCCAAGGCGTTCCCAGACCAGCCGAGGGACATAGTAGGTCTCCCTTGGGGCCTCCTCCCATTGGGACAGCCCGGAACATCTCCGCAGGGAGGCATTGTTAAAATCACCATTCATAATTAGACCGGCCACCCCAGTGTCTCCATTAGATGTTATCTACGTCACTGCTGTCTGATGATGTGCCAGCTTTGGCCTCACAGACGAAGAACAGGTGCGCTTGAACAAAGGCCAGGTGAGGCAATGAGGGAGGGAGGAACAGGTTTCACATCTGGTGGAAAAAAATCTAATAAACAGATAGTAGTTTTAAGGCACTAACGAATCCACAAGAGATGATGACAGCTAGTGGACTATCCAATTTCTTTTCTTCTCTGCAAGCTTATCATATTAAGAGTGTGTATTTAACAATTCCAAGTAAAAAAAAATAGCTTTATTTGGTTCTCAGTGTTAACTCAAACTCTAGAGGAAATGAAGGCCTTTTGTAGATATGTTACAGTGAATCACCATTGGCACAACAGCAGAAAATCCAGCAAATTCACAATTAGTAATCAGTTCCTTTTTTTTCTAGAAGATATTTACATATTCATTGTCTGATTCAGAAAACCTTTGCTGTACAAGTCAGTTCCTTGGACATCTCTCTGTTACTGTGGACTTTCTCAAGTGCTCTGCTGCAATACGCCTGTCTTTTACCCTACCCAAGGCCTATAGTTAGTGAGTCATAACCATGCAAGGACAACAAGATAAATGAATATATGAACAATAGGCATACTTTTGACCCAAAACTTCAGGCTTATTTGCAGTATTTCATGATGATGGCCGTGTTGAAACTGTGACTCCAAGGTAACAGACACATCGATCTGCTCTTGTTTAAATGGAGGTGCCTCGGCCGCATCACATTTTTACTCAAAGTGTTCTTGAGCGGTGAAATGTTGCAATCCTCGCCCGTCCTGGTGTAAAAGGCACACTTATTAAAGAGTGTGTATGGGAGGGCCCCTCTGGGAGTTCTGTGTAATGACGCACTCCTCCTGCTTTCTTCCTCTTTCTGAACCTATACTCCTGTCAGCACTTTCTTTACTTTGCACTTTGCTCCGGAGCAGGTGGAGCTAATCTATCTCGCTTGCCCTTCAGTTATGGTTTACTGTCCGGGGGAGTGGACACAAGTGTCTCCAATAATCCCTTAATTAGGCGATGATGGACTGTGTATTTAGTATGCAAAGCTGCAGATCCGCACCATCGTCCAGCGCCCTCCTATACAAGGCCAGCGCTAATGATCTCAGCAAGTGGCAGCAATCCATTGGAGCTGCACGGCTGTACGGAACATTCATCTTGTGGGTGATCCTGGTGATAAATGGCCCCGATCCCGAAGCCGTGGCAGATCCCACCTTAATTATGCTGCAAGGAGCACACCTGGGTCTTCTGCGGATTTAGCCGTGGAACAAAAGGCTGCCTATGAGGCTAGCGTGGTCCGGGTGCGACAGTCCAAAAGTCACCGACAGCGTCCTGGGAATATAAGGTCTGAGCTCGGAGAGTCCACAGAGGACGTACGGTAGCGACTGCTTTTCCAAAGTCGAAGCGGTGGAAAGGGCAAATAGATGTCGTTGGATCATTAGTGAATAGTGATTTAGCTCAGCGCCTCAGAAGAAACCAGCCCGTGTGCTTCAGTTCAGTTTGTGTCTTATTTTTCAATCTAAAAAGCAGCATTCTGGAGACAATGGCTGCACAAAATGCTTGCTTTTTGTTTATACCTGGCGTTTGATTTACTTCGCAGTCTTGGTTCTCCAGCCACTTCTTCTGTGTTTTTGTTTCTTCTTCGCGTGACCTTCACTTTGCCCCTGGTATAAATTCGATGTTTGACCGCAGCTGCCTCTTCCCTTTGTAAATCTTGTACAGAGAAGAGGTCAGTCAGACATTATAATCCCATGATTTAAGTGCCCGATTGTTATTAGATGCTAACCGTCCGTTACCTTCTCCCCTGTAGTTTGGGCTGATAATAGCGGCACATGTTGGTCCTATTTTGCATTATTATGAACCAGGAATGTTGTTTTGCCTTTTGTGAATCCAATGCGGGGAAGAGTTTGGGCTGGACCGATAAACGGCAGCACATGTTGATCCTGTTTTCTATTATCGTGAACCAGATTAAAAAGTTCCCACTGTGTCCCATGGCTCCTTAATGCACCGCAAGCTACACAACACGGAGACGTCCACCGCTTCCATGTGTTTATAGTGCATTTTAATTCAGACACTAAACTTGCTGTGCCTTTTTGCAGAGCGTTCTAGGCAAAGTAATAACATCTCCATAGGGACAAGTTGGTGGCAGAACCTACCACGAGAAAAAGTTATAAGATACTGTGTAAACCGGGCCCTTACAAGTACAATTTACATATTAGCAGCTTGTTGCATAGCATGTTTTAGTAAAATTAATAATGCAGATACTGTCAGGTGCAGTATAAAGTATTCTAACAGAATATTGAAGAAAAAAATGAACTAATAATGCCGTTACTTCCAAGTCCTTGTGTTTAAAACGCTCAAACATTGCACCCCTATTGTTTTTCTCCAGTTGTATTTTCTGGCATCACTCAGAAATGTTTAAAAAAGCAAAAAAAAAAAAAAAAAAAAGCAGGCCAAGTGTTACATCATTCTAACATCAACACCCTAAAGATAGCTCACTGGCTCAATGGGAGGATGAGTTAATAACGAAATGAAAACAGATATACAGAAACACAAGTACATACGAGGAAAAACAAATTATTTTACCACAAAACTGGACCCCGTAACACCATATTATTAACTCCCACATATTTGCTCTAGAAATCACTAAAGCTGCTTTGGGCCCGAGCCCTGGCTATTTTAGCTGCTGTCACCGTGCGCTGCAGAATGTGAGGCAGCAGATAAGACGGGGAGATTGGGATTGTCTTGAAATGAGTTTTTGCTCCAAAATCCGGCACTGGTCATTTTCTGCTGTGGAGAAATAATCCCTCCAAAATGCTTTCTTTTTTAGCCACTATTTAACTCTGAACTCTCTGCATTGCCTTCTTTCATCAAATACATAACTAGTTAATCAGCCAATTACATTACAGCTGCTAATTTAGGTTATTTGAAGGTCTTATATTACATCAAATCAACTCGTGTGAGCTTTAAGTCATGTTATAAGGCTGCTTCCTCCCCAAAAACAGACCTGGAGTTGTGTTTTGTTTCATTCATGTTTGAGTAACACGTCTTCAAAGTTCAAAAGGCTCTGTTCCACCTTGTGATGTCATATAGATCAGAAAATAACGTAATACTGTATGTGCCCTTTAAAGAAATACTGTAGACTAGCCAAAAGATTAAATAAAATATGTACAACTTGCCTAAGTACTAGACACAGAGATACAGGGACATAAAATGAAGGATACATTTTAAAAACGCCTAGCAACACTGATGCTAACGCTGGATGGCAGCTGATTTGTCTGTTACTACTGTTCACATCTTGCGTTATGGACACAATAGCGAAATAAAAATGCTACGATCATGTAGAGGTCATCAATACGAACAAAATCACAAGCCTGACAACAGAAGTTAGCGAGAGAGGGGCGACAGCTTTCTAATGTAAAGTGAATTGGAGCCAGAGTCGTTGGAGCTGGAAGTGTAACTCATGAGCACTTCTTACTTGGAACACGGTGGCTAGCATGTTAGCTATGTCCATTTATATATACAGTCTATGGTATGGATTTAATGGCTTTTCTGGCACAAGAATTCACTTTGAGATGAAAGCGTGATTTTGTATCTAAGTCATGGTTTATAACACGTAGTTGTAGTTGTGGTAATATTGTCCTTTTAATAGAGGCAAGAACCCTTCACCCTCACAAGTCTTACTCTCGTTCCCTGCTCATTTAGTCTTCAATACCGCTCCGCCAGTCCCCCTTTTCTCAACGGACCACACAACCTATAGAAAAGTATTGGCTCCAGCAGCTCCAAGCCCACACGGAACAATTTGTCCCTTTCCATTCGTGAAGCCACTGTCATTTATTAGTGATTTTTTTTTTTTTTTTTTTTTTTTTTTTCAGTCGTTACAACATGGAGATCGATGTGGATTTCAGCTTTGTTTATACAGCTCGTTTCAGTTTTCCTGAAAATTTCCTCAGTGTTTGTGTCACGTAGGTCAAGCGTTACATCTCAGAAATCCAGCAAATTGATATAACTACATGCAAGGACTGAGGTTGGGAAGCAAAGGTCAGTGGTAAAATGAGGTAAAGCCCAAAGGGTTTCTCTTAAGGGCCGGTGGAATTTAATACGCATCCATCACTTTTTATCATCTAATTAGAGCGCGCTGTGGCAGAGCGGACAACACGGAGAGTACCACGAGTATTGATTAAGTAAAGGGAAGTATCTATCATTGGACAGGCCATCGACACCATGGGCGTTTGGAATAGGAGTCAAAAGTGCGGAAGCAGAAATGGGACTCAAAATACTTATTAAACCTTATAGTTCAGCGTAAAGGGCCATATTATGCTATTTTCAGATCTGTGTTGTAATGTAGTCTGCTCATTCACACATGTTGAACACACAAACCCTGCATATTTAGGTTGAATTTTTCACTCAAAACCGAAAACACACTGTTCCGCCTTGTGATGTCATGAGGTAATACAGGAAGTACTCGACTGTGCTTTTAAACTCCATAAACCTTCACTAGAATCACTTGGATAAGTTCAGCCCTACAATTGCCAGTCTCTTCTGAATAAAAGGTCAAATGTAGCTGTTAACCTGAAAACTACAACTTCATAACATCACAAGGTGGAACAGAGCAATTTGAGCTTTGAAGGTGTAGACACTGTAGAACGTGTTATTTAAACATGTGTGAATGAAAATACTGTTCGAGGTGTGTTTTGCATGAGGTAGCAGCATTAAAACATGCTTTAAATCTCAAGAGTCCATTTTGCATAATATAAGACCTTTAAGCTGTATATCCATATGTTTTAAAATGACAAAAAAGGACCGTTGCCATAGCGATTAATAATTTTTTTATTTTTTTTAATTTATATCTTTTGAATGTCACTGTCAGCCAATCACCGCCTTCTGCCTTCTGCCTCTGAATCTGAAGCTACTTTTTATACCAATGTGCTCTTTTTCTGGCCATTTTAGCTAAAGGCTGCAAACGTCTTCTCCCTCATCATCTCATCACCACCGCAGCAGCAGAAGCAGCAGCCTCCTCAGCCTCTACATTCCCTCTTCTTAGGGCCTCCACTCAGGCAGGGGGTTGTTTTCTCTAGTATATCTGTCATACTCGCCTTATCTCATCACTGACATCTCGATCTACCTTCATTTCACAGGGTCTGTTCAAGTCTCATTGTTGAAAAAGTACAAATTGCTAATGTGTATTTTGAAATGCGTTAAATACATAATGCAGATAAAACCTACATAGTTGTAATATGACGCAACAATCTTTGAAATATTGCTATGGTGTTTGCAATTGCTAAAATGATGGATAAAACTGATTTTTTTTTTTTTTTGCATGTGTGCAAATTAGGCTTAAACACAACAAGTCCCTTATCGCTCTCAGGATGTACTGTTCCCTGATGTTATCTTAATGTTGGATAGATACGATTGTGAAATATGGTGTGAAAATATAAACAAGAATTTTTTTTTACCATTCAAGAAATAAATGCATTACAATCACAGGCATCAAGCAACACAAGGTTTTGGAGTAATGCGCGATCGGGTGAAGGTTTTGGACAGAACCATGTTTATGAAATCATCGTTTTAGTTCTACATCTCACCAGTCGTAGAAGGTAACAAAGTACAAGTAGCAAGTATTGCCCATAAGTTAAATTTGTAGGTATCTCCAAATTGACTTAAATACATTTTATAGTGGGTACTTTTTTACTTTTACATCACCACATTTGAGAGTAGTATCTGTACTTTCTACTCCACTACATTTTTGAACAGGACTGAAAAGTAAGTACTCCAAGTACTTTTTGTATGATTTGAGGGGTTATTTTTACCACGCTGGAACAAAAATAATGCACAAAATTCATGAGAAAAAATCTGAAATTGATTTTTTTTTTTTTTGTCAATATACTGATTTATTTATTGAATTTTTACAGTTTAACAACACTTGTGTGAAATGCTTACTTTTTACGCTTAAAGTGCATTTTTAAACAAATACTTAAGCACTTTTATTTAAGTAGAGTACTTTTACTGTATCCGTACTTTTACTTAAGTACGTTTTACAGTTGAGTACTTCATCCCTCACTGCTTCTCACCTCATGCAGACTCCATAGACTCCCACCAAACACTGCCCTTCAAACCCAACAGGGCTTTGTCCAAATTTAGCCGGGCGTTTGAAACAGGACAGGCCTTGTCATGTGTTATGATGGATTAGCTCCTGAAATGCAAACTTTAAGGGAGGCCGCCTCTCAAATGGGACACAGCCGCGATGGAGTCCGCTGAGGATACCGAAGCTGGAACAAACAAATCAATATTGTCAATCCCACTATCAATTAGTCATGCTGACAGTTGACCCTGCTCCGATGTGCGAGCAAGTTCAGCATTTCAGACGCAGCTCACTAGCACAGGTAACAGGCTCAGAGGCACGTGTAATGTCTGCGCTCTCACGGCGACACCGAGGGATTTCAAAGGTTTCAGCAGCAGAGTTAAAGGAACAAGAGGACTGCTCTGTCTGTATGACTTCTGGTTCAGCATGTTACATATTTAGAATCAAGTTTGTACCATGTTATTTCAAAACTTGAACCAACTGTATTACTTATAACATGTTAACCAAACCCTCTAAACTTACAGCTGCTGGTTTGTTTATATGTATGTATGGCGTTATTGCATTGCATATTCTATTACAGATGTTCATTTCTGAAAAATACATTGAAATACATGGACTCTGATCTGAGCACAGGATCCTCTCTCCACAGATCCGACTCTTCCTCTTCCTTGGCCTGGTGACATCACCTGCTTGTCAGATATATTTAAAGACATATGCTGTGGATAATTGCACACAAAGAAATCAAATCTCCATGGACACAGGCAGGTGGTGGAACTATCACCAGAAAAGTTGCATAGTGCAGCTTTAAATACAATGTCCATTTACCTGTAGTGAAAGGTTCTTAGGGTAGGTATCATGTCACAGTAGTCACATCACATGCTAGGTTAAGGTTAGAGGTTCTATTATATTCCACGTAGAAGCCTGTTATGGCCCAGCTCAGCTAGGGTCAGCGAGGTAACAAAATCAGATGGAAAAATTGTAAAATAAAGTAGTAATTTATGTAACAGGAATGTAACTGATACAATTTAACAAAAAAAAAGGATCTAAAATTGTTACACAAAAGGTAACTTATGAGGTTTAAACAAAGAGTAAAAAAGGTCAAGTTTAACTAAGAATTCTACAATTACAGAACAAATTCTTGACATAGTTGAGCATCTCAGAAACAGAGTCACATTTAACACAGACTAGAAACAAGCATCTCAAACCACAGTCACTGCCACATTAGCAACATGACAGACAAAAGAGACACATTACTACAGACTGGCCACAAAGCCAACAGCTTCAGGCAGGTCTGAATAATCTAAAATAGGGGAGGTGGCTGCAGGTGTGCCACAGGCGTGGAGCAGGACTGAGCAGGCAGGAGCTTGATGGTCCAGTCAGGGGTTAGTAAGCAGCAGCCAACCAGGGGTAGGCGGGAAAACAGTTCTCCAATCAACAGCCAGGGCTCGCACAGCCTGGATTCCATGGAGAAAGGGAAGAGGATTCAATCACACACAAAACATAACAGACAGATACTAAAGGGTAAAGAGCTTAAGGCCTGGGGCCGTAACAAGCCTGCGTAAAATAAACTGTTATACCAAAAAATATAGCTCAGATGCACTGGAGCCATTTCCAGCTAGGTCTAAGTGCATTAGAACAAGTTGAAAATGTCAGGCTCTCATTGGGTTTTCTATTCTAGCTATAATCTGTGCAGTACCAGTATTTCACTGTAAGGACTTCATGTTTGCTTACGGGTCTACATATAGCTCCTTCAGCTTATGTGTTAAACAGATTTCGGATTATACTTGCTACGCTAACGCTACCGTCCCACCGCAGTTTTGTGTGATATGGATCCAAATGCAATTGCCAGCTCCCAAAAATAACACACAGGAGTCTCATTTCTCTTTGGGCGAACACAACAGTGCAATAAATGGAGCTGCTAACAAATTCTGCTTCAGTCTGACTTCCAGGACCTAATGGTATTGCTGTGCATAAATGTTTTAATATGAACATATAAACAGTTTGAACATCCCATAGCCCGCTTGCTATTTTCTGAGATACTGTTGTTTTTCTGGAGCAGAGATGCATCAAAGAAATTCATGAAGAAATGCCTTCAAGTCAGACTGTAAGGCACGCTTCTCATGAATTTTGCCTCCTTCATTAACACAACACTGTAGATTTGTGCTAAATGGGACTTAGAACAACTTAAGCCTTCTTTTGCCCTCCTATGTTTGGGCTTTGCAACATTCACAATTAAAATGACACTAATGCCTGAGATGCTGAATACACACTTCAAGAGTTCAAGAGTTTACTTTACGTGAGTCTGGACACTGGTGAATTCAGATGGGCGTGATTGACAGGTGGATTAGCCAATCAGGGACATGCATGATCTGTCCTTAAGGAAAAGAAATAAATAAATCACAAGGGACTGAAAAACATAAATGATCAAATTAGGTGTTGAGGTGAGAGAAAGTTTGTTCAAAATGATGGGTGACCAGTGGTTTCTTCGTTTCACATGTGTCACTGAAATAGTTATGGGGCTTTTGGCTCTTTTATGGGATTCAAATCTTTGGGATCTGTTCATTTCAAAGAGCCATTCAAAAGATTGGCCCTTTTTATATTTATATATATGACAGAACAAAAGAACAGGATCGTGGATGCAAGCGGCCGAAATGGGCTTCCTCAGTCACAGTAGAGCTGCTGCTCCTACACGTTGAGAGGAGCCAGCTGAGGTGGGTCGGGCGTCTGTTCAGAATGACTCCTGAACACCTCCCTGGAGAGGTGTTCTGGGCATGTCCCACTGGGAGGAGGCCCAGGGGAAGACCCAGGATGCGTGCTGGAGGGACTATGTCTCTCAGCTGACCTGGGAACGTCTTGGGGTCCCACCTGGAGGACGTGTCTGGGGTGAGGAATGTCTGGGAGTCCCTGCTTAGACTGCTGCCCCCGCGACCCGGCCCCGGATAAGTGGAAGAAAAGGGATGGCTGGATATATGACAGAAGCCAATGTGAGAGCCCAATTTAACAACACACTAATCTAAAGAGAAATTACTAAGGCTCCGATGTGTTTAAACTGAGAGTGGGAGTGTGTTTACACATACGAATTATGCACAGTCTAAATAAAATGTTGCACTACAATAATAATAATAATCATCATTTAAAAACTAACTTATGATCTCAAATCTGTTTTTTTTTTTTTGTGTGCAAAAGGCTGTCACCTGCTCTGTTTTTGTCCTGATTCTTCTGCTGGTTCAGCGTAAAATGATTTGGCTCTTTTCAACAGTGAGATTCAGTTCAATCCGTTCACGTAAAGGAACCGTTCAGAAGAGCCGAATCGTTCACAGATGTCACATCCCAAGAGTGAAATAAACAGCTCTGATTTGGCAGAGGGAGTGGTGACCAGACTTGTTCCATTGCCTCTGTATTTTTCACACAGCGACACTGGTGATAATTACATTTGAGGACCGTTTATAGAGATTTGATAAAGTTGTACTGTGTAACTTTTTTGGTGAAGGGTACACCACCTGCTTGTCTCCACAGCATGGCGTTAAACTCAATTTCCATGGAGACGAGCAGGTAGCGGCACCAGCCCAAGCAAAATCGCTCATAGTAAGAATGTTTTTCAGCTTTTTTTGAGCAGTGGAAACACACTAGACATACAGCGTGTTCATGAAGTCTCTTTACAATTAAAAAAAAAAAAAGAAAAAGTATTAAAAGGACAATTGATAAGACATCTTAACCAGACTTGTTCTGTTGTACTCAGTGGTTCCAAAGAATTTATTTCTATTTTTTTTATACCTCATTTAATACACCTCTATATGAGCACCATTAGTCACATGAAGCACATCACAACGGGACTGGATTTCTTGCCATGTTCGCTGTAGCGTAGCCTCATCAGTGGTTGCATCTGTTATCTTTCGCTTTAGTTCAGTAATGTTCCGTATCTTTGCTCGAAACACAATATCTTTAACATCCCAGAGAGAGAAATCCAGAGATACACATTGTGCCTTCTCTTGAGGAGCAGCCATTTCTTAGGGGTTCATTCAAAAAGATGCGTCTTTAATCAGCAGAATGTCTGAATTACAAAAATGCAGTGTGCTCAATCACTTTTATAACCACTGAGTACAATAGAACAACTCTAATTAATATATCTTATCAATCGCCTTTGTAATTAATGCCATACTGCGGAACACTCCAAGTAAAGCATTAACATCAGGATCGACCGCTCACAACAAAAAGTTACATTGCATTTTAACTTTTTTGCTTGCAGTAAACTTTTTTTATGTATGTGTTTTGGAAAATAAATCAAAATTACATGAGTTTCGCAAAGAATTGAAAGTACCCAACTCTCAACTCTTCCGGAGCTTGAAATTCAATGTTTATTACTTTAACTATTCCTTGCTGCCAGCTGGAAGTTTTGTCACATAGTAAAACTGACAAATACAATCAAGACCCCACAAATAATCCAGAATAACAAAAGTGACTAGATAGAGATGTGCTCCCATATCAGAGCTGTCAGTGTCATGCATTTCCAGTAGAACAGTGAGAGCATAAATGAAATAATCGGATCTTGTCGGCGGAGTTGGCGTTCGGCGCTTGTCTTGGCTGCTGGTTTGAACACTGTTTTTGCTTAAATTATTCGTCGCAGCGGAGAAACCTCGCCAAAGTATTCTGTATGACACTAGGCCCTCAGACTGCGACAGCCAGACTCAAAAATCGTGTCATTTATAAAGAAAGAGCAAATATCAGACAAGTGCAGCTGCCTCTCTACTCAAACTATCAGAGAAGACACGGCTGGCATGAGAGGGCTTTCTGGATTCTTTTGTGTTTCGGCCTCAAATAGACGTCGGTTATGTCGGGGGAAAAGCTATCATATTGTTAAGGGTTCCATATTATCCAAAACTGACTCTGGTGATGTCATAAAGTGGTAGTTTTCAAATTAACAACTGCCTTTTACTTTAAATTCAGCAATTCCAGGGATGCAATAATCAAAAACAGGGCGAAATGCGGCCCTCGGACCAGTTTTTATTGGCTCTCAGGCCTCCTGCTGAACCGTCCTAATTGATCATAAGCAGCACTTTTAACAGCAGCAAATTAAACTATTTCTACCACTATAACCTCAAACATCACATTGCAGTGTGATATAGACCTAAAGTGAATGTGTTTCCAGCCTTATTAATACACAGCGGCTCTGTCAAAGCTGTGTTTAAAGCTCCACACTGCATTGATCACCGGACTGTGGCCCTTCACTTAGAATATGCTTTGAGATGTGGCCCTCGATTAAAAAAAAAAAAAAAAAAAAAAGTTTGGGCACCTCTGATCTAAATGCTTCTAGTGAAGTTGTATGGAGTTTCAAAACCACAGTGGAGCACTTCCTGTATTACCACATCACGACAGTACATCAGTTGGTAGAGTGTTTGTCCATTGATCCGAAGGTTGGTGGTTTGACATAAACATCACTGGTTGAGCAGTCAAATCCACTGACCCACAGAGGTTGGCGGTGCAATTCCAACTCCCACAGATGAATACTGCTGTTGTGTCCTTGAGCAAGTGTTTTCTGTTTGAGAGATAAACTCAGCCTAAATATGCAGAGTTTGTGCGTTAAACATGTGTGAATGAAACTAAACACAACTCCAGGTATACTTTTGATGAGGAAACGACATTATAACATAGGTCAGAAAACAGTTTAACATGGGGCCTTTAATCTGTAAACTTGAACATGTATTTTTGAACGTGTCCTCGTGTGCACCGGGAGCCCGCAGGGTGGAGGTATCACGCCATCAGGACCAAAGTGAAAAGCTCTACCGCTGGGATTTGATTTTCAAAGATCTGACGAAACACCTCTCTTGGAATGATAAGTAGAGTATACATCGAGATCAGGTCTATAGGTTCTCTTGGCTTCTCGTATGGTTCAAAGCCCTGTCTGTGTTTGGTGAAATGGTGACTCTGTAAGGATTAAACAACAACAATTACACAAGATAAACTGTTCAAGCAATATTTCTGTCTGTACTGGATTATGGAGATATAATATACATGAATAGCTTTAGATACTCTCTTTAACTCAGCCCTTTGTTTCATAACAGGTGATGAATTTAAAACCCATCACTGTACGCTCTACAAAAAAGTAGGGTGGCCATCATTATCTGTCAGAAGCGATGGATAAATAAATTAAATGTATTTATATGGGACTGAATATCTCACTTCCTTGATTGAACTTTGATACAAGAACTTGTAATACAAAGAAACAAAGATCTCATGAAAAACTGGCACAAAAGTAGGTGAAAACAGAAAGTTTGAAAAGCCTTAAGAAAACATTACAGGATTACTGGGGTTACTGAAGAGTGCTTGAATCAATCTGAATACAACTCTATACGATTTATACTCTTTTTCTTCGTGTTTCTGAATAGCTTCCCTTTAGTGGCCGATTTCATTTCATTAGCCAGACGCAGAGCTTAAGTACCCCCTACCCTGAACGTAATCCAGAGCACACTTTACTCTATTACACCATACAGAGTTCACATTTAGTTTGACCGCAATAACTCCACAGCTCTAGATTTCGCCCTACTATTCCCTATCTACCTCTCCAGCTCTGCCTGTGGACAAAATCATGAATCACCAAGACTCAAAAAAAAAAAAAAACTATATATTTTTCTTTTCCAATTCTCAAAAACACCTTAGCTGAGACAGTTTTTTGTGCACTGTAAAGCACGAGGTCAGTTGGAGACGTGTCTTTGGTCTGTTCATGACTCATCCCTGATACAATATGTGAATACAGGGAGCTTCTGTTAGCTACTCCGCCTGATGCTGCTGGAGAAGGTGGCTATATTTGTGGACAGGGTTAGTATGTGTGGACATGCAGAGTGACTGGACAAGTGTTTGGCACACAATAGATTCACCAGGCGTTGAGTAGTCAAGAGCGCGTGGGCAGACCAGAGGCTTTGTTCAAATTGTTGGACTTGCAAATTGCTACTCAGAAAGTCCAAGTGCTATCCAACGAGAACCGGTCCCACTTAAAAATGGCCCTTTTTTGCTACCTGTCAAAGAAGTCACCTTGTGGAAGATTTCAGCTTGTGCCAAAAATGATCCGGATTAAAATGGCATTCACCGATGTCAAAGATAAAATTCAAAAAAAAAAAATGTGCATTACGTTTTTACACAAAGATCTTGTAACTTAGTAATAGTGTCAGTGTTTTTGCAACTGTGAGCTCGTTTATTTATTAGCATCCCCTGTAGCTTTACCTGAGGGCACACTTTTCCACCTTTAAGGCACTCAAAGCGCTTTAAATCAAGGAAACACTCACCCATTCACACACAAATATTCATACGCCGGTGTATGCAGACACTAGGGGTGTCTTGCCCAAGGACACAACAGCAGCATTCATCTGTGGGAGTTGGAATCGCTCTGCCAGTCTCTGTGTTAGTGGATACGAGCATGCCACCAGTGACGTTTATGATTTGAACCACCAACATTGGGATCAGTGGACAAATACTCTACCAACTGAGCTACAGTCACCTTCCTGGAGTCCTATTTAAGAATACTACACACTTTTAAAGCTGCCATCTGAAAGTTTATTTGATTTTATTTCACCAGTAGACGACAGATGTGAATCCTGTCCCCCTCTAACCTCACCTGGCCTTTGTTCAGGCTCACCGTTCTCTCCGGTCTTCTGTCCGACCAAAGCTGGCGCACGATCAGAGTAAGTATCAGAGTAACACAGTAACAGATAGCATCTAGTAGCGATATCATAGACTGTATATATAAATAGACATAGCTAACCCGCAAGCCGCCGCGTTCCAGGCAGGAAGTGAGCAGGGGCTGGCTTCCAGTTACATCAACTCTGGCTCTAATTCACTTTCTATTGAAAAACCCTCACCTCTCTCTCCGTAACTGCTGCTGTCAGCATTGTAATTTTGGTTTTAAAATTTTCGTATTAACCTGCTTTTTATGATCCTGGTATATTTTTTTTCATTTATCAAGATATGAACATGAACAGCAGTCACATCAGGTGCTTTCTTTCCCTGAGGTCGCTCGCGGTAGCATTAGCAACAGGTTTGATGGACAGCGTTGCTAAGCGCTCGCTCCCTGCTATAAACCAGCGGTGCAAGCAGAAAGCTACGTTACCGTCAACGACCTCGCTCCGGATTGGCTCTTTGGTTGCTATGATAGTATCGTTGCTATGGTTGGAATTCCAATTGTGGAACTCGGCTTCAAAATTGTATAACCGCTAGCCTCAATGCACTTCATTTGACTGGAGTCGAATGCTATGGGTGATGTCACACTCCCACTTCTTTATACAGTCTATGGGTGATATGTGAGAGTACAACAGTCAGTCTAATTACAGATGGTAGCTTTAAGGGAACATAAATAGACATTAATTTGTTTACATCATTAAAGTCTTAGACATGGTGGTAGTAGCAGTAGTTATGATTAAAGCTATACAAGATGATGTCACCTTGCTGATGAGATCAAGGAGGAGATCCACAAATACTAGAGGGATAAAGATGGCCACTTTGCTCCATCTGTACAAATAAAATGTGAAAAATCTATTGAACCACTTTAATCTGCCTTTGTTGTCACCCGTTCGTATATTGCTGAAATTTTGTGCCAGTCCCAATGGAAACCCCGGATCCAGATTGTGTCTTTGTGCATTTGCATACGAGCAGTCACCCAGGACAACACCCAAACAAAAAGCATTTTCTCATTTACTCCACACAACGGCTTTGGGAGGATTTCAGTCAAGTTTTAAGGCTTGAACGGCACCATTTGTTTCTTATCCTTGAGATTAAAAGCTGTTTTAAGGCGCTCGTATAACAAAAGGTAACTGTGTTCTTCCAATCTCCCTAAACGTACCATTATCAGCATATATCGAGTTCATCTGCGTGACACTCAAATAAAATTGGCCTTCATTCATCCATTCTTCACAGCGTGCATTAAGATTCACCTCAGGTCTAGATGGTATTTAGATATGAATTATCCATATTACATTTGGACCTGAAATTAAAACTGTCGCCGAGCTCTCCGATGGTGCCGTGGTGCGCAGCTTCGAGGCAATTATGAAATTCCATCGTTGCAATATCCATTCAGGGTGATTCATGTACTAGATCTGGTTTAAATATCGTCTATGGGGTTTCACAGGAGGCTGACCTCGCCGTTCATGTAAAAGATCAAAAGGTGCGTGTAATGCGTTTAGTTTTTTCCCCTTTGAGTGTGTTGTGAAAGCAGCACATCAAATCAGACCATATCAGACTGTGAGGCATTGTGTTATAAACCTTTATTTCGGGGAAAAGTCAGAAGTCTGTTGTTTTGAAATGAGATCTGGTCGGCTACAAGGAGGTCCACCCTGCTTCGCTTTGCTTTGCATATGAAAAATAAACCAGTGAAAGGGTTTGTGAGAATCAGGAACAAGTTAGTGTTGTAGGTGATAGAAAGAAACTAGATTTCCTCTTTTCACAGTTTGTTAGCTGTTACATCCTCATCATATCTGGCCAATATGTGGGAAGCTGATAGGCTTGACTAAAAATACATCTATCTATCTATCTATCTATCTATCTATCTATCTATCTATCTATCTAGCTATCTGTCTATCTGTCTGTCTGTCTGTCTGTCTGTCGACTATATACAGCTTTAACATCACTAAGAATATGAACAACATGCATGTACAGGTTTGTCACATACACATAGGGAAAGGAAGAAAGTGCAGTGATGCTCTTTTTACATCTCTGCAAATCTTTTTTAAGCTTTCTAGTATTTATGCAGTTGATGTTATTTTCTCAGTTTCGATATTTTTGTTAAATTGTGACACAAACAGTAAAAAACAGTGTAAAATGTAGCTTAGAAAAGAGAGCATTCGAGTGAACTTAAGGAGGAAGAGGTTTGCTGATGTTTCCAGGACCGGTGTTGGTGCACATGATGAATGCGATGCTCTAATACACCCAGACATTTCAGAGCTGGGTCATTCTAAAGTTGTAGCTTACTGCAAGTATAGGGCGAATATTCCCTTCAGTAATTATAGTTAGTGTTAAGTATAGCAGGGGTGTCCAAACACATTAAGGGCCAAAAATAAAAAATAAAAAACAGACAAAACTGAGGGCTGATTGAGGGCCATAGACTGGTCACCAATACAGTGAATACTTCAAATCTGTGTTATTATTACAAGTTAGACTGAACCACTAGACCTTTATTCATGCTTACATCCTCAATGGGACACATGGAATATCTGATATAGGCTTGTTAAAGTAGATTTTCTGAAATGTACAGTAAAAAGTACTGCTCAAGGTAAAACGGGCCAATTCACCTGGAAGCTTGAGGGCCAAAAAAAATTGGTCTGAGGGCTGCATTTGGCCCCCGGGCCACAGTTTGCCCATGACTGAAGTATAGCTACAGTCTGTTGACAGTGCACAAATCCATTCTACTTAGACTCACTCCTCAAATTTTGTGATAAAAGATATGACAAAAATGATGATTATTATGATTATGATTATGATTATGATTATGATTAGTGTAAACCCTCAGTCGTCCAGGTCTGATCCATAGCAAAAGACGAAGTTAAAATCTGTGAACTGGACAAATCGTTGTGCAGTTAATTCACTCCTACAGTGATTTGTCCAATTTACATATTTTAACTTTGTCTTTTGCTATTATTATTATTATTATTCAATTTCAATTCATCTTTATTCTGGACTCATGATCCATTTTTAACAGATAAGGACAAACAGTAAACATTTACGTTTATTTACATTATTATTTTTCTGACTTATTCAACCTGCAAATATAACTGTGCATTAAAGTTCTTAGTACATCTTGCAAAGTGTTCACTCGTGCAGTGACAAACATCTCGGTCGCACTAGTCCATCGTGGCCTCAAAAGCACCTGTAAAGCATCATTATAATCCACCTGCAGCTTTTGGAGATTGGCTTTTTTTGTAATGAGTCCAGAGCTGGGCAGTGTATAGTGGTGACAATATGATTTAAACAACATCAACTTTACATCATCAGAACATGAACCAAACTTGAACATAAGAGTATTAGCTTGAGCATAAAACATCCTGCATTGTCTATAAATATCATCATCAGCATCATCTGTCATGTCCGCAGTGATGATACACCGAAGATATTTCATTTTAGCTGTAACCTTCAACACAACATTGGACAGAAAAAAATTAGGATATCTCATGTGCTTGTCCTCTTTGGTCCTAGAGCTCATGATCATACTCTTAGATGCGTTATACTTAATACCATGCTCCACACCATAAGCTGAACATTTATATTATTATCATTATTATTATTATTATTATTATTATTATTATTATTATTATTATTATTATTATTATTATTATTATTACTGAATTATTATTGAATTATTTATTATTATTGAATTATTTATTTGTTTACTTATTTTCGTGTTTCTCTTAGTTCAGCACCATGGACAGCGCTGCCACACGCTGCATCACGCTTTCATGACCAGGCTGAGAAAAAGCAGCTCTAAAATCAAATCCAGATGAAGCCGTTTATGCGACGCTCCGCTGAAAACCAGCAGGGTGCAGGCATGAGCTTTCTGTTTCAATCTCCACTAAAATAATCCGGGAGCCGGAGTTCATATTTGAACTTTACACAGCGCCGGACCACGTCACAGTTCGCCTCTGAGATTTCCAAAGAGTCCAGTTCACCTCGGCGCGCGCCACGGCGGGAGTGAAGGCGCCTTGACGTTTTTCCATTGTCCTATGAGGAAATCTGACGTTTATAGCCCACTTGTGACCGGAGAGGAGGGAGAAAAGTGGGTGTTCGCGCATACACTGGTGCTGCTGTGTGGCGGCGCGGCGCTTCAGTGGAGATGAGCTCTCGGTGTGGGATCAGTGAAAGGAGGACTCCGAAGAGCAACGAGCGACACCACGCACGGTCCTCACTTCGTTTTGGACAAAGATACAGTTTTAAGTAAGTCATCGGGATCTACAGAAGCAGGGATTTTTGCTTTTTACGCGCATGGATCCACTCCTGATACGCATGGACTTTGGAGCGAGAGACTTTAAACACTCAGTTTTTCTTCTAAATCGTGCGCAATGCCAGGATTTTCCCACCTCGCCCGCGTATTTGAACGGACACCAGGAGTCCAGGAGCGACACTATTTCAAATACGCAAGTTAACTTCAATAAATCGTGACGTGGTGTGCCAGCTTTGGAATAAGAATCGATAGTGAAGTAAAGGGAGAGAGGAGACGCGATATTCTTGCGGAATCTTAACGATCCCCTTTGTAAAGATGGTGTTCTGGTTCGGACCGGGTCACTCCGCGTCTCCAGCGCTCTCCAACACATCAGACTAAACAAATGTGACCCAAAATCCGCCATCAATGTTCTTGTGTCCATGCAAGACACGAGGTGGAAAGATGTCTGGCCACTTTTTTGAGAGGATCACTGCTATCCGAGATGGCACTTTGGTCCAGCACACAGCTCTTTACCTCTAAAGTGCCCCGGAAAATCTTATTCATGTTCACCCTGTCCCTCTCTGTCACATACTTGTTCTATAGCTTGATGAGCTGTTACAACTCGCTGCAATTCCCCCTGCAAGAGAACTACGCGTATCAGGGGCGGCTGGTGACCGACGAGCCAACTTTTGTCACGCTTAGGGAGAAACTTTACTCCGTGTCTCCAGGTTTGACAGAATACACCGAAGCTACGGCCAGGTTCACCGCCGTGTCCGGTGCGCACGATGACGAACAACAACGGACAGTGGAGTGGATTAGGACCCAAGCGTCTCCCACTAAATCTGTGGTTTACTATCAACAACATCAACAACAACAACAACAACAACAGCTGCAGCAGGACAGCGTTGATCCAGAGAAAGAGGAGAAGGCGCGGCAGGAGTCCAGCACCACGGACAGCGAACTCAGGGTGAACTGCACGTCGGATTACGGGGAAAAGAAGCTGCCACAAGCCATCATCATCGGCGTGAAGAAAGGGGGGACCCGGGCGCTGCTGGAGGCTTTAAGGGTCCACCCGGATGTCAGGGCGGTGGGCAACGAGCCGCACTTCTTTGACAGGAACTACGAGAAAGGATTGGATTGGTACAGGTGAGTAGAGCGCGCGTTCCGGGGCCAAAGGGCTCGTGCGTAAAAGTCAAATGGCACGCTATAAGTCTCCCGCGGATGTGAACTCGCTTTGAGGTGATCCAGCGGTCTATCCATCACGGAGGATACTATTAAGTTAGTGGTTTCAGAGCTGTCATAGTTAATGTGCTGTAGGTTTTTGCGGTTTGTGTGTTGCTGGTGGAAATAGTCTGGTATAGGGTTGAAAGTGTTAAACCTTTACAGTAGTTTTCAGCCTTTGCTATAGCACACACGCCAAAAGATGAAACAATAGGCTTAATTAAAGCTTCTCACATATTTATGTAGCAGTAAAAGCGCTTTACATGAAGGAACTGGGACACTGGGAGCAAAGGTGGGTCAAGTGTCTTGCTCAATGACACAACAACAGCGTCAAGATTAAAAGTTTATATTAGCTGTTATTATAGCCTATACGTTTTACAGCAGAGTGATGTTACATTATATACCTTTTATAGATCAAACTATTCAACGTTTACAAGTGAATTGACAACATAGGTTTGATATATGTCTGTGTACAGTACAATTTGGATTCTCCTTATTTTTACATGATCCTATTATGTTTCAGCTCATATTTTATTTTATTTTATTTTATATATGACAAGTGATATACTGGGAGAATTCCTGTTTAAAAAGCCACATCCAATTCCAAAAATATCAGCAACCTCAAGGCTTTTTTTACTGTACAAAGAATGTTTTAGCATTAGCATGTTTTGGATAGTTCCTATTTTAAAACGACCTTGTCACTCCGCAATTTATGTGCGACAAGTGGTATGTTAGAACTTTAAAATATTTGAACAGAAATAGCCCATAAACAGGCACTAAAAGAATCTCTTTTTTTTCACTATACAAGGTCCAAGCCCAATTACGGTACATCATATTTTAGAAAGTTGGTTTAAATGAGCTGAAAGTGATTGTCTATGTGATGTAGTGATACAACAACGGATTAAAAAGGAAAAGAGAACCTGCCTGTTTATTAGTGAGGTGTTTATGACTGAAAAAAAATCCATTTAAAGCTTCATTCTTGTCATTTGGTCACAGCGGCTCCGGCTCGGTGTAATCCCGTTTGACCCGGGGATGTGTGTGGGGACTATCGGAGCAAGTGGATTGGTTCAAACCGACCCAGGTTTTTTTTTTTTCCAAGCGTGTAGCATCTGCTGTCATTTCTATAGTCAGTGGAGTTCTCTCTTGCTCATTTACTTGTGTCAATGCAAGCTGTTTGATTACACTGAGCGCTTCATTAAACGACAAGATGACAAGCTAATAGTTATAATAAAGTTGGGATTATAGTGACACAAAGCTCAAACTCAAATGCTGCAAACATTTTGGGTATGAGTTTAAAGATGTCAACAAGTTTTCTCCAAACAGTTTCTAAGGTTAGTATGGGAGACAAAATAAAAATCATGAACCATTTCCACAACTTTTTTTAGCAGTGTGTGTTTGGAATGTAGCCCAAAAAAATCCCCAAAAATCAATTTGACTTTATCGTTGTGAGCTGGGTGCATCGTTTGTATGTTTACTATGTTTCAAGATTTTTGTAAACTTAAAGTATGGAATTTTGTTTGCCAAAAATAGACTAACATAACAGCATTTGATTTTTTTTTTTTTTATTTATTTTTTTTCCATTTGTATGTTTTTATTAGACTGAAAAACATAGAAAAACAGCGTTCTTATTGTGTGAGGCATCTCCGCAAACCTGACTCTTGCTTCGCCTAGAGCCGGGCCTCCTCCTGCTTGTTTCCATGGAAATATTGTTCTCTTGCCTATAATGTTTCATAGTATGGCGTAAAACCCATCTATGTCCATGGAGAATGTTCCAAAGTATGGCTTTAACTGTCTTTTTCCATGGAATCTTGTAGATGACTGGTTAAAAAAAGTTATTTGCGGCCCAAAAAAATCCATTTTGCTTTATTATTGTGAGCTGCGTGCAACGTTTATATGTTTAATATGTTTCAAAGATACTATTTCACTTCTAATAATAGTTGTTTTATATGTAGAGTTGAATTTTGTGTCAAGATATATAAGATTTGCATCACCATTCTTACAAGACAATACTAATGTCTTGCAAAAGGTTTACAGAATACAATTTGCCCTATTATGTAAACCAAACGCCACAGTATCGAACTTTTTAGCCAAAAATAGACTAACATGACAGCATTTATTTATTTTGTTCATTTGTATTTTTTATTATACTGAAAAACATACAAAAAACAGCGTTCTTATTGTGTGCGGGCTTGCATCTCCGCAAACCTGACTCTCGCATGGCTGAGAGCAGGGCCTCCTCCCTCTTGTTTCCATGGAAATATTGTTCCCTTACCTATAACGTTTCATAGTATTGCATAAAACCCATCTATGTTCATGGAGGATGTTCCAAAGTATGGCTTTAATGGTCTTTTCCATGGAATTGTGCAGATAACTGAACAAAAAAAAGTTATTCGAGTCCAGTTGACAGAATATATTTTTTTCTTTTACTATGGATCACACCTGGACGACCGCGGGATTACACAGACATTAAGATGACATATTACATTAACTATCTTTGCCCTGCCTATTCATTTATTTCATCTGACTATTCATCATGCTTCATCTCAATCCTATTCCTGGCTATTACGTATTTAATTGGAGTAATTATAAACGGTTACAGATGTTTCCATATGTTTGACATTGATTTTCAGAAGAATGAGCCTCTAATCTTATAATGCATGATTCATAAAGTGATGGTGCCTGTGTAACACCTGCTCTCCACACACTGTACTGCATCTGATGGAAAACCAACAGGGAACATAGGCCCATAGGCTTGTGTGTGTGTTTACAGAAATGCCCCTAAAGGCTGCTATTAACACCAATAACCATAATGATGTTCCAGCTCAGTGCTACTTGCGCCTCTGCAGTTTACAGGGTGAGCGAGTGTGTGTAAGTGTGTGTAAGTGTGTGCGTGAGTGTGTGTGTGAGGGTGTAGGCCAGTCTTAAAGTCTATTAATTTGAGTTTATTTATGTGTGTTTTAGGGATAATGTTTCTAGGTTTGAGGAAATAGCAGAGTGAATGACTGTTGCCTTGAAATTTTCTCTTTGAATTTCAAAAAATACCACGTGTCCCAACCTGAGATTTTAACACTGTAAAGCTGTGAGGTTATGCACAGCAGGTCAAATATGTGCACTTATATTTGCATCTTTTTATATTAAGAACCTTTTTAGAAGCACTGCACTCTGGCAAGCTCAAACTTTATGTACATGCCTAGGCTAACATTATACAGTAACTATCATAGACTGTATGGAAATGTACTAAGGGCGTCACCCATAGTGCTCGGCTCCAGTCAAATGAAGCTCTAGCGCAGGGCTGTCCAAACTACAGCCCTGGGGCCAAATGTGGCCCTCAGACCAATTTTTTTTGGCCCTCATGCCTCCTCCTAAACTGGCCCAGTTGATTAGGAAGTATTTTTTACTACAAACTGAAGAGATTCTTCCTCTATAACCTGAATAACATCACATTGCATTGTGACACAGACCTAAAAATAATTTTCCAAGTCTTATTAAAGGTACAATTGCTCTGTCAAACCTGTGTTAAATGCACCATGTGACTCACTGTATCGACACTGGTCTGTTCAATATGTTCAAATATGTTTCAGTATGTGGCCCTCAGTCAAAAAAGTTTGGACAACCCTGCTCTAGCGCTAGTAGGAGCAACCTCTATGTGAAGTTTATGCTAAACCTCTCCCCTTTCACTCTCCTTTTCACGCTGTAGCTCACTTGTCCAATAAAACCTTTGAGCCAAAAAGAATCAGTGAAGAAAAACAGTGTAATATCAGCTTTTGAACATTAGTTTGTGAATGTGGGAAGCCAGAATTACTATTGACCTAAAATGCAAATTCACTCCAGACGTCATTGGTCATTTTGGTCTAAATTCCCTGCAGTTCCTTATTTGGATTGGTGAGTTTCCCCTAGTAAATAAAGTCAGATATTTTGCTGTGTATAGTGAGGTGTATGGAGTGAAGCAGGAGACTCACAATGAGGTAAATACTGGCTGGTGCTGAGGCTGTGGGCTCTGTTTACACGTGTTTTCATGAAGAGCTGTAAAAGCACAAATGGACACACTCTGATACGCTCCTTTTACACCTGCATTTGGGTAAGTTTCCACCGGCATGTAATAGATATAATGCCACACACTCAAGTTCAGAAAATACAAAGTTACAAACATATGCATAATAATTATTAGTGTACTCTTCTAACCATAGACTGTATAAAGATCTGATCACTAGTATCATAGCAACCAAAGAGCCAATCTGGAGCGAGGTTGTTGAAAGAAACGCTTCCCACCGGCACCACTGGTTTAGCTGGAAGCGGGTGCTTAGCAACGCCGTCAATCAAACCTGTTGCTAACACTGCCAGGAGCGACCTCAGGGAAAGAAGGTGCCTGATTTATCGGTTATTAATGTTCATATTTTAATTTATGGACAAAAATATCGAAAGAAAAACATCAAGATCATGTAGAATCGGTCAATATGAACATTTTAAGACCAAAATGACTGAGTCTTGAGCAGTTTTTCAATAGAAAGTGAATTGGAGCCAGAGTCAATAGCGCCGGAAGCGTGCCCATGCTCACTTCCTATTTGGAACACAGAGATTAGCAGGTTAGCCATGTCCATTTATAGTTTTATGTCCATTTATATAGCCTATGATTGTAATATATGCTTTCGCCAGTAGTTTTTACTCAAGAACTTTCTCAGTGTTTTGCGAGATCCACCCTGAAATCCGAAAGTTCAGTCATCTATTTATTTCATGCGGTATCTTCACTTTACCAACTCCAGTCACAAGGGGGCAGTAAGAAAAACAAATCCCTGCAAAAAAAACAAGCACTTACGTCTCTTCTCTAATAGTCTTGTGTCATAGTACATCACAAACACGTTTTCGCCTGTAATTATAACACAGATCTAACGCCGTGCAATCTTTCACTAATACAACAATGATTTACCTCCTTTAATTTTATTTTGACTGGTGGTCCCTTAGTGGCGCTGCGCAATACACTACAGCTTTTTGCAGATAGCGTTATTAGACCAATCCCTCATTTCAAGCCCTCGTCAGAAACACTTAGCATAACCATTAGCGCAATAGGACGCCATGTTGAATGCAGTCTGACACGAGCCACCGAAGACAGCCCCAGATTGGCCGTAGTCAGTGCCTCCCTGTTTTTTAGCACTCTTGGATGGACTCTCCAGTGTGGTTTGGGCTTATACTTGAACAAGCAATTAGCAAATGTAGTACCATCATTAGCGCACACAGAGGACCTCCATCAGCCAGTTGGCGCCACTAATGTTGTCTATTTTTTGGAGGAAAAAGATTTAACTTATCTGGTCTCTGGAGTCAGTCCCAATCTGGTGCAAGCTCTTCTTGGAGTAAACTTAATGATGGCCAGCAAAGGGTTAAGGAGTCAAAATTAAGTCCATACAAACATAGCACTCGTTAAAATAGTTCAGTGTTAATAAGGTTTTAGTAGCTAGGTTCTAAAGATCAATCTTATTTGTCTTCTGCATTTGATCCATCCCTCAAGAACATTCAAACACCTTAGCCAAGCATCCTCAAACTATGGCCCAGGGGCAAAATGCAGCCCTCAGACCAATTTTTCTTGGCCCTCAAGCTTCCAGGTGAATTGGCCCATATTGCCTTAAACAGTACTTTTTATTGTACATTTCTGAAAATCTACTTTAACAAGCCTATATCAAATATTTAATGTGTCCCATTGAGGATGTTAGCATAAACAAATGTCTAATGGTTCGGTCTAACTTGTAATAATTACCAAATTTGAAGTATTCACTGTATTGGTGACCAGTCTTAGTGTGAGCGTTGTTGCCTCTTTACAGATCTGACCTGTAACTTGGCCTAGTGGTGGTTCCTGTGTGTCTCCATGGAAATATGTTTATTGGCATACAGTATTACGGAAAATCTGATCTCCATGGCGACAAGCAGTTGGACCCCTTTCCAGATAAATTATAGTACACATTTAAATTATTGCCAAGAATACGCCTGCAGTTGTGTCTTGTTTCATTCACACATGTTTAACACACAAACCCTGTGTATTTAAACTTAATCTTCTCTCAAACAGAAAACACTCGGTTCCACCTTGTGATGTCATGTGGTAATACAGGAAGTGCTCCATTGTGTTATCAAGCTTCATACATGTTCACTAGATCATTTGGATTATTTCAGCCCTGATATTGCCAATCTCAACCGAACAGAAGGTAAAAGGTAGCTCTTAATTTGAAAACTACCACTTGGTGACATCACAAGGTGGAACAGAGCATTTTGAGATTTGGAGGTATAAACAGACTAATAATGCAGGATTACTCAAACATGTGTGAATGAAACAAAACACAACTCCGGGTATGTTTTTGATGAGGTAACAACATTATAACACGTCTTAACGCTCATAAGAGTAAATTTTGCGTAATATAGGACCTTTAATAGGTAAATCGCACCATGTAGGCTCGACGAAATATCGAAATGATTATTGATTATGTAAAAAGCCCACCATATTCTAAGCATGATTTACTCTGGTTTAGCGACAGTCTAATGAGGCCTTATTAGTGAGGTTGACAGCTTGGTATTTTCAAGGTTTTTGTGAAATGCCAAACAGATAGTGTTTGCATTAGCGTTAGCAAATAGGCTTCTCGTTGACGAGGGCCAGGAGAGCAAGCAATCTTCTAAAACGCTTTGCTCTCCAACGTGCTGCCATAAAAAAAGGTTATTTACTTGGAGGAGACGAGAATTAAATGTGTCTGTACAGGCGCCATTGTTGGGGAGATGCCTAAATATTTAATTACATTACAAAGCTTAACTGCAGCGTTTAATGTTCGATTGTTCAACCAAAATAGCAGCATCCAAACTCTTACACAAAAACAGGCCTGTCTTTCCAAAGGGCCAGATTGTTGGATTTGAGTAATGGCAAAGGGAAAAAAATGGGCATTTGACCAGATCTTGAGTAATAATTTTTATGTTTTCTTGTAATTCGGCTCTACAGGTAGAAGTCTGATTTGATTTAAAGGGCCGGTACCTCATTTTTATTTATTCTAGTAAAGACAAACGCTGTTCATCATGCACTGTATCGTATTTGCTCGAGATCCAGAATACACATTTCTTCAATATTTGAAAGATGTGAGTCTGGTCCCCGATGCATCTCCCTGTTTTCAGATGGGCGTGATTGACAGGTGGATTAGCCAATCAGGAACATGCAGGGTCTGTCCTTATTGAGAATAATAAAGGGGAAAAAAATATCACAGGAGGTTGAAAAGTATATATATTTCTGCAGAATCAATGAGCGATTAAGTCAAATCTAATTTGAGGTAAGATGAATTAGATTTTATTTGTAAATCACAGTTGACCAATGCGCTCCTTCGTTTCATGTGTCACTGAAAAAAAAGATTCTGATTGGGCGATCACATTTGACCGGGCTTGAGATGCTATACAAGGGCATGGGGACCAGACTGATATTAATCTGTATAAAACATACCACGACATATCATTCTGGATTTGCCCCACCAGTACTGTATAGTAAAAGCAGCAAAATAAGGAACAAAAAGTATTATATGGTATGCTTTTATTTATTTACACAGGCACAGACTACAGTAAACATTGATCAAAAGGAAAGATGCCTTGTAGCAGGTTATAGTAAAGGCTCATTTCCACCTGTAGTTTCTGGGCACGCTGATATTCTGTAGATAGCATAGTGTGTATACTAATACAGAAGCTAATACACTTTTTGTAATCAGCCACACTAAGAATCATACAGCCTACTGACAGGACTTCTCCTTTTGCCATTTTCTATGTATCTCCTTTTATGTTGTCCTTCTCAAACTGACAAACTGGACTCTGTTTCACCTTGTGATGTCATGTGGCAATACAGGAAGTGCTCCACTGTTCCACCTTTATAAACTACATACACTCACTACTGTTCATTTAGATACTTGCAGCAGCTCTGGGATTGCCAATATCTACCGAACAAAAACGAAAAAGGTAGCCGTTAACATGAAAACTACAACTTTCATGACATGGAACAGAGCATTTTGAGCTTTGGAGATTTGGACAAGGACAGCATTTTGAGCTTTGGAGATTTAGGTTACTCAGACATGTGTGAATGAAACAAAACACAACTCCAAGTATGTTTTTGAGGAGGTAATAGCATTATAACAGGACTAAAAGCTCTCAAGAGTCAATTTTGTGTAATATAACGTCTCTCTCTCCATGGACTCAAGCGTGCGATGCCGTCATGCTAAGTCACGGGTCAGATCTGGACTGGTCTGCTCGTTTTTCATTCAAATAAAACACTTTTTTGACTCAATGCGAGACAGATAAAGCAAAAAATGTGTAACAGTCCTGGTAAAATGATATCATCTCCATTGTGACAAGCAGATGGCAGAGATCCATCACTAGAAAAGTTACATAATACAGCTTTAAATCTTTCCGACACTTTTTGGCTATAGTGTCGAATATATAACCACTACAAAAAAATCAAACCAGACTTGTAGATTTGACAGAGCGCATAACAGCAGTCGTCCACTTAGTTAAAAATACCGCCGCCCTTCAAAGTGCCATATTGTCCATTTTTTGATTAATTCCCGTTGAAAAGCTGAGTGTGAGCAGATCGAATAATACGGCAGGAGGCACGGCGTTCCTCATTTATGGGATCTCAGTGGAGTTCTGGCCTCCATTGACGTGCCGACTGGACAGAGCTGTTCTAGTCCCTTTCACAAAGACTCCCATTGGCTTTCTCCGCTCTGAAAGACCAAGGGCCGTCGGAATTACAGCAAATCTAATGCAGCCCAATGCTACAAATCTATGCAATTATACAAATGTGATTGTGGAGAGCTGCTGAGGTATTGTGGTACAGATACAGATGAGAATTGTACTCATTCTGACCTCAAGGAGACAGGAAAAGAACAAATTGGTATTTTTGTACAGTTTTTAGCTGTGTTATAATGATTTTACATTACAGGGAAAAATGCTTTTTTTTCCCTGGACTGAAAATGTTATATGTGTTTGACACATTGCCTAAACATAGGAATATATTTGAGAATATATTTGTTTTATGTTTGTAAAATAATAATAATAATAATAATAATAATAATAATAATAATAATAATAATAATAATAATAATAATAATAATAATAATAAATCAGATACTCATTAATTCGGTAACACTTTATAATAACTACACCTTATTTAGCATTAATATAGCATGAACAAAGGCTTTATTAACAATAAACAAACACTTAATTAATAATGATTCGGGCTTAATAAGTACTTAACAATGACCTTAATTAGCACTTAACTTGCAGTTAATAGGCCTGCGCTGTATACAGTTACTCATAATGATTTCACCTACAGTACAGGCCAGTGAACTGCAAATTAAGAGATAATTAAGGTTGAAATTAAGCACTTATTAAGCCTGAATTGCCTAAATATCAAAATCACGTTTGACGTTTCAGGACTAGTGTGTGTAGTATTATAGGATCGAGTCAGTTATACTAAATCTTACTACTGGTCGAGGTCAGCGAGGAAGGAAGTTACTTGCTAACTGCAGTGATGGATGAAGTACTCAATTTTATTACTCAAGTAAAAGTAAAAAGGATCACATGAAAAAATCTACTTAAGTAAAAGTATTTAAGTACTGGTTAAAAAAAATGTACTTTAAGAGTAAAAAGTAAAAGTATGTTACACAGTTGTTGTTCATTTGTTTATGTGTGAAATCTAAAAAGATACACATCAAAATTGAAGCTTAAACTTTAGCCAGGATGTTACTACAAACATGGTCAAAATCACCCCTCAAATCATATGAAAAGTACTGGAGTAGAAAGTACAGATACCTGCTCTCAAATATAGCGACTTAAAAGTACAAAGTACCCACTGTAAAATCTACTTAAATAAAGTACAGATACCTCAAAACTCTACTTAAGTGCAGTACTTTACTTCCTTCCTTCTCGTACTACCTTCCACCACTGGCTTACTGTCTTAAACGGTGTATTGTGGCACGCTGGCGTCGGCTACTGAAGCAGAGTGGAACTGATATGCAAAGAGAAGAAAATCAATGCAAGCATCATCACAGCTCACAAACAGAAGAAACAGTAATCCAGACTAATTTTGTGTGAAAATCGGCGATCAATAGGACACTGCCACACACATCTGAACACTATAACCTTCCCTTTATACCTCTGTACATCACTTTCCACACTCATTCTCTTACATGTCTACAACAGAATGGGTTTGATTGCTTATTTCATTTCAACAACTTATTTTTGCTTTTAAAACTGACCGAGGGGTTAGCTGTGATGACGTCGCGGCTTTTTATGTCGGTTTTATCCATTTTCTCATTTCGTTGTAAGCACTCAAAAGCGCTTCGTATCCTTGGCCGTCTGCCCACCTCGGACACACACGTGAATTGGTGATGGAACTTTGTGAAGAAATACAGAGAATCATATGTTTGGCCTTAAGATCTCGTTCTGACGTGATTTCGGGTTGGGGTACAGTGTTTGTCCAGAGCGTTTGTCCCATCTTTCACTAAATCTTGACTTGGGGAGGTAGTGGCTCTAGTGTATACTGTTGTTGTGCACTTGGGCAAGACACCTCACCCACCTTACATGAATGCAGTGTGTCTGAGTGAGTGACTGGTGCGGCATCTCTGGCTATAACAGTGGTGATAGTAGTAGTAGTACTCGCAGTGGTGGAATGTAATGACGTAAAAGTAGTAAAAAGTACTGTACTACATCTGTATCTTTTTGCTTTTACTTCATTATAACTGTACTTTCCACTCCACTACAAAAAGTAGAATTATGCTTTTATTAAAGTTTGAGGGGTTTATTTTTTAACACATTCGTAGTTTGAGCAAATAAAACAAAAAAAAAAAAAAAAAAAAAAAACATATCTATTTTATTGTTTCTGTCTTTTTCAAAATCACTACATTGGAAGCCTCATAAGACCTCAAAACCTGCGCAAAATACTTTTACTTTTTACGCTTTAAGGACATTTTAAAGGAGTACTTTAATGCGTTTAATTAAGCTAATGTGTTAATTTTACTTTGACTTGAGTAGTTCTTTGCTCCAGTATCTGTACTTTTACTTATGTAACAAAATTGAGTACTTCTTCCACCACTGAGTATTAATAGTAGTATTAGTAGTAGTAGCAGTAGTAGCAGCAACAGCTTACCACAATCCAAGAAGGGAGTCAAAGAATAATGCAATGTTAAGTGCTTTTAAATCCAATGCATCTACTTCTGTTAGTTTTAAAATAACACCACCTTTGTAATAAAATATGTGTAGAATTATTTCTAAAAATACAACTCAATGTCACTAATACACTGCCTTCCTTTAAGGACCTGAAGGTATCGCATACAAAAATCAATGAATAAACCACTTTTTTCTTCAAATACCATTAACAGCTGTATTGTGTAATCTCTATGGTAACAGAGTCAGGTGTAGACTTCCTCTTCTTCCCCCCGCTCCTCCTCTCCCTCTCTCTTTCTAACAGGAGTAGAGTACAGCTTATAAACCCACAGGTACAGCTGGAATAACTTATGGCTGTGTCGGAGCAGTGCTAACACTCCTCGCTGCCACCTCGCTGACAGCCCCGTCTGGGCCTAAAACAGCGCGTTTGACCCGATATAAAGGGATCAGATTTACTCCGGGGCCGGCCTGCCTCTGGAAGTGACTGCAGCATTCATCAAAATCATTGTCACACTCTGCGCTGCGCTACTTTGGGCAAAGACAAAAGGAATAAGTAGTAGGAAGTTGAAATATATAGTGTGATTTTGTGTGAGGTGTACATGTGTGGGTAGTACTCAAAAAAAAAATAAATCTTTGTGTTTTTAGTGCTGACTTTAAAGGGCACATAGTACACTGTTTTCTGATCTATGTTATAATGTTTCCTCATCACAAACAGACCTGGAGTTGTGTTTTGTTTCATTCACACATGTTTAACACACAAACCCTGCAAATTCAGACATGTCAGACTCAGGCCCAAGTGCCAAATTTGGCCCTTGATATAATTATATTTGGCCCGCAAGATCATATGAAATATACATTAGAGCTGTAAAAAAAAAATTACATTTAAAAGGAGCTCAAAAGCTACAGATATAGAGAGATATTATTTATTTAAAAATGTATTTCTTATTTGTTAATGCTTGTTCTGGATTCAGTGTTTAAGCAAAAATATTATTATGAAACATTTATTTTAATAAGAAAAGGTTTAACATCGCACGTCTTGGAAGAAGAGAAAACATGCAGCTGTTGTTGAAATGTTTCAATAAATACGTAGTCTGGCCCGCGATTTAGTCCCACTTTTTAATTATGGCCCTCTGTGAATTTGAGTTTGACGCCCCCGCCATGCGCCTTCACTAGAATCATTTGGGTAGTTTCAGCCCTGGAATCTAGACTTTCTAATCTTTACTGATCTAAAGATAAATGGTAGCTGCTAACTGCTAAACTACCACTTCATGACATCACAAGGTGGAACAGAGCATTTTGAGATGTAGACAGACTAATAAAAAAGGGTTACTCAAGCATGTGTGAATGAAACAAAACACAACTCCAGGTATGTTTTTTGAGGAGGTAACATTATAATATGGCTAAAAGCTCACAAGAGTCAGTTTTGTGTAATATAGGACCTTTAGATAAAGCTCAATGTCTAGATTTAGGTGAACGTTTAAACTCTGATCATAATCTGAGTTCTAAAGTTGTCAGATTATCGTACTGGAATCTAGACAACAAAAAACAATGCGAGTCTGATTTCTTGCTTACTGTTCACACCTGCGCATATGCTAATGATTTGATTTGAACGGTTCGAATTGGTTGAGCGGGCCAATCCACTGACCCACAGGTTGGCGATGCGATTCCAGGTCCCACAGACGAATGCTGTTGTTGTGTCTTTTGGCAAAACACTTCCCACGTCACCCTCAGTGTCTGTGTACATTGGTATATGAATGTGTGTGTGATTCCAGTAAATGTACAACTAGTTTTCAGGGCTCTTTGCCAATGCTGGATTTTAGGAAACTGTAACAGACTTGGTTTAGTCCTGTTTTTAGTCCTGGTTTAGTCCTGGTTTAGTTCTGGTTTAGTCCCAGTTTAGTCTTTAGTTTTGATATCTAGTATCTGTGCTTGTGAATTTGCCCTAGAACACCCCATGTAGTGCCGCTAAGCCACTTCAAATCATAGCTTATTTTCATTTGCGTTATCTGAAATAAGTTACTAGAGGCTATTCAGTTCCACTATATGCAAAAGAGAGATTATTAAAAGCCATTTTGAGGGCATAACAGATTTATCAATGCACTTCCATGTACTACGTCTTTGAATTTGAAGTGCTCACAGTAAAACATAATATGAACACTCCAGGCCTCCCCCTTATATCAAACCCCCCTTGAGAGGAGACTGTACAATAAATATGTTTTACCCATCACGAGAATCCTTAAAATTTGTGAACTAAAGCAAAAGTTTTCCTACATTTTCCACACTTTAATATCTTTGCGTTATTAAAATGACACTTTAACCCGTGTAATAAAAGCTGGGGCTGTGTTCACATAAATCTTCTGGAATCTTTTGTGTCAGCTTGCTATGCCAAATATGAGCAGAGCTGGCATTGTTTTTAATAAGGCTCGATATGGCTGCACCGCGAGGAGAGTAGCAGTTACAGTTACATTAGCTATTTACTTTTTTCCAATAGTGTTCAATTGTAGAGTTATATCTCCCAAGTACTAATAAAAAACAATATGAAATACCTTGTACTATACTTTCTACTTGTGTGTATACATATTTATATATCACTTATCTCTACATATGGTCATTTTATCTTCTGCAACAGCCTTAGCGACAATAATAAATGTGGGTTTTCAAAGTCGTTTGTAGATTTAGATCTTAAAACTGTGATATCTTCATGGTAAATGGTAAATAGTCACATTTTTAAACCGCGCTTTTCCACCTTCAAGGCACTCAAAGCGCTCTACATTAAAAAAAAAAAAAAACACTCAGCCATTCATGCACGTGGTGGTTAAATGTCTCACCCAAGGACACACCAACGGCACTCATCTCTAAGAGCTGGAATCGCACCGCCAACCTCTGGGTTAGTGGACAAACGCTCTACAAACGCCCTGTCATCCATTTTATAATCAGTCCATCAAAAATGTGCCTATAAAGGTCTTGTCGGACACTGCGGGCGAGGTAAGGTTAAGTGTCTTGCTCAAGGACACACCAACGGCATTCATCTGTGGGAGCTGGAATTGCACTGCCAACCTGTGGGTCAGTGGACAAACGCTCTACAAACTGAGCCACTGTCACCCATTTTATAATCAATCCATCAAAAATGTGCTTCTAAAGGTCTTGTCGGACACTGAGACGAGGTGGGTTAAGTGTCTTGCCCAACGACACAATAACAGTATTTATCTGTGTGAGGTGGAATCGCACCACCAACCTGTGGGTCAGTGGACAAACGCTCTACAAACTGAGCCACTGTCACCCATTTTATAATCAATCCATCAAAAATGTGCTTCTAAAGGTCTTGTCGGACACTGAGACGAGGTGGGTTAAGTGTCTTGCCCAACGACACACCAACAGCATTCATCTGTAATAGCTGGAATCGCACCACCAAACTCTCTACAAATGATGTTTACGTCGAGAACGGGATTCGAACCGGCAACCTTGGGATCCGTGGACAAACGCTCTACCAGCTGAGCTCCTGTCCTGTCGCTCTTTCACAGCTCCACGGTCTTTCTCGTGTGTTGCCTCATCGTTAGATTCTTCTCTGGTGCTGGACGACAAGCCGAGCCAAGGTTGCACAATGAAGCGCACTTACCCCATCACAAACTCTTTTCTATGGCGTCAGGTTCTGAAATATTAAAGTCTATTCGAGGAGGTGTCATCTCAATGTGCTGTAACTGGATTCATCTTTAACATCTATGGAGTGAAAAGTCAGGGTTTATAATAGTTTGCCGTACGGGGCCATACTTCTTCCAGGAACATACTATTATTATGAATTCATATATCAAACTGACAATTTCTGACAGTGTTTTTGGTTGATGTCTGATGGCGCAGATTGGCAGCCTCATTTCAATCAGTCTACCCCAGGGCAGGTGTGGCTTCAGAGCTTCCCACCACCGAGAGTAATAATGATTATGTATTATAAAATTAGCATTAACAGCTGTAGTACTAATTATGAGGGCATTCGTAGTGGTAACGCTGGTTCTCATGATGATAGTATTTCGAAGTAATATGGTATTTTATCAAAGTATTTTTATTAAAGGGCCCATGTTACGCTATTTTTTTTCTATTTTATGATCTGTTATAATGTTGTTTCCTCATCACAAACATGCCTCGAGTTGTGTTTCCTTTCATGCATACGTAGATTTTTAACAAACAAAACATGCATTTTTACCCTATGTTCTTCTCTCAAACTGAAAACACTCGGTTGCACCTTGTGATGTCATGTGGTAATACAGGAAGTGCTCCATACATCTTCATTAGAATCATTTTTATCATTTTCACCCTGGAATTGCGAATCTCCACTGAACTAAAGGTAAAAGGTAGCTGCTAACTACCACAAAAACTACCACGTCATGACATCACAAGGTGGAACAGAGCATTTTGAGATTTGAAAGCTAACTTTTAACGAATTGGTAGTCATATTCTCTCCATGAAACATCTCAGTTTGACTTTTTATCAGTGTATTCCTCCCCTGACTAAGTCCAGACAGGAGAATGTAACAGATCTGCAGCGCTGGCTCCAGAAATCTAAATCCAGTGTTTATCCCTTGTTTAGCCCCTGCCTCCTCTGTCCTCTCTCCCTCTCTCCTTCTCTCCCTGTCTCATCCTCTCCACGGGCAGCTGAGCCCTCTATACCCCGTGCCACCTGACTGCGCGCCCGCGATGCCACTCCATTCTCGAACTGCAGCGGACCGGTGTTTGCCAGATCCCTCCACGCGGCGCCGTGCCATCTACTTCCAGCTGCCCCTTGCACCCCCCTCCACTCTCACCTCCCTCACTCCTTTTGCTTTACCTCGTCCCGCAACCTTCACCGAATCTGCACGCGCCCGATAAGACACCGGCCAAGAATCACAACAAGGAACTCGCACCTCCGAGAACTAGCGCCGTGCCAAAGATGTGGTTGCCGGAATTAAACTTTTTAATTAGCAGCGAGGCCCGCGTGGTGTCCAGAGACAGGCCCGAGCTCGGGTCTGTCTCCTTGCCCGCCCTCCTCTCCTCTTAAGCCTGATTAAACTCACAAGCATCGGAGAGCGCCGGGGGTCCGCAGTACCTCCAGAGCAATCCTGTTTGTTTGCGGTTGGAGTAGCTCTTTAGGAGTGAACATGGCCGGGGAAATGAGACATTATTTGGCTATTCTGGAACCAATTTGGCAAATTAGTCAATGCAGTTTCAAGTTGTTCTCATGATACATGTCACATGCTTGGTGTTGAAGGAGGGTGCGATGTGCCGTGAACAATGCGACTTCCTCATAATTAAACTGTTCTGAGTGATCATTTCAGTTGTTCAAATACTAAGGTACGCACCGTTACAATATCTGTTTCCGTCTGTTCTTTTATTACAATGAGACTTTTCGGGTATCTTCATGGAGACAACATCCGACCCCATGTCCTGGTGCCACCTGCATGTAGATATACAAGTTTAATGCCGTACTGTGCAGCATTCCAAGCACTAATATCTCCATGGAGACAAGCAGGCGGTGTACACTCCACCAGAAAAGGCACATATGGTCAGTGGTGGAAGAAGTACTCAGTTTTATACAGACATTGGAGCAAAAAAGAATCTAAAATCTACTTAAGTAAAAGTATTAAAGTACATGCTTAAAAATGTACTTTAAGAGTAAAAAGTAAAAGTATTTCACATAGAGTTTAAGGTCTTATAAGATTTTGATTAAGATTTGTGCTGAATTTTTTTTTAAATAGAAACAATTAGACCAATCTTTTTTATTTTTATTTTTTTTTTTTTTTTTTCTGGCTGTTTTTATTGTTTGTATACTATGAACAGGTTAAAAAATACTTACTTTTCAGGCCTGTTCAAAATGTAGTGGAGTAAAAAGTACAGATACCTGCTCTCAAATGTAGTGAAGTAAAAAGTATCCACTCTAAAATTAGTTAGGTACAAATACCTAAAAATCTGACTTTAGTAGAGTACTTTTCTACTTTTACTTCGTTACATTCCACGACTGCATATACCTTCACATAATAATTTAGCCTAAAGCCGCCCTTGAAGTACAAATTTGACATTTATGTGAATCATAAAAGGCTTTGGCAATTTCGAAATTCTGGCAAATCTTTTTAATAAGACCCCCCACTTCCTCCTATTTTCTTAAATCAAAGCTATACAAGCATTTCTCTTTTCACACACTAATTTGCATATTAATCAGGCAAAGACGTTAAACCTCGCAATTTTTCCAGGCTTTACCCCAGACACGCTGATCACACTGCTGACCCCGTGTAGCTAATTCCCGCACGAAACAGATCAACATTACACTTACAACAACTTTCCCTTCTGTTCCTTTGTTGAAACCAGCTAATCCTGCGTCTTCTATTCTCTGAGTAAAATGGGTTTGATCTCTGAGCGATGCGTACTGTAAGTAGAGTATAAAAGGCTGAGGTGCGGCTCCACTCTGTTTGCATACGAGAAAAGAGAAAATCGCTCTTGAGCAGTTAATGGCTACAACCAATTTCATCCTATTCCTCGCCTCTCTCGCACACATTCATGCGTTTTCTCGCGCGTCGCCGTGGCTACCCTCCAACGCTTTCAAGTGCGAGTCTATTTTACTTATGGTCTGACTTTAATTCAGCGTTTTCCCCCTCTCTCTGAAGTGGCCGCGGGCTCGCAGTTCACCGTGGAGATTCGTATCCACTTTATTTCTGTGTCCATCATGAAAAGAGCCAGATAAAAGTCCGAGCTGATTTTCTTACCTCCTGTCACCCTGTACCGAGACTTTCTCATCTTTGGACATGGAAAGATTGTCTGCGATTGAAAGCCTTGCGTTTCATCTGGTAAATTATTTATTTCCCACCCCAAAAATAAAACTCAAATCACTTTTTATGCTCAGAGGGATTCTACCACTAAAACGATTATTTGCATGGGACCAAATTGTGCCGGTGCAGCTTCCAATCTTAGGCAGGAGGAACAACGATTCAGTTAGCAAAGAAATGGTTGGGTTTACAGATGTCGTTAAATCTCCGCAAATAAGACTACCTCGGGAATTGCGACTGTCAATCACGCTTGTCAAGATTCCAATTTTCCGTCTACATCTCCTGGAGCACTGGCACAACCGCTCGCGCTCCTGATTGGCTGCGAGCGCTGTGGTCTCATGACACAGGCTGATGCATTTGTTCGGAGGAAGAAAAAGGCTGACAGGGGATGGTCACATAGAGCCAACCTACTCCCGACTGCCGCGAGTGTGTTTTCCGACTGCGCGCTCCGATCTTGGGCTCTGTGTCATGTGTAGACGCCAGCGGGGAGGGGGAATGGAAATCTTGACTTCTTGGGTATTATCGTATGACTATTAATGTGAGGAAGATGTATGTGCCAATATGCAAGGACCAGTTGCCAAGTAAATTGCGTTGGAATGTTGTTGAGGGGTATTCATCGAGTGGGGATTCTTCAGCATATAGTTATTTTCGCGCTCGCCAAAGAATTTTTATCTAGTGTTAGTGTGGATATAGAAAGTATTAATACAAGTATTACTAGTAGTAGTTACTGTTAGAAAATCAAGTCTCAATTTAAGATGGAAAGAGTGGGAAAGAAATATTCAAAATTGGTATAATTTTGTTTTTCAATTGGACAAACCAACTGGTCTGGATGACTGATTGTTGGCATGTTGCGGGGGGTGTCCAAACTATGGCCCAGGGACCAAATGCAGCCCTCAGACCAATTTTTATTCAGCTGAACTGGCCCAATTGATCAAAATCAGTACTTTTTACAACAAATTGAGTAATCCTACCAATATAACCTAAATAACATCAAATTGCATTGTCATACAGACCTGATATTAATATTTCAAGCCTTATTCAAAGTATAAAGTGAAAATATTAAATGCACCAGCTGAATTATCCACTGTATTGACCACTGGCCCTCCATTTTTCAAGATATGACCCTGAGTGAAAAGAGTTTGGGCACCACTGGCATACTGGTTATAATTTAAAAAAATGATTTGGGAGTTCTGTTTTCAAAGTCTATATCACGCAAAATTGACCCATGTGATCTTTAAGCCGTGTTATAATGTCGTTACCTCATCAAAAACCTACCTGGAGTTGTGTTTTGTTTCATTCACACATGTTTGAGTAATCCTTTATTATTAGTCGGGCTACATCTCCAAACCTCAAAAAGCTCTGTTCCACCTTGTGATGTCATGACGTGGTACTTTTCAACTTAACAGCAGTATTTTACGTTCTGTTCAGTAGAGATTGGCAATTCCAGGTCTGAAATCATCCAAATGATTCTAGTGAAGATATATGGAGTTTAAAAACACAGCGGAGCACTTCCTGTATTACCACATGATGACATCACAAGGTGGAACAGAGTGTTTTCAGTTTGAGGGAATGCAGGATTTGTGTGTTAAACATGTGTGAATGAAACAAAACACAACTCCAGGTATATTTGTGATGAGGAAACGATATTGTAACAGTCAGATCAGATCAGAAAATAGCGTAAAATGGGCTCTTTAAAAACATCCGAGAGGTGATTGAATACACTACTAAACAGTTTGTAGAGATCTAAACTTCGGGGTTCCATAAAAATTACCCTTTGCGATCTGTGCCAATTCAAATTATGATTTAGATTTCATTGCGATAATACTCAATCCTATAGTTTACATTGAAACCCAACATAGATCTTCTACCAGATTAACACACAAATCCCTGCATCCTCAGGGGCAGATTTTCTTGCAACAGTGAAAGAAACACACCCATAATAGTCACAATTCTTTTAGTACCGCCTTCCACCTCCATCCATACCGACACGTTCCCTTCTACAAGCCTATAAAAATGCTAATTGCTTGACCATCCGAAGCTCCCACCGTTGTAAGCTCCCGGTGCCCCCGTCATATCTCCAGTTCATTACCAACTCCTTTACATTGTTAATTGAATTAGCAGAGTGATGCACTGGAGAGAGCCGAGGTGCCAGCTAATTCTTGTGTGTGTGCGCCCCCTGAGTCACTGTCACACATAGACAAACAGCGCTTCCAGGATGTTGTTTGCAGTGATCGCTGCGTTCAGCCTTTTGAAGTTTCGCTCATCGCTTTATGTTGTTTACTTATTCATGCCCCTTCTTTTCACCACATATCACCATGGGGTATTCCGCTGGTATAATTTTAGCTCAGTGTGAAACAATGTACGAGCCCAGTATTTGACGTGTAAACTCCTCAAAACGTGTGTAGATACAAACGGTGAGGGACATGGCTTTGGCGAAATGATAAGATTTTGAATTTAGACTGATTTATTATGATTATTTCTATTTGCCATAAACAGGGGCGGGTTTTATTCAGTTACTCGAGTACATTTCGTTAAAAGTACACTGCGTCACCTCTCTTTCGGTGAGATCCACTATCTTGTTGTCTCCATGTAGATTTGATTACTTGGCTTGAAACACTCCACAGCAGACTTTAGAGTTATTTATTACCACGGAGACAAGCAAGTAACATGAAAAGGTCAAGTTACAAGCCAGATCTGTGGAGAGGCGACCTTGCTTACAATAAAAATGCAATAAAAAACTCAATAAAAATGCTTACAACTGAATAAAGACATAGTTATAGTCATTGAACATTACAGGTAAAGCAATAAATTCTCCATGGAAACAATGTATATAATAGATCCTCCTCTAGAAAAGTGACATAGTGCACCATTACGATGTATTATGTAACTTTTTGATTGAAGGTCTATCACCTGCTTGTTGTTATTGCTTTGCCTTTTATTCTCCACAATATAATGATAAAACTGATATAAATACCTGTAATTTCACCTAGTGCATGGGTGTCCAAACTATGGCCCGGGGGCCAAATGCGGCCCTCAGACCAATTTTTATCGGCCCTCAGGCCTTCAGCTGAACTGGCCTAACTGATCAAAATCAGTACTTTTTACAACAAATTTGAGTAATCCTACCAATATAACCTAAATAACATCACATTGCATTGTCATACAGACCTAATATTAATATTTCAAGCCTTATTTAAAGTATGAAGTCAAAATTATGTTAATGCACCATCTGAATTATCCACTGTATTGTCCACTGGTCCTCCGGGTCGAATATTTTTCAAGATATGACCCTCGGTGAAAAGAGTTTGGGCACCCCTGAACTAGTGGCATTGCCTCTCTGTCCATAGTAGGATTGTCACGATATAAAAATTTCGAACCAGATTTTGATACTAAGGAATAGACTCAGTACTCAATACCGATTCTGATACACGATGATAATAACACAGCACTTTATTTAGACAATGGAATGTGGTTTTCAACATTAAATCTTATTCCCATGTGGCCCTATGTCTGTGTACTATACTAGTCTATGTGTCTTATACTTGTCCTCACACAAGATCATTCTAAAGTTCAGGAAAGGTTCATTTCTGTCCTGCAAATATGACTTTTTTTGTATCGATACCTGCTCAAATGAGTATCTAGTTGATCCTCGAGAATGATTTACATGAAGTTGCATTCAGTGGCATTGCCTAGAGTGTTAGATTTGTAAACCATGGAAGTCTGAAATATGCTTTAGAGATTATGCTAATTGCTCTATATGAATAATCTAGATCGTTATCTATAGCAATAAACAGAAGCGACAACTGTTTAACAAATGCTATAAACAATCATCAACATCGGATTATGAAAAAAAGGGAAAAAAAAACTGTGAAGAAATCTCATAAAAACAAATTAAACAAACCATATGCCTATTTCTACGATATTTGATCCATTGGTTTAATCTATAGTGGTGCGCTAAGAGGAGGCAATTACATAAAGCATTAGCAAAACATAAACGTAAATGAGATTAGCAAGTGTCAAACGAGAGAGTGATGAAACTTTGCTCCATCTCCATACCAAACATTTCTTTTAATTAAAACAATTACTTTGCAAATGTGTTGAGCATTCCTCTCTGACAGTAAGTGGGTTGTAGGTTTAATTTCCAGGCCAGCCGACTACATTGTCTGTCAGTGTAGTCCGCATATACTCACTGGGATATGCTCATTCAGTTTACGTATAATACGCAGAGGCTAAATGGAGACTTCCTCGTTAAAGCGCCCATGCTATGCTATTTTTTTTACTTTTGTTATAACGTTTCCTCATCACAAACAGACTTGGAGTTGTGTTTTGTTTCATTCACACATGTTTAACGCACAAAGACAAGCGTAAGTTGGCTGAGTTCTTCTCTCAAACTGAAATACTCCACCTTGTGATGTTCCACCTTATGATGTCACGAGGTAAAACAGGAAGTACTTCACTCTGTTTTTACTTTTTTATTGTTTTTTAATTGCGATTCTATCATTATTGTATTATAGAAATAATGTTATTGCAAATAAACAAGAAAGCCAGGATGAAATATATAGTACTGAAATAAATAAATAAAATAAATAATAATAATAATAATACTAAAATAAATATATAAATAAAATAATAATAAAAAAATTAAAAAAAATACAACAAACAAACAATTAAAAAAAAAAAAAAAACAACAAACACAAATGTACAGGTAAAATCAGTCAGTGTTCCCTTTATTGAGAGGTATTTGTTGCCCCTCAAAATAATTCAAAAATGGAGTCCAGGTCTCTAAAAATTGCTGTGTGGTTCTCTTTAAAGTGTATCTATTTTTTTCTAATTTCGAAAAATAAAAAACTACATAATGTCCCTCCACCATCTAACGAAAGTAGGTGGGGATAGTTGTTTCCAATTAAGTAAAATAACTAACTAACTTGCAATGAGTGAAGTAAAAGACATAACATCTCGTGTGTTGCTTCTTCACTTCATGTCACTTTATTAGAATCATTTGGATGATTTCAGCCCTGGAACTGCCAACCTCTACTGAACATAAGGTAAAAAGGAGCTGTTAACTTGAAACCTACCACTTCATGACATCACAAGGTGGAACAGAGCATTTTGAGTAATAATAAAGGATTACTCAAACATGTGAATCAAACTAAACAAAACTCTGTATATGTTTTCGAGGAGGTAACATTAAAACATGGCTTTAAGCTCACAACAGTAAACTCTGTGTAATATAGCACCTTTAAAATTTTAAATGTGAAAATGCGGAACCGTATCATTATTTGTCAGGGATCGGCTTCACAAACTTAGGCTTACCATATTATTAATCTTATGGTTTAAAGTCCCTTCAGCTGACAGTAATGATAGCTTTGGAGCTGTGTAATGGCACTACTTTCCAAGGCTAAATATTATTTCACTTTTATTTGTGCAGACAGAGAATACGTTTAACTTTGTGCAAGTTTTTGTTTCATGTGGATAGATCCAGTAATTACAGAAATATTAACAATTAGGGCTGTCATTGATTAAATACATATGTTCCTCCATTGATTAATTGACTAAAAACGGTTTGTGGCAAAAGATGCTAAAACTATTACGCATCTCTGTGTATCTGACCCACACTGCACTCACAAGGCTACACCTGCAGGCAAAAACAAGTATTTATGCAGAAAACTGTCAGCTAATCAAGGCTAGCAGCGTATGTGGAGTCAAGTTGCATATTAGAAATTTTGACTGTGAGTGTCATAGCAACCGAAGAGCCAATCCAGAGTGAGGCTGTTGAAGGTAACGCCCCTTCCCGCTCACACCGCTGGTTTAGCAAGGAGTCAATTAAACTGTTTGCTAATGCTAGAAGGAGTGACCTCAGGTAAAGATGGCACTGATTTGTCTATTAATAATGTTCTGTAAACATACTACTAAAATAAAAATACGAGGATTGTGTAGAGCAGGTCAGTATGAATGTTTTAAGATCAAAATGATGAGCCTGACAGCAGCAGTTATAAAGAAAAGGGTGACAGTTTTCCAATGTAAAGTGGATTGAAGCCAGAGTCAATGGAGGTAGAAGTGTGGCGATGCTCACTTCCTGTTTAGAACATGGCGGCTAGGTTAGCTTTATATATACAGTCTATATGTGTATCTCTCTCTGTCTCTCTCTCTCTATATATATATATATATATATTTATTTAGTATTTATATTCATAAAAACTGAAAGTGACCCAAAAAGCTGCAGTTGTTGATTTGGACTGAGAAGCATTCAGGGCCTCTTCAATGATTTAGCATTGGGGACATCCCGGGACAGAGTCTGTGTACCTCGCCTTGAAAGCTGCCACAGAATTAGGTTTCTCCACTTATCTCCAGTGTTTTAGTGCAAATGGGCAAACAGCACTTGGGTTTTCTGCGTGTTGCATTTCAAGTGCATATGGGCTGGGCCTCCCAATAGCGGCGTTCTTCTCAAATCGACCGCTGGGTTGTTTCATGTCTGAGAGACTGAATAAGGCAAAATCTGAGGCAGGATTGATTTTTGAATGAGCATACACTGCCCTCTATTACAGAACTTGATGATATTATTGGTGATGCAGGGAATTTTGTTTGGCCATTTTGGAGACTTCCCGACAGTAAAACCAGAACAAACAGCTGTCTTCTTCTTCGTGAGCCATAGAGTTATTAAATGCTAGGAGATTTGGAAATGTATTTAATTTCTTTGTAACTTTGGAGCCGAGGAAGCCACTTGGATGAGGAAACGTGTAAAATCTGTTGTCCAGTTAAGAGGATTTTTTTTTTAGTTTTTTTTTTTTTATGGACTTTATGAGGACTACTGAAGAACTTATACCTTATATAGAAGTTTACATCATAGTTTTATTTTATTATATTTTCTTAGATTTAACCATCTCTTTTCCTAAGAATTTTTACGAAACAATATAATCAATCTTCAAGTTTTGCATATCTTTGAAACAGCATTATATTGGTCTCTAGGGCTTCTAATTGCTGCAACTAATGAACAGGAATCTACAGTCTGTCTCAAGTCAAGGTCACGCTAAGGTTTGGTCTCGGCGAAGCACCAACTCACCATGAAAGTGTACCCGTGCGCACTGAGGAGGAGCAGCTGTGACTAATGGCTTTATTTAATTCGATTTATTGGCTAAGCCCCATCACGCCACACATATCGGTCTGGGACGTGTCCAAAAAAGAGAGACAGGACAGGTTAACCCCTCTGATGAAATCTCCCATAGTCTCGCATGTCCTGCTGGATTACTTTCGCAGTGGAAAAAATGTAAAAAATGTGCTGAACTCCATGACTATAGGTTGGTGGAGAAACACTTGTATTCTGTACAAGCTTCTAATCAGCCTCATGCTGCTTGAGTCTTGCCGCCTGGGAATCTATAATAAATGAGGGCTTTGTCAACATGTACAGTTTTTGATTACAACAAAGTGATGTATTCTGACTCCAGTGTGTTGTCAGGCACTGCAGGAAGCTTGTCCTTGCAAATATTTAACATTCATGGCTATCTTTTTCATCAATTATGTATTTCTTTGGATTGAATATGACACTGTGTTTACCCCACAGCATATTGCAATAATTAATTCATCCTTAATACTATTATGCCGGCTACATGTCAGACCATATCTGCCTCTTAACACATTGTCTCCAATTAACATTTTCTAAATTCCAGATACAATCTCCAGAATACAAATGAAGCCTCTGCAGCTTGCAGCAAAAGAGCCTCTCCTTCAGATTGTTTTGTAATACACCTCATCGTAACAGGAACAAGCGCACACAGTGCACTTTGGGTAAACTCCACACATGCTGCAGGCTTTGGAAAATTAATGTGCTATGATAATTAGTTAAGCAACAGAGCAACGCCAGAGGAAGAAATTTCACACCTCCACTTGAAGCATATACATGAGCACTGGTCTGGCTTGTATGGCTCGTGAGCCGCATATGTTTTTCAGGCTCTGTATTTTGATCACATCTCAGATGGGTCCTCACACGTGAGCTATAGGGGCAGCTGCATTGTTTGAACAGGTTTTTCTATACATTCCGTGTATATACTTACATCTACAGCCGTGACAGTAAGAGGACTCAGTTATTTACCTTCTGTCATATAACTGACTGAAGATGTTTTTATCTTAAAGGGGAGGGTACACATTGCTTTTTTAATGTATCTTCTCCACAGAGACAAGCAGGTGGCATGTTATATTTGTAACGATGCAAGCCCTCTCACGGTAAGAAGACATAAACACCATACTGTAGAACATATACACAAAGCAACATCTCCATAGAAACATAGAAGGTAGCTACCCTCCTCCAAAAATGTTACACAATGCACCTTTAGAGAAAATTGTGTACAGCTTACATCACCACAAAATCATCTTATTTTCTATGTATTCATCTTCTTCAGTTTATTCCCATTTTCCCTGTAGATCCCGGTTCATTAACAATGTGCCTTAAGCGTGTACATTCTAAGATCTAAAGCCAGCCAGTCAAACACTGATTGGACTTCCTGTTCAGTCACGAGTCCCCAGATGTCAGTGTGCATTCTGCCGTCATAAAGAGCACCAGCATGGTAAACCGTGTGACTTGTATGAAGCAGAAGCAGCCGCAACAGACCTACCACAGTGTTTTTGACCGGAGCCCCCCCATTCTGGTTAAGTGCTAGCCCACAGAGTCACTCACTGTAGCCCTACATTGACTCTTTGCCTTTTGTCTCATGATTTTTTGTGACAGCTTTGAGATTTAAAAAGCACAAGAATATCCACCACATGATCTGCCTATTTCAGTCAGTCTCTGTCAAACACATGTGGAGCAAATTAATTTAGCTATAGGAAGAAAAGTTCAAGTGTTCAACAATTATAACTATTTTTTTCTTCAAAACTGTCCAATTTAGTCTTTTTTTTTCTATTTAATCTCAAAAGAATAATAGCTTCCTGAAATAGCAGCAATGTATATATAGTCAATAGTCTGTAACATTAAAAAAGTTATTATTAGTTTGATACGGTTAATATCTGGGTTCCATATCACATCATGAAACAAAAAAGTTCAGCGTCCTCTCAGTATCGCCATGGTTCGACCTCGCAAATGTTATTGTTGTAAGTTTAAAGAAGCAGAGTCAATCCCAAAGAAATTATAATGATCAGGTTCACTTTCCATTACCATAACTCCGCAACCAACTGTGCTTCATGTAAGTTCAAACAGCACCTCAAAGCAGAGGCAGGGCGCTCTTTAGATTTTTTTACCGTCATTACAGTAATCTGCCTCTGTTGTCCCTCGAAGATGACGAATCAGAGCGCAGCAGCTGTGGGGATTTTCCCAGTCACTTATTCAATGCGTCAAAGAAAAAAATACGGATGGATGTAAAATAGAGGTAGTTGTGTGAAAAAATGCAGTATATTCTGATACTTCCTTTAACATGATTTTTATGGATACAAAAAGAATAAAAGTCTAGGTGAGCTGTACTGGTCTATAGTGACCTCAGTCCTTAAAGGGTTAAGTGAAAAAAAGGACCGATATTGCTAACAATCATTCCGCCTTGTTAATGTCATTTCAGTAAACCAGCGAGTCTTTTTTTTTTTTTTTTTTTTTTTTTTTTTTTTTTGTAAGTTGATCTATATTTATTAATTTTTTTGTTTCAATTTTATAGACAATTTGTACTATTATAATTGCAGCGGAGAGTAGGGGGGATGCGAAAGTTTTTCTTCTTCATAGGGGGGCATAACAGAAAATAATTGAGAAGCACTGGTTTATATCGAGAAAATTGAAGGTAAAAATATCACATGGGGACTGAAAAACATAATAGATTTCTGCAGAATTAAGGAGCAAAGCACTACACTCTGTTCATCTGAGGTGAGATTAACTTGATTTTATTTGTAAATCATAGCTGTACCAATGAGCTCCTTCGTTTCACTGAAAAACCAAATCTGATTGGACGATCAAGTTTGAGCGGGCTTGAGACGCAACGGAGGACGTGGGGACCAGACTGACATCAATCTGCGTAAAACTTACCAAGAGATACCATTTTTGGATTTGCCAGTGAAGTAAATCTCCCATTGAGTATTAGAGACATCCTCAAAGTTTATGTTAACGCAAACTATTCAAGTAATTACACAAATATTCAAGCAAGTCCAGCATATGTTTTCCAGCTCCCAGTGGCTGAGAGATGCAAAGGTTAGAACTGTAGAGGCATGTTCAAATCAGTGAACTAAAGTGTTTTTTAGAGAGCTGTATAAAACATGTGTTGACTGGATGTGAGTAGGAGTTTTTAGGAGTGCACCTGCATCTCGCTGAGCTGCCAAGAGACTGATTTAAAAATGGTAGATTTCGTTAAACCTATTATAATAACACAAGTATGATTGAACATTTCACGACACTCATTGTTCAGTCTACTGTGATAAGTGGAGCTAAAGGGTTGATACGTTTCTGAAGAAAGGTTTTGCTGAAAAAAAAACCCCAATAATTCGTTTTGCGACGAGAAACGAGATGCTCTAGTTCGGGAGTAAATGCACCGAGCAAAACTTGGTGAATTTTGTGCTGTGCATAAATAAATAAATGTGAAAATCATGAAAACATTGCAAGTTTTTACACGTAGGAATGTCAAAAGTATCAATATCTGAATACAAAAAAAAAACTATTGATGCCAGATACGCCAGAACAAGCATCGAGTCGCCACAGCTGTTGGTAATGAGACGGTGTAATCTCTCATTCGTCCGGGTTTGGTTCGGCGTAGAGATGGTTTCAATGGTGGTTATCTGGAACATTGTATTCGCGATCAAGACGTTTAGGCTCCCATCCAGACCCATAATGATGTCGAAGACCCGTAATGACGAGGAAGTACGCCATGGCAGATCAGTTTCTGTCTAAAACTCCTCGCTTAGGGGCTGGATTTAGGAAACTCAGGTTAAAGGATAAAGCCTAGTGCTTCAACCCAGATCCGTCAAATTGAAAATGGCTTCTGGATGAGAGTCGAAACACCGTGATAGCAAAAATTGTCCAGATGACCACTGTTGAAACGTCTTTGGTGGTCATGAATTTGTGTGTGAATAGGTGAGTGGTTGCTTGATCTAAAAAGGTCTTGATTTATTGAAACTATTGTCTGAAAAAGAGCTATTTTGCTATCACTGTGGTATCGAAATTTCTATTGTGTGTGAGCCTATTCCACGGGATCAAAATCAAATTGGAAATGTTCAGATCTTGACAACACTACTTGCATGTATTGGCCAGGCGCTGCTTTTTATTTGTGAAGAGCTTGTCTGCTGCAAAGATACCGTCCAAGTTAAGCTAGTTTTGGATGGAGATTAGCATCCCCCTTGGTCTTTTTTATTACTCCCATCCCAAATGCTGCGTGTGTGAACTCTGGGTGGTCAGATATTGCGCTGGCAGCCAGGCACAACTTCAATCTCCCTCTAATAACATCTAATAAATCAGCATTTTTTATTATTTTTCCTTGAATATAGATTGGAGCTACTTGGAGGGATTTGGGGTGTCTTGAATACACACATGGGGTACGTTGCCAAAAGCTCATTTGTTTACATCTCAATCAGGACTTGAAAGTGTGTGGCCCGTGTCCAAATTAATTAACGCTACAATTCCCGGCAGAGTATCCATTTACCTACTTGTACTTTCCCCGAAGGCCAGGAAATTGATTTGGGAGAAGAATTATTGCAGCAGATGCTTTTTCACTCCAGAAATAGTGCTCAATTGTTGCCGCTAAAGTTTGGAAAGTGCAGAGAACATCAGATGGACAGTTTTAAGTCCACAATTAGCTCTCAGGTAAAGCTTCCCATTTGCAATTCATTATTTGCAGTGCTGGGAGAACTACAAGTAGAACGATAGAAATTGACTGTTGTATATTTGTATATTGTGTAGTATATTGTACATACAGTAAATTGTATACTTTGTCAGGACTAGCGGGCAACGTGCATGGGGATCCATCTCCTGCTCTTGAGCCAGGATCTGATGTATTTTTTTCATTTTATTGTATCATAGTTTATATTATTATTCTTTGTTTAATGTTGCATCATAACACAGAAGCAAGTACCTAGTTTGTGAATTTTATTCACTTGGGAAAACGAGAATAATGAGATGGGGAGAACTCCATACAGAACATTATGAACTCTTAGTGAGACTTGAACCTCTGAGCTGCTGGTTCACTTTCCAACATGTAACGTTAATAAAAAAAAAGATAAACTACACTTTTTTGGCCATGTTGTCAGTTCTATTGATATTTCCCTCTTAATATTAAACTTTCTGAGGCACATCACCTGCATTATTGCACAGAAATAGAAAACTAAAACCATACTTTTGACCATTCTCCACAGAGACAAATGCTTTTTATGCCATACTGTGAAATATAATATTATAGCCAAAGGAACATTTCCATGGAGACAAGCAGGTGGAGGCTCCTCCAGGCCAAATAAGAGCCCATTTTGTGGAGATACAAGCGGCTCAGACTTTTTGCAATGTTTTTCAGTGCAATTAAAAAAATCAAAAAATTGGTCATTTTAGTGGGCTTCAAAGTTTCACAGTGAGACTTTAAATAGAATAATATTTATTTTATAGTTGCCTCATGCAGTATGTGTGAACTGCATGCAATTCCAGTGCTTGGGAATTGTGAAAATCCGAAGTGACAGGTGTGTGCATCATTCCCTCACCTCAACATTGACTGGTTCTGACTGAAACCTGTGCCTGTCCCGCTGCTTGCAAGATTCCTGTTGAAATGCACAGCAAATATTGAATAGCAGAGGTTGTGTGCACATGTGCGGGGAAAGATAGCTTGCCTATTTTAGCTGTAGATACATCAGGCAGAGGGGGAAAGGGCCAAACCTCTGGGCAAGGTCTGTGCTGGGGCTTGTGCTTGAATTGTGTCCGACTACATAAATAAAAAGGCACATATAGGACACGGGTTCTATGCTTACACGCTCATCCATACTGTTTATGTACCATTAATCTCCCCCTTCACTTTTCACATGAAAGCAGAAATTGCTCGGGGCAAATCTCATGCAACAACAGCCTCCACTGTCCACACTGCCACAGAGAGCAGCCAATGTATTCACACAAGACTAGCTGCAGCCCACAGCCCAATCAGTCCATGGGAACAGGACGCCATTCTTCTAACAAGTTTCAAAATTAGGATGTTCACTAAACGCATTTTGCCTGCAGAAGAATATTAATTTGAGCTTGTTCTTGAAAGCCGATGTGTAGCGTTAATTACAGACAAGAACAAAGGAGTTTTTAATGGTGATAAAGACAAAGTAACGTAATGGGATCTCAGGAGAATAGCGCGTGCGTCAGGTACGAGCTGATAGGAGAAGTCCATTATGATTCTATGACGAAGGCTGCATTTTTACAAAGAAAACCAAACATATTGCTCTGCCCGGTGGTATAATCAACATCATTAGCCATTCTATTTTCTCTCCCGTTGCTATTAAAAATGAACAAACCCACTATAGCTGCAAAACTTGGCAGCAGGGGCTTCATCTTGATTTGCAGGAGAGCCAATAAAACGTCTTGGCAGAGGCGGGCATTCTCTCAGATGTTAAGATGTATGAATTATGCAGAAACCTGCTCCTCCAATATTTATCACTATATGTGGTATGTTTTATCGCATATTGGGGAAGCCGCCATAACTACATGCCATATTTAACCTGAAACTTTTTACTGTTTCAGCTGCTCGCCCACATCTGTTCTTCTGGTCTACAAAACCATGATTCTCTATTGTGTATTCTGACCCTTTGTGAATCCAGCCACCACAAATCACTGACTCATACAAAGACGTTATGCATTGTTTACTGGAAACAACAATGTATCTATCATCTGGAACTAGAAATCTTCTGGTTAAAGAGTAAAAGCGCTCTCTCTCTCTCTCTCTCTCTCACTCTAGAGTAATATTGTTTTCTATGTAGTTATCATTATGCATCTAAAACCATATGAATGACATGTGACGGCTCTACAGATGTGTAACGCACTTGCAGGGGTCAGACAGGTAATACAACCTCATGTGTCACAAACGTCCCCTCAACCCTGGAGAACCCAAGAACCCTTTTCATCTTTGGAAAATTATGAACATTACGTTAAATTACTGCTATAAATTCACTGAACACTGAAATATCCACTTTTTCAATTTTAACCCCTTATTCTCTAATTTAGGATCAGGGCCAAATTTGACCCATTGGGCTTGCTAATTTATCCAAAAAGAATATAAAACTTTCTTCTAGATATTCTGCAAGCTATTACTAAAAAGATTAACCCCCTAACAAAACAGCATGTGGTCAGCCATCTTGTCACTACCACTCTGGCTCATTTTACTTCAATATTCATCCACTAGGTATCTATATGCAGGGGCCATAAGTGGCACTCTGGGCTTTTTGAATTTTTTTAATTGAAATTTGACTTTTTTGTGTTTTGTTTGTTTGTTCATTTTGGGTAGCAGCAATTAACTGCAGCCAAATTTGACCCCGTAGGTTCTCCAGGGTTAGATGCAGCCCTGCATTAGAACAGCGCTCACTTTCACCTCACAGATGCAAATCAAAACCATGTTTTTCCTGAAGAAACGTCCTGTATTTCCCTGAAGCAGAGCCACATATTCCTCCACACATGTGTAATAGTCCCATTATTCCACCAACACTGTCGCTTCATAAACAGCTATCTCTCCACTGCTCTGTCCAAATCCTCCAATTTTACACAAACTAGCCTTGAAACTAGCCTATGTTTGACTAAATAATGGCTTGCATTTCTAACTAACATCCAATCATCAGAAATATGAAGCTAAAAGAGAATTATTTTAGTCACTTGTGTTGAAAGTTGGCAGTTGTCGTCTCCTGCTGCACATGCGCACTTATCTGTCCAATTCATCATTTTATTCCTCCATGGGGTTTATTCAGCGCTGTTTGAGACGACTGTGCTCCTCAGTAAGCATGCTCAAGCCTCTAAAGCAACCAGCTGGCTCTCCGATTGTAAAAGCACATGTGCAGAGTGTGGCGCAGCGTGGCCTCCATAGCAGAGCATATCAACATATATTAATGAGAAGTTCAGAACCGCGGTCGCTGCAGTCTGCTCTGTGACCAGTAGGGTGTACTAAAGGACACCGTGACTACAGCCATGCTTCAAACAGGCAAAAGTGAAGGGAAAACGGGATTATTTGGATATATTTTGTAACGGTTTAATTATACTTTTGAAACCCGGCAGTTTTATTTTATTGGACAAGCACTGCCAATGTATTAGAGATAAATCAAGTTCATTACTGGCCCCTTGTGACTTGAGTGAGTATCTTTGGCCATATCTGACAATGTTCCTTATTCTTTAAACTTTTGGTCTTGCAGCTGTTCGCCTCCAATAATCTCATTACAAGTGCGCCGCATACTCGAGTGTTGCTAAGATTACATTTGGGACAGAGGGATTGAATTTTTTTTTTCTTTCTCCGCTCTCAACTAAATGATGCACTGGAGCATTGTTTATCCATCAAACCAGGCTTAGTTCCAGAAATCCACTCACAAAGAAATTCAAAATTAATTGGCAACACCAAAATGGAAGCGCAGCAAACAACAGATAACAACCTCCTTCTGTCCACCATTCAGATATCATCCTGAGAAAGAGAAGAGGCTTTGGCGTCAGGTCTGTATAATGTAAAACTTATGTAATGTGTTAATTAATATTCAATACTTAAGCACAACAAGAAGTGTCTGGGGTGAGGGGAGTCTGGGAGTCCCTGCTTAGACTGCTGCCCCCGCGACCCGGCCCCGGATAAGAGGAAGAAAATGCATGGATGAATGGATAGTAATATGCAAGGCAAATTTATCTATATAGCATAATTCATACACACTGTATTTGTAATTCAAAGTGCTTTACAGAATAATAAAGGCATTAAAATCACAATACAACAAATCAAGACATAAATAATCATCGTATAAGTAACATTAAAAGAGAAATGTGCAGAATAAACGTTTGGAGAGGCCAGTGAGCAGTCCGTTGCTGTAGTTTAACCCACTGGAGACAAATGCACGGATAAGACTCTCTAAGTCTGGTTTTGACAGTCTATCTTTGATTTTTGCAATGTTTTTAGATGTTAAAAAGCTGCAGATGTTACTGATTTGATGTGGCTATAAAAGCTCAAGTCTGAGTCAATTATTACCCCTTGATTTCTAGCCTGATTTGAAGGTTTTACAGAGAGAGACTGGATGTGACTGCTAACACTTTCTCTTTGGGGCTGTGGGCCAAGGACTATCACTTCAGTCTTGTCTGAGTTTAAACAAGACTGAAGTAAAAAAAAAAAAAAAAAAAAAAAAAAAAAAAAAAAATCTATAAATAATACAAAAAAAAATAAAATAAAAAAATAAAATTAATAATAATAATAATAATAATAATAATAATAATAATAATAATAATAATAATAATAATAATAATAATAATAATAGTAATAATAATAATAATAATAATAATAATAATACCACCCCCAGTATTAATATTGTATTAATATTGCAGATATTTTAGTAGAAGCGAGTTTAGATGCACATTCACGGGATTCATAATGTAAGTCAAAATAAACACATTATTCATTTATTTACTTTCGCATTAAATATTTATGAATGCTTTATTAGAACTTAACTGTGGAAAGCGCTCCGTAAGCCTTACTGCATAAATTGTCGGATCTCTTGCCAAACCAGAGTGCCGCGCAGTATTTAACCTTTGACCCCGGTTTTCCCCTAAGGCTCCCGCTGCTGAAATATCCCAACTCAAATGAATGCAGCTGCAACTATGGAGGAGTAGATGAAGAATCGTGAATGACGCTTCCATAATTGGGGTTGCTCCGATCGGGGACACGGTGAAATGGGAGTTGGGGGAGAGAGAGAAAGAGGAGAGAGGCGAGGCTTACTCAGCACCAGAACCATTTGATCTCCAGCCTCTATAATAGGCTTTTAGTTCCCTGAGAGGAAGACTGGCTCAGATACAGGACAAGTGGCTCACCCGATGGGAGACGGTGGTGGTCCCTCTGCGGAATGCACTTGACTGGAGCGGGGAGGCGGGCGGGGAGCACCTTTCCCGAGCTGACACGTGCTTTCGCTTTGGCTAATAGATCACTGAAGGCCTGATGTGTGCCGATGTGAACGCACTGTCAGTTTTGATACTTGATTAGCATTTGTGTCACTTGCCCTTACGATTAACATAACTCCAGCTGTGTCACTCAATACAAACTGCCCCCTGGCCATGAGGGAGGCCAGCCATTGCTCACGGTGACAGGCACCAACACAAGTGCAATTTCAAGGCTTCTTTCAGACAAACGGGACTCATTGCTGGGGCATTTGCATACTGTGCATGCTAATTAACATGTCTCATTGTCTGTGGCTTGACTGTGTTACTACATTACACTTCCTGGTGTTATTTTTATTCTGAATTTAATTTCTTTTGTTCGACTTGCTAAATGTAAACTTACAGTCGCTGTGTAATGAGTGTGTCGCTAAAATCGTCAGCGTATTTTTAAATTTGGTTTAGAGTCTGTCTTTTCATCATTTGTTTCAGCAGAAATTGTTTAACAGCTTCTGTCAGTGTTATTATTATATATTTATTTATCTTTACACAAGGACAGCCCAATGAGAGCACCCAGACTCTTTTTTTCATGGGCGCCTCGTTCAAATACAGAAGAAATTCAACAAAACAACAAAACAAATAAATACACAAGTTTAAAAGTTTGTTACCATCCATCCATCCATTTTCATCCACTTATCCGGGGCCGGCTCACGGGGGCAGCAGTCTAAGCAGGGACTCCCACCCCAGACACTCCTCCGGTGGGACCCCAAGGTGTTCCCAGGCCAGCCGAGAGACATGGTCCTTCCAGCGAGGCCTGGATCTTCCCCGAGGCCTCCTCCCGGTATTACCACATTATTAAACTGCGATTGTGCCACCAAAGTATCCAGTTTTGTTTGTCCTTGAAATATATTCAATTTTTGTGAAGCATAACAGCCAAAAAACATTTTTTTCCATCTCTGTTCTGGTGCGGCCAGGCCTTAAACTTATACAGTCACAAGATTGTGTATTAAGTGTTAATACACAAACAAGAGATGAGATATTGCAGTGGTTTATGAAGTAGTCCCTTATAAATATATTTCATGTAGTGTTGTTGTCTTCTGAAGTGAGAGAGAGAGTAGAGAGGGTAAGGCACAGGGAGGGGAGGTTGGTGAAATGTGAGTGGGTGAGTTTGTAAATATGCATTTTCATATTTAATTCTCTTGTCAAATTCACTGCATTTTTTGCTTTTACTACAAATAATCCCACTTTTACCCTTGTGGTGCGTGGTGTTGCCTAGGCTATAAACACTGTGATACCTGCATCAGATTTGTGAATTGTTATTGTATCTTTCCATATTCAAATAAACAAGAAAATAAGATAAAAAAAAAAAAAAAAGGCATAAATAACAGATAGCGATGGCCAACCCACTTTCCATAGAGAGCACAGTAATAATCCTTATTACGGACACAGAGCGCAAACACAAGCTCCGTAGATAAGAAATATAAATATGTATAAATTGCATGAACAGTATGCATATGTATAATGTAATGCGCATTCCCCTGCAGTGTACAGGCATGACCGGCAATAACTCCAGATTCTGAAGCTAAACCTCAAAGAACTGACCAAAGCACGAGTCAAAGTGCAGCAGAACATGAGTACAGCACAGCAGGCAAACGTCTGACTGACCCTATTGCGTCTATAGAGACCTGCAGCAGCCATCTTATAGAATTATTATAGGCCACTACGAGCATCTGCACATTGAACTTTTACCTCAGCAAAAAAAAACTTAAATAGCTTGAAAACTTCATTTGTAAGTAACCGCCATATGTGCAAAAACAGTAAAACACTATTAGCAGTCAAGCTGTATAACAAGTTGTAAAAATAATGTACTATTAATTTTTAAAAACACTGTTAACACTTGACCTAGCATTTCCAGACACTCGGGTCAAACCTCAGCGGACACACCCAGCTGTTTCCCCCCGTCCGACATGTCCGACATCCCCATCCCTCGGTCATTGTAACATCCTCACCCATTTTACCCCGCTTATGCTTTATTCATAACGCCTCATGTCGCCGTCCGCGTTGGAAATGGTGACATGTGATATGAAAGAGCGGGAGATGTGAGGAGGGGAGGTCCCGACGGCGTGTTATATAAACAGCGCGTTTTATAGAGACACTGGAGTTAGCATCCTGCCTTAGCGTATGTTAATGTACGTGCGGATCAGCCCTCGCCATCTGCAGCAAACACAACCAAACATAGAAAAACTGCAGACACGCTGGCAAAAAAAAAAAAAAAAAAGTCAAATTTTTTACACCTATAATCATTCGAATAATAGTGCATCTGAGTGTGGGTAAGACTGATATTTTTGTCTCATTTTCAGCATCAAAATGATGAGTGAGGCTTCAAATTATGTTCTTACCTCGCTATCAGTTTTGTGTTGTGTTTGTTAAGTATGTCAAATCAAACGGGACAGGAAATCTCGCTCAAATGATTTTTTAAAAACTGGAAATTTGGGGGTTTTCAGGTAGGTGCCAATTAGTCCCCACACCTCTTATCACTCAATATTTGACAAATAAGACACAAAATACTGTTGTCACGAAACATTTCTAACTCGATTTTGACTCTGATACCAAAACGACAAAAGAAAACTCTATCTTTAGACAATAGAATGTGATTTTCGATGTTAAATAATCATAATTGTGATGTCCCATAGCGTGCCATGTATTCACAAAGGCTGTATTTTCTTTACAGTGTAGATCGGAGGGTGTACAGTATAAATGACGGTGACCTTTACAGTGTTTAACCCGAAGGCCAGTTGAACAGCAGTTTAATCGAGACATTTATAGCACATTAGGAAGCACTTAAACATGATACTGCTACCAGTGTATTTGTTACTAGTACTACTGCTACTACTATGTTAACGCCATTATTCTCAAAGTCAGATTTCAAGGTAAAAATAAAAATAATAATTTTGTTCTATTAGCTCAATGTGTTAAATGCCATACTGTGCGACATTCTGCGCGACTCAAATACTTCTCCATGGAAACAAGAAGGTGGCACACCCTCCTCCACAAAATATAGTGCAGCTTTAAAATGCACAATGCCGCGACAACAGCCACATTGCATTGTCGCTATGCTAGAAAACATAACCTGGAGGAGCGTCCATCCAGGTTAAGATTAGGATCAAAAGATGCGCTCGAGATATATGGCGCTTAAGAAGAAGAAGAACAAGAAGAGGAAGCATCTCAAACCCATCCTTATTGTGATGCATAACCTTAACCACACCGGACCCATCCTCTCCTTTGTATGGCGAAATGATCAATGTGAGAACCCAGCAATTACCATGGCAACCATAAACCATAACAGTGGGCTAATCAAAACCAGCTCTTGACGGTGCACAACAGATTAGCTGCAGCACCCCGAATCAAGCGGCGTAATATGTCAGGCCGCTACCATATTGTTTCACTGAAGGATGTTCTTGTCATCTGCTGATGGAGGGGCTGTGATGAATGAAAAACAGGATGAAATCAAAATGAGCTTGAATTAAGTCAAATATATGCATGTAAATGGCACGGTCTTGTAATATTACTTGCTTTTTGGCGTTTTTCTATTATGCTAATCGTATTTCAAGCTAGCTCTGGCTTTTGGCCTTATTTCAAAGTGCGAGGTGTTCGTCACATGATGGCACAATGTAATTATGTGTGTTCACCTATGGTCTTGTGTGTTAACTTACAGGAGTGTAAAGGATCCTGCAGGGTTTGCATTTTTTTCTGATTTCCTTCCGAGATGCTATGGGAATACTCTATGGAGCTTGACCCTTCCTTTAAGGCTTATGGCCTACATTGTATTGAACAAAGTAAATCTTCTTTGTCTTCCCCTCCGAGGGACTCTGATTCAAGAATATAATGGAACAAAAAGCAATGTGGAAAGAGGAAAAGTGCTGGGGGGCACAGTGTCCTCTTGGCAGTGCTTATGTGGGCTGTTGCAGTGCTTTCAGACTGTGGGAGGGTTCAGTGGTGGTCTTTGGAGTTTGGTGCATTCATACTAACACATGCATCACATAAAGATTAGGAATAAACATGGACTGAACCTGGAGCTAAACCTAGACTAGACCAGGACTAAAACAGGGCGAAACCAAGTCTACGTTAGGACTCAAGTATGGTTTTCCTCCTTACAAATAAGTAAATCTTGTGCTGTCAGCATCTAATTATTATTTATTATTATTTTTTTTTAATTGCAAACCTTCAAACCCGGAAAGAGCCTGATAATGTTACTACCTATGCTAAAGTTGTCTCTTCTTCACTTTGCCATCTGGAAAAAATGTTCTAAACCTCTAAACAGGCCTTAAAAATGCATTGGCACTTAAGGTTTGTGCCAAAATGTTTGTGAGACCTTTAGAAACAAGTTAGAGTTAAGGGTAACAATTTAAACTACCTACTTCCTTCTTTCATGGTTTTCGTTATAGATCTGATTTAGCCCTTGTTTATTTCTGCCTTAATACGAGTTTAGACTGGAGTGGTCGTATTGTTATAGTCTGGCGTAGTTTTAATTTTACATCTGAATCATTGAAAAAAACATATATTTTCTTAGAGGGTTGGTGTTCTGTATTGTACATAAACATATCTGAGAACACTGGTGTGGGCCTATAGTCCAGTTCTGTAACATCATGGTACATTTGTGCAAAAAGCCGCCTGTGAAGTCTGCCAGGCCCAGATGAAAGCGTGTCATAGCTTTCTGATCTTTACCACAAAGACACATTATAGTGCAAAACACAAGTCTGCAACCCGTGGAGAAACTGACACTGACTATATACCACATGCACTTTAGGATTCTGAAACTTTGAACTATACCAAGCAATTTCTGTTATTTTTACCAATATATTTCTGTGGCAGACCTTAATATAAAGAGCGTGAATCTAGCAGTGAAATGACGGTCCAAAGTTTTATTACACACTGCCTTCTCCTTTGATGGCTGTTGACTGTCGCTGTGGTAATAGCGTTTTGGAGCTAGCAGCTGTACATCTGGTGTGCTGTTACAGAGGCTGACAGCTTTAGTGGTACGACTGCATTAACCCAGAGCACCGGGAAAAAGCTGAGTCCGCTCACTCCACTCACAAGTTCATCTGGACAAAGATGAGATATGTGGACTGTCAATGTATGCTATCAACACTTTGTGTTGAAATAAAAAAGAAACTAATACATTAATGAATAATAAATAATAAATATTAACATATTTTTTCTTAAAATGATAACTCACTTAAAGGTGCACCGTCTCCAAGGAGATTGCATTGCTTGCTTAGAATGTTCCACAGCATGGCACTGAATGCATTTCTTTCACATTCTTTTTCTTTAATTTAAATTTTGTGTGTGTATATACTGTATATACTGTATATGCACATATATATGCATTCTTTATGTGAGTGGGCTTGCTTCTCCACAGATCTGAACAGTAGTTTGGCCCGGTATTGTCACCTGCTTTTCTCCATAGAAACAGAGGAGTTAAAAGTCATACAGTGGCATCTTCCAGAAAAGCCAATAACACAAGCTCCATGGAGACGAGCAGATTTTGGGCCTTCCACCAGAAAAGTTACATAATGAACCTTTAAATTCTATTTTAGGTCAGTAAAGGGAAATATTTTTGAACTACAGACTTCAGGTGCCTACTGTTATTCTGGTGTGGACCTGGGTTTTAGCCTCCTTTAGTCCTTGTTTTCCTTGGTTCAGACCTGCTCTAATCCAGGTTTCTTTCTTAAGTTAGTAACAGTTTAGTGCCAGTTTAATGTGTATGTCTGCTCTTATTGTGTGTCATACACAATAGCATTACCCATGCTGCATTTACCCTGGAACTAAACCATCACTACTCCAGTCTATGTTTTACTGAAAAACTTAAGTGATGCAAAGACTGAGCCAACGGCATTGGAGATGTTACTGCTCCTGTCCCTGTGTTCATACTTCTTATAGTTAAATGAACATTACTGTGAACACACTTCCTCTAGAGCTCAGTGCAAGTCGTACCTCAAGTTTGACTAGCACAGCAGATTAGCCACCACAGCCTCGCACTTCATTTCCAGGGTGATATAATTAAATTAATGAATAATTTCCTATTAAAAGCAGCAGCGGTATAGAGCAGCTATAGAATGCAAATGTGGATACTGTTAAGTGAACCGAAGGTCGAATATTTGGACCGATTGTTACTCAGCGTCTATGTAATTATAATGCTGAATAGCCAATTAAAATCCAGCGCTGGAGGTAGAGCTGCCCCTTTTATTTACCTTCTCTCCGAGGACTGTGGCTCTTGTCATTCTGAGCGCTTCCTGCCAGTCGTCTGCACTTGTCATGCCGCTTTAATAAGAGATAGCAGGGAATTAGACGGAGACAATAGCCGCTGTTTGCTCTGCCACATGCTGGGCTAATGGTCTGAGGAAGCGGCCTAAATACCATGGGAGTGGAGGTCCAAACAGCTTAAAATGGGGGAAAAACGCTTCGTGGGCTGAACACCGACACCCACCTATATGCCAAAGAGTCAAATTAGACACACATCCCACTGATTCAATTTACAGCCATTTTTTCATCTCCTTGTCTCCTATTTGGCACAGTTATTCCATTATTTGTCAATGTGTTAATGTTCTGGCAGTCACAGCAGACACCTTTGCTGAAGAATCTAAATCTGTCAGTAAATCTGGGTTTACACTGCAGTTTTGTACGATTTTAAGATGTTTAAGATGTAAGAAGCACTGCTCTGTTTAAAGTCTGAAGCTTTTGGCACCAAACTTATCTGGGTCTTGTGTTCGTGATGATTTGCTCAGAATACGTGTCAGTAGGCCTGTCAAGATAACACATATTGAAGTATGATATATCGCTGAAGAAAATACAGACAACAAGTGTTGATTTTTTTAATTAATTCATGCAGCTGACACAATAACGCCAGTAGAATTATCCTAAAAAAAACGATTCTAAATGTACGATATGGTTTTATGCAGTAAATAAATAGCAGAATGAAACACTTTGGTGCCTAGTTTGTATCTAAAATGAGCCATGGAAGTTATTTATTCAAACCTCCACAGCTCAAATCTAATCATAGAACAGGAACAATAACAAAAATGTCCCAACTAGTACTAAGAAAAAGTACCCACAACATCTAACATATATATTGAAGTCGATATACTATTTATCGTGACCAGGGCCGGTCCAGCCTATTAGCAGACTAAGCAGCTGCTTAGGGCCCCGAGGCCAGCAGAGGGCCCCCAAGATCTCATACATTTATACTGAAAATAATATAATATGTTAAGTTTTAATGGGCACAGGGCTTGTGTGTTTGCAGCAGCCTAAATCTCTCTAAAACAATTACATTTGTTTTATACCTATAGTAGCAACATGTCTGCTGCAGCTACATTTGTTTCTGAGTCGGGCAGAGGTGGTCAAGGTGATGAGAGCAAAGTCATAATGTTGTCAAATGTGAATCACCAATAGCTGAGCCAGGATACATCTGATGCCGGGGGTCCCTGAGACAAATTCAGCTTAGGGCCCCCTGAAAGCTAGAGCTGGCCCTGATCGTGACAGGCCCACGTGTCAGAGGTGCTTATCGGCCCGTCTCACCTCCCTGTGTTCATCGTGAGCAGGTAAACGCATCTCGTAACCCTCAAACGCTGCATGGAAGAGTCGAAATTCTGCCATTTTGTAAGGTTTCCATTTAAAGCCAGACCTACATACAAGTTAAGCATTTTTTAAAGGCAAGATAGTAGGTCCAAGACACATTAATAACAAGACATAATGATGCAAACAAGACAGACGACATAACGGGACAGTTTGTAGATGAAAAAATAATAAAATTAAAAATGATAGTGATTTGTGTGGCTAAAATTCATGTCAAAATCTGCCTGAAAAGTGCCCATCTTAACACACCTTAGCATGAGCCCTGACAATGCGCAGTGAGGTGTAATGGTGAGAAAGGAGGGAGGGATGTGTAGATCTGCAATACAATCATATAATGAACCGCAAGGGCCAGGACGGGTGCTCTGTGGGTGGACAGGATAATGCTCTCAGCCAGTAAGGCCATTGTTTTGGAGAGCGAATGTAAGGTGTAAGGTGCATGCAACATTGTAGACATAAGCAGAAATATGTACATCCGTAAAAACAATAGGAGCTTAAGTCTGCAAGTTGAAGTCACTATATAAACTTTTTAGCTGAATCAAATGAACAGATATAACTTTACTGGGAACGTGGTGTTTCTGCATTTGACAGTTTAAATAAGGTACGCTATGTATCTTTTCTTGTCTCGGTGGAGATCTTGTATTGCTTTGCCTAGAATGTTGCACAGGCATTAAACATCTCCACTTTGCATTAATTCAAGTACCATGTGTTGTGTAAATGTCCTACATTGCAAGAAATTGACTCTTGTGAGCTTTAAGTCATGTTACAACACTGTTACCTCATCAAAACATGTCTGACTAACCCCACATTATTAGTCTGTGTTCATCTCCAAAGCTCAAAATGCGCTGTTCCACCTTGTGATGTCATGTAGTGATAGTTTTCAAGTTAACAGCTCCTTTTATCTTTACTTCAGTTCAGTTAAGTTCTAACAAAAAGAGACACGGGTCATTACAGGAAATAAAATGGAGATAAGCAGTTGGCAAAAGTTAAATATTCTACTTTTAAATTCTAACTATGCTCATGTTCGAATTGGAGCGCTATAAAGCTATCAATTTACAGTCTAATGCTTATAATGTATTTCACTTGTCATCCCTTTCCCCAGTCCACTTATACAGCCGTCAATCACAGATCCTGTCTTGATTCCACCCCCTGCTCAGCCTTACTATCATGCATACCCTCTGATATATTTGTTCACTTTTCCAGAATTTTACTAGTATATAGTTGCCAAAGTATGTCTAGAACAATTCACTACATTTAATGAGCTGAGACCTTCGCAGATCAGTCGTAGTTGTGAGTCTTTAACCACTCTGCATTTAAATTGCGTTTTAATAGAGTTTTGCATATTTTATAGACCAGTCATGTTGAGTTTAAATTTCCCCAAAGAGGCAACACAAATGTCCCTTTTTATTGAATGTTTTTGTCTGTGCTGTCTTGAGTAACTATTCAGAGAAACAGAACAATATATTGGCTAGAGCAGTGGTTTTCAAACTTTCCATAGCAAAAGATTTAGAGAATTTTCAGACAGTGTGGAATTCTGGTCTATTTCAAACCTGCAAAAACTCTTAAGACAGAAACTGGTTCAGCCAAAGAACAAAACCTGAAGCCACAAACAAAGCAATGTGGTGTACCTCATTCAGTGTAATGAAGAAGAAGTGTCATATTGGAGAAACTAAACAACCACCTCATACGAGAATGTACCAACACCGTCGTAAGAGCTCCTCAGGACCCCAGTCTGCTGTGCATCTCCATCTCAAAGCCACTAACAACTCCTTTGAAGATAATGAAGTACAGATCTTAGCCAGAAGAAAAGAAATGGTTTCAGAGGGGAGTTAAAGATGCAATTTAATTTAGGAAAGACAATCCTTCCTTGAACAGGAATGAGGTCCTTACACATCATCTCTCCTCCATCTATAACTCCATCCCCAGACCCAAACCAAAACAACAAAAACAAAAGGGCTAGCCAGGATGCTAATAGGTGTGAAAGCAGCCATTAGGGGCTTGAACGATTATGCTAAGTAGGACTCAGGCACAGTGCACACGAGACATAAGGCAGTGTCCACCAGTGATCTGACTAGAACCAAAGCAACAAAACGTCTTCACTCGTACTTTTTTTGGTCCATTTGACAGATTTTATATTTCTCTTGTACTACTTCCACACCAAATGCACATTTATATACAATCAGCTCGAAACTAGGTCTAAAATCGGACTATTCTAGGGTTAAAGTAGGGCTATAACAGGCATACGCAATAGCTATACTAATTTTAAACAAGGACTAACCCAAAGATTGACAAAAAAGAAGCGAAGAATCCACTGGGAAAGAGGGAAGATGGTAGAAAGTGTTTTGGTTTTTTTTCATGAGGAAGGGGATATGAACTAGCTTGGGGCAGTTTAACCCAATGGTATAAGCACTACCCTCTGCTTGTGACCCATGTATTCCCAGTGTGAGAGGGGCACTCCTGAGTAAAGCCTGCCCTCCATCACTGCCACTCACTGCCACTGTCGCTAATGAGAGCTAGAGGGCGCCGGGTCAATGACTAAGCTGATTTGCCTGCTGATAAGCGTTAGCCGCGAGGGAGGCAGGAACACAAACTGCCATGAATGTTCTTTAAAAAGCAGCCCACACGTTACTGCCAGCTTAACTCGTAACTCTATCTTGAGAGTGTATTGATGAAACACTTTGGGGGAGATGTGTGACAGTGTCTTTGTACCTTCCCTTTGTAGTAAGATATTGTATTATAACAGAATTTTCTGAACTTTTCAACTTTTCAAAATAAGCGTATTACTTTTCTACTTGTCTATTTCAAGCACTGATTGTATGTGTGCATGGGTAAAGTATAAACAGATATAGGGGTAAAACAATGTTGCATCCAATAATAGAAATACAGCAAGGGTTAAAGACACTTCACTGCAGATAAAAGAGTTGTAAGTGAAATGTGTTAATTGAATGCATCTGTGTAAATCATAGACTGTATAAAGTAGACTGAGGGAGTGTGACGTCACCCATAGCGTTCGGCTCCAGTCAAATGAAGCAAGCGATCGAGGTTAGCAGTTATAGGGACAAATTTGGAGCCGAATTCCATATTTGGAATTCCGACTGCGAGTGTCATAGCAACCCAAGAGCCAATCCACAGCGAGACCATTGAAGGTAACGCCACTTTTCGCCCATACTGCTAGTTTAGCAGGGAGCGGGCGCTTAACATTGCTGTCAATCAAACCTGTTGCTAATGCTAGCAGGAGCAACCTTGAGGAAAGAAGGCATCTGATTTGTCTGCTATTAATGTTCATACCTTGATTTACAGACGCAACAGTGAAATAAAAACTGCAGGATCATGTAGAGCGGGTTAATACGAACATTTTAAGACCAAAATAACGAGCCTGACAGCAGCAGTTATGGAGAGAAGGGCGACAGTTTTCCAATGTAATGTGAATAGGAGCCAGTCGATGGAGCCAAATAGGAAGTGCTCGCTTTCTATTTGGAACGCGGCGGCTAGCAAGTTAGGTATATTCCATTCATTTATACAGTCTATGGTGTAAATGTTTGCCTCTCCTCATGTGTTACTTTGTTTATTGTAGTAGTGACGGTGTAGTCCTCCTTCAGGTGGACCTTCTATATTCTAAGTTTTTCTAAATCTTATTGTAGAACTGATGAGGGTCCCATTTTCTAGCAGAGCCATAACAAATCAAGAGCTAAATACAACTCAATTTCCAAAACATGTTAAGGATTTGGTACTATCATTGTGAGATATATTCAATATGATCAAATATATGTCAACTCTGAACTAAACACAAATATCACATCATTACACAATATACAGTATTTAAATGCGCTGTGTACTTGATTGTAATTATATGCAAAAGTACTATCCGTGCCGTGAGCGGTAAGTTTCTTCTCAGGTCTGACTTGCTTCAAATCTTGACTTAAAACAGCCTATTAAACTCCTAGTCTGATCTAATTTAAAGTGCCTTGTTAAAGTTGTAGTAAGGGTCCCAAAGAAGCACCAATATCTCCTCATTATTCTGCACAGAAGCCCCAAGCTTTCATCCAATCACACCCCTGTTGTTTTTTAACCTTAAAGTGTGTTTGGTGCATTGTGCTCCCCATCTCAAAGTTATCATTTTATTCACCACACTCTTTGTTATTCATAATGGAGGAATGAGAATTAAATAGCACCTTCGTGATTTTCCAAATGCCATTCACATAGGTAAATGATAAAAGCCCTTTAGCTCATTTACATGTCATTATGCAGCTGTTACTGTTGAAAAGAGCTTTAGCGGTAATTGGCGAACTTTTTTGCATGTGATTACATACCAATTTTCTTTGTGTAATCCGAGATGCTATAGGGCTAGCAACATAGACGGAATTAATTAAAGGGGAGAGGTGACTTGTTACCTTTGTTGAATGCATCTCACATTCTCCATATGCTGCTTTCACCTTTTTTCACACTCTTAAAGTTTGCACTGATTAGAAAAAAAAAAGAGTTACGGTACAGCTGCTCGGTTCTGTCATAATGCTTTTCAGTTCATGTTATGTCAAAGCTCACATCTAACACCTCAGCGCAGGGGAAAAAAAGTTTGTATAGTTCTTTTTTTTTTATTTTAAAGCTTTTAAAGTACACTCTTTGGTCAGCGCATCACGATCAGTTTGAGATAAATATCTGATGACGTGCCATTTTTGTACAAACTGTCACTGATGCTGGTTTCAGTAATCTTGAATTTTCCCAAGATTGTTGCATCATATGTAAGCTTTAAAATAAGATGCCAAAGCAAAGGTACTCAAGAGGATGTTTAAAAGCTAATAAAACTGCAAACAATGAATAATATTTGTCCCCATGTTGCTATATAGTAGTTATATAGAGATCGAGACCCGTCTAACACCCGAGACCCGTCTTCACTTTACATCGAAAAACTGTCGCCCCCTCTTTGTAACTGACCTTAAAATGTTTGTATTGACCTGCTGTACATGATCCTCGTAATTTGCTATGTGTGTAAATCAAGATATGAACATTAATAACAAAGCAAATCAGGCACCTTCTTTCCATGAGGTCGCTTCCTCTAGCGTTAGCAATATGTTTGATTGACAGTGTTGCTATGTGCCCACTCCCTGCTAAACCAGCGTTGTGGGCGAGAAGCAGCGTTACCTACAATGGTCTCGCTCCAGATTGTCTCTTTGGATGCTATGAACTTGGCTCCAAATTCGCTCTTATAAAGGCTAGCCTCGATGAGCTTCATTTGACTGGAGCCGAGCGCTATGGATGATGTCACACTCACTTAGCCGACTTCTTTATACTGTCTATGGTGTTTAGTCTTCTTTAATAGGTTGAATTTTGGCTAGGACAATTGGACAGTTGGAAATTCAGTTAGAATACGGTATGAAAAGTTGGAAAAGTTGGTTTGATTTTAAAAAAAACAAAAATAATAGGCCCAAATAATAATGAAACATTTCCTGCATTTTCTGTTGATGGTGGTCAAACTGCATCTTCTCGTGTTGTTTCAAAAAAGTTATTCCTGCGAGCTTCTGTCATAACACATTTGAATCCATATCTGACACATCTAACAGCCAGCAGATGAAAGAGAAAAAGTAAGTGCGGGGAATTATCATATACCTCGAGCGGGTGCCTTTTCTAGTCCTTTGGATAGCTTTTTTATAATTATGTTTTCCCCAACTCGTCTTTTTCCTCTTCAGCAAACTCCTTAGCTAGCGTTACAACCGCTGATGAGTCTAATTTATGGAAATGAAGCTCAATTTTGGTGAGTAGCCGACGTGTAACATTTCCGGCCCCAGTTGACTTGGTATTGCATCTTTAAAGAATGATGCCTTTATTTTAGTTCTGTCATTAGATATCGGCTCTTGTCTGGCAGACTGGCAGCGGCTCTAATCGATCGGGGCGTCCGGTGTCAAGGGGACAGACAGCTGGGCCCGGAGGCAGGCTTGTCCAATGAGAAGGGTGGTCCCGGGACAGTGTGGGGGTGGAGGGGGTGGGGGGGAATTTGGTGCATATGTGAAAAGGTTGTTTTAATTAGCGCTGGGCCTCCTCAGAAGTTTGTCCAATTTTCCAGAACAGCAAGTGTCATTAGGAGCCGCTTGAATATTGCAGGAGGTACACGGTGTATTGAGAGAAGGTTTTGATGCCGCAGCTCACGGGATTTGCAAATATATCGCTAAAACCTCTTTGGCTTTGAAGTTTTGACAGTGCGGAGTGAATGAGACAGGAGTTTGCAAAGAGGAAAGCTTCTGACAACTAAGTGTCTGAATGAAGATGTGTTCAGTGTGAGTGATTTACTTCTTTGTATTTATTCAAAATCGAAAACTTTGGCTCGTGCTCGTATCAAGTAAATTTTGGAAAAACACAATTTGATGACTGGGGAGATGTTATTGTCACGCGTAGTTACTGAAGTATTACACACTTGAGCAAACAAACACGTTTTGGCAGACATTACTACATGAGATCCCTAATGGACTATTTAAGATATTTAGAGGTGCCTTGCCTCCACGGAGATGCTGTTACTCAGTTCTGATTCTGGTCAATTAATCAGCAGACTTCAAATGGATATCCCGCTGGTGATGGGAAGTAAGGGTGAAGTTTCGCAAAAGCCACTGTGGCACCTGGTATTCCCACAAGTTAAATTATGGGTCAAATTTGTAGCGGCGTCTCTACTCACTATAAAAATACTTTTCGAGGTATTTTTGCTGTTACAGTCTTGTTTCCTCGTCACAAACATACCTGGAGTTGTGTTTTGTTTCATTCGCACATGTTTAAGACACAAACCCTGCATATTTAAGCTTTGCTCATACAGAAAACACTCTGTTCCACCTTGTGATGTCACGAGGTAATACAGGAAGTGCTCCACCATGTTTTTACTCCATACATCTTCACTAGAATGATTTGGATGATTTCAGCCCTGGAATTGCCAATCTCACATGTTTAACACCAAAAACGTAGCAAATTTAGGCTGAGTTCTTCTCTCAAACTGAAACATTCTGTTCCACTTTGTGATGTCATGCGGTAATACAGGAAGTGCTTAACTGTGTTTTTTAACTCTATACACTTTCAATACAACTATTTGGATGATCTCAGCCCTGGAATTGCCGATCTCTTCTGAACAATAGGTAAAATGTAGCTGTTAACTTGAAAACTACCACCTTATGACATCAGAAGGTGGAACCGAGTATTTTGAGCTTTAGAGATGTAGCCAGACTAATAATAAAGGGTTACTCAAACATGTGAGAATGAAACAAGACGCAATTCGAGGTATGTTTTTGATGATAACATGGCTTAAAACTCTCAAGACTCTTTGCGTAGTAGGATCTTTAATGCTGTGTTGTGGAACATTTCAGACGTATCTACATGGAGATAAGCATATCCTGTAGATAGATAGAGCACTTGAATCTTCACAAAACTACTGATACCTTCTTAGTACTACTGCAATGACAAACTGTTGAATATATTTAGTCTGTACTCTACAGCCCACCCAGCTGGCATTTTCTCTCTGTGTCGATGTGCCGCTCTTCTAGCGTCATGTGTGGAACGGCTCTGCAAATGTCTGAACAAGAATTTACATCCCAAAGGTAGAAAACAGCAATCTAAATGCACTCCATTACAGGGTCCCTATAGTCATTTGTCAGGCGTGTGATTCCTGACGCCGACTTGTTTTAAGGTCACCCGCAAAGCATAAGGTGAGGATTTGAATGAGCAGTAAAACTTGTGCACTCATTTGCTATTTATTCTGCAATCATTGTACTTGATATATACGAGCAGGTGGGTGAGCACGGCATATGCGGTGCAGGTGTTGTTTGTCGCGAACCTGCCCCAAAGCGAGCCCGCGAAAAGTGATCTATCAAAATCTACCTTAATTCAGAACAGGCTATGTCTTTGAACATCTTGAAGCTACATCTGTGAACAGGAAATGCACAATAAAAATGCCTCCTCGCTCAGTTTTTGACAACTAAAACAGAACGCCGGAAAACTGCTAATTTGAGAAGTCACACCACCGTAAGATATATTCAGAATAGTGATGGGGCTTTCGGCTCTTTTGTGGGATCCGACTCTTCTGGATCCATTCAAAAGACTGGCTCTTGTGTGTGAACTCATTTTATCTGCAAACTAATCACAGAGAAAAGCAAGCAAAATGGTTCAAACTGGGAGTGGGAGTGTGTCTACCATTTGCAATTATGAATCATCTAAATAAACGCGTACTACAATAATAATAATTAAAAACGAATTGCTATTACCATGTCAAATATGTTTTTGCGCACAAAGCTCTCCCTTGTGTCGCCTGCACTGCTTCTGAGCTGATTCTTCTGTTGACTCAGTGTTAATCAGTGTAAAATGCATACAAATTAGAAAGGAAAAGATTTGGTTCTTTAAAAAAAATCAGACCCAGTTCCAACCGTTCATTTTAAGGAAACAGTCAAAAGGCAACAGTAGCTCAGTTGGAAGTGTTGGTTGGTGAGTGTTTGTCCACTAATCCAAAGGTTGGCGGTTTAAATCCCACTCTCGACATAGACATCGTCGGTTGAGCGGTCAGATTCCAGCGACTCCAGCTCTCACAGATGAATGCTGTCGTTGTGTCCATGGGCAAGACACTTAACCCAACCCCCTCGCCCTGCGTACACTGGTGTATGAGTGTCTGTGTACACTGATGTAAAGAGCTTTGAGTCAAGATGAAAAAGCGCTATATAAAAATGTGATCACCCAAAAAAAAAAAATGTTGTTCGCAAGCGTCACATCACTAATTCAGAAAGATATCTAAATATATCCAGAAGAAAGCCTGAAGCGGTCTGTGGTGGTGGACAAACTTCAGACTCGCTGACAATTAATTGAAACATATAATTTCATACTGCACAGTCAGGTAAAAAAAAATGCTCAAAATGTTTAATAAATATTGTGTTGAGGGCACCTGAAGCATGGCTCTATCTCGCAATGACCATATTTATAAGTAGAGCTACTAGTTTTGGGGTAAATACTGGTCACAGTTTTTATATAGTGCTTTTCTTCCTTCAAGGCTTTACATCAAGGAACCGCTCACCCATTCGCACACAGATTCGTATATCAGTGTACACGGACAAGGTAGTTTAGGTGTCTTGCCCAAGGACACAACGACAATATCTATGTGTGGGAGCTGGAATCGCCCCGCCAACCTGTGAGTCTGTGGATCTGACTGTTCAAACAATGACATTTATGCCGAGAGTGGGATTCGAACCGCCAACCTTCTGATGTCTGTCACTCAAACTTACAATTTGCTGAAATAAAAATCCTGATCAATTTCCCAACAAGCACTTGAACTGAACTAATTTTGTTCACTGCATCAAGCTAAAAACTTGTAATTTCATAATCAGTATAATAAAATTCACGTTATGCTTTTTGGGGTGACAGTAGCTCAGTTGGTTGTTGGTTCGAACCCCGCTCTCTACATACACATCATCAGCTGATCATAATATCCACTAACCCACAGGTTGGCGGTGCGATTCCAGCTCCCACAGATGAATGCTGTTGTTGTGTCCTTGGGCAAGACACCCCCCTTCCCTTCCCACCATTTACCATTTAATGTATAAAGTTATGTTTAAATGTACTCCATCTGGACGTGGATAAAGTCTAAACGAATTGCTCTTTCGTTATAGCAAGCCAAGAAGCAGTCGACATTAAGGCGTTAGTATCCAAAATGTAAATCTACCATTCTATTCATCATTTCAGTCATTACAGTTGCCTTAATAACACAGGAACAAAAGCAACAAAACAACTGCATGGCTGTTTCATTAATCTTGTTTAGCATAATAAATAAAAATAAGACTACTATTCAATTTCAAAGTACAAATTGAGATGTGGAGGTTGTATCTATGTTAATACCTGGCTTTCTTCACAGAGCAATCAGCAGGGGGTGTGGTGGGAGATATCTGTCTTCTCAACCTTATTCCCTGAGCCTGTAAAGAAAAGCCATAGATCTGTGCCGTGGCATTCTGCTGGCATACCTGTTACATATTGCACTCTAAATGGATCCAGTCAGAAACTATCGCCTTTAAACATTTGTATAAAAGTCTGTCAACAAACGAGGGTGTCGCGCCGTATTTGACTTGAAATCTGGCACTCGTAACACAAAACTTGAAAAGTGCTGAAATGATGATGGACTGGGGAGGTGTAAGAGTTTTGAAGGTACAGCACAACGGGAAATATGACATAGAAGAACTTGAGTTTAGTCTCCGCTTTGCAAAATGACCAATGTCACGCTTAAAGGGCCCATATTATGTTATTTTCTGATCTACATTGTGATGTTTCCTCATCACAAACAGACCTGGAGTTGTGTTTTTTTTCATTGACACATGTTTAATACACAAACCCTGCATTTTTAGTCCAAGTTCTTCTCTCAAACTGAAAGGACTCCGTTCCACCTTGTGATGTCACGTGGTAACACAGGAAGTGTTCTACTGTATTTTTTAAACTCCATACGCTTTCACCAGAATCATTTGGATGATTTCAGTGCTGGGATTTCCAATCTTTACTTAACTAAAAGTAAAAGGCAGTGTTAACTCGAAAACTACCACTTCATGACATCACAAGGTGGAACAGAGCATTTCGAGTTTTGACAATGTACACAGACTAATAATAAACATGCGTAAATGAAACAAAACACAACTCCAGGTATGTTTTTGCAGAGGAAACAACATTGTGACATGACTTAAAGTGCACAAGAGTCAAGTTTGTGTAATATGGGACTTTTAAATCAAATAATGTATTTTTTGTGCTGTTCTTTTGCTGTCTGGGAATTCAAATTTGGCTGATATTTTGCTTAGGATACAGTATAATAGAATGCGTACCTGGCTGTCAACACATCTTTTGATTATTTATTATGTTGTGAGATTGTGCATAGTAATGATCATGTGCCAGATTACTTGCCTTGGGGTACTTTCATTCAAGTAAACATGCACAGCAGACAGACAACTGGGTGCAAAGTAGGTTACATTTTTGTAGAAACTCTAACGTAGTCAAGTAAAATAAGCACAAAGCCGTGTTCTTTCTGTGCCAGTTCAAAGCCTGGATGGCTTTTATGTGGTTGCATTTTTTATGTGAAACAAAAATGGCCCACAACTTTCAACCAAACCAGCACCCTGAAAGTAGATGGCACCCTATAACTCACAGGGTCCAATTGGAGTTTTATTTTATTTCCACCCCAAGTTGTGCCAGTATTGGATCACATAAATCAGCAGTTCCCAACCGTTTTTGACTTGAGTACCCTCTAAGCGTTATGTCACACCATAACACCCCCATAACTCAGTTACTAGACAAATATGTTTACTATAGTACTATAAGGTCAGTTTTCATTTTGTAACCATATCCCTACACACTGGCTGCGAAATACTCTTATAAATTACTATGGATCATACTTAGAAAACTGAGGGATGACACAGACACATGAAGTAATCTTAAACCCCACAGTATGACATGCTTTTTCTTACATAATTTTGATATGTTTTTGCCAATCCATGAATAATGTACCATATTTTCTGGAGTATAAGTTACACATAAGTCACACTGGAGTATAAGTTGCTCTGGAGTATAAGTCGCACTATAAGTCGCACTGGAGTATAAGTCGCACTGTAGTATAAGTCACACTGGAGTAAAAGTCGCACTGGAGTATAAGTCGCACTGGAGTATAAGTCGCACTGTAGTATAAGTCACACTGGAGTATAAGTCGCACTGGAGTATAAGTCGCACTGTAGTATAAGTCACACTGTAGTATAAGTCGCACTGGAGTATAAGTCACACTGGAGTATAAGTCGCACTGTAGTATAAGTCACACTGTAGTATAAGTCACACTGGAGTATAAGTCACACTGGAGCACAAGTCGCACTGGAGCATAAGTCACACTGGAGTATAAGTCGCACTGTAGTATAAGTCACACTGTAGTATAAGTCACACTGGAGTATAAGTCGCACTGTAGTATAAGTCACACTGTAGTATAAGTCACACTGGAGTATAAGTCACACTGGAGTATAAGTCGCACTGTAGTATAAGTCACACTGTAGTATAAGTCACACTGGAGTATAAGTCACACTGGAGTATAAGTCACACTGTAGTATAAGTCACACTGGAGTATAAGTCACACTGGAGTATAAGTCACACTGGAGTATAAGTCGCACTGGAGTATAAGTCGTACCAGCCAAAACATGCATAATAATGAAAAAAAACCCATATATTTGACAAATAAATCGCATCTGAGTATAAGTTTCACCCCTGGCCAAACTGTGAAAAAAGTCTCATTTATAATCCAGAAAATACGGTAAATATATGTAAAGCAGGAGGGCTTTTCCAACAGTAACCCATCGTGTGTCCTTTTCACTTCCAAAGCTGTGAAAATAGAAAAAAACTGAAAAAAAAAAAATTCTAAAAAGGCCACCATCGCAACAGGCTGACATTTTGTGAGTGAGTGATCCGCAGCAAATGTCCATTAACTGTGTTTTGTTTCCTGTGCCTCTCTTGTAGTTGTCTGATACAACATAGCGTAGGTCATCTGTGGCGTGCTAGCAGAGGTGATGCTCCACCCGGCTGCACAAATCAGCGTTCCATTTCCCCGCAGCCGCAAAGGAAAAACAGCGCGGGATGATAAGTGACTTTCATGAGCTTTAAATGGCAAACACATGGTCATAATCTCACGTTGGTGATGGTGAATTAATGCGGTGTAGGGTAAGTCGCGTCCCACATGCAGAGAGCGGTAATCAGTGCCCAACAACTGAGAAATGGAAGTTATTAAACCAGCTTCATTAGAAAAAATACTCATTGTGGTCCCACTGATGTCAATAATAAAACATTATGAGAGGATACAAGCAGCAATGTCCTCAAGTTAAACTGCAACTCGAAAATCTAATTTGAAATCATTTGAATAGAAGTAAAATTAAAGCGTCCATATTATGCAAAATTGACTTTTCTTTTTTAGCTTTTTACTAAGTTATATTGTCCCCTCGTCAAAATGTATACCTGGTGTTGTATTTTGCTTCACTGGCGCTTGTTTGATTAATCTGGCACATTAAGTCTGCTCACTTAGAATCACAGAACACTTGGTTTGATTTTTTTCCAGGATTGTTGCGTCACAGGTAGAAATCCTGCATAGTTTTAGTTTAGTCGTTCAAGTTTGTACATCAATGACACACTCGTTCTAAACATATTTGACATCAAATCACGCTCATTACAACTACATGCCTACATTCACATTTCGGGGCATGTTCTGTAATGAGCTAATATTCGTTTTTTTTCACATAGTATTTTCCTCTGTTGCGAGTAGATGGAGCTATAGGCCAGATTCCAGATTTTCACAAGTACTAAAACTGTTACTACAACTACATTTCTTCGTAATGTAACCACTGCTGGACTGTTTATAAATGTTGCATATAGCACCATGGCCTATAGTGTAATCTCCACTTCCTCTGCAAACGGAAATATCAAGGTAAGCGTGTAAATGGGATGTATTATATGATGTTTAGCTGCAGGCGCTCACAGCTCTGCATTCTCTGAAGAGGAAACAGGTCTTGTCCAAGGACATTTGGACCAGCGCAGGACCAGAGGGGAGAATGAGTGTCCAGTTTTCTCATTTCCACTAATTAGTGCACATTTTCACTGAATTATTTTCAGCTATAAGAACAGAACAGTTATACCTGAGACAAAACAGGTCCAAACCAGAAAAGCTAACACAACAGCAAGCTTAGTAGTGCATTATGTAACTTTTTTTGTTGCCATGGAGATGTTATCGCTTTACCTAGACTGTTCACTATATTCAAGGCATTAAAGAAGAAATTTTTGTGTTTGTTATAAAGGCATAATCTATGACATCTGTGAATGATTATGTTATAATTTGCACATTTATGACATAATGATAAAAGACGCTGACTTCTGCGTTAGAAAACTATGGTGCCCAATGGGAGCTGGCGTCGCCGTGAACTTCATCACAACAAAGAGCCTCCTATGTATAGCAGTAGATCACAGTCGGGAACAAAGGATTTTTGTTTCATTTGTACCAAAATGACTACATGATGCTGCTGAATCATACATGTATCAGTTGGTCAAAACGGGGATTGATCTGCAATATGGCGTCTTGAAAATAAGATCAAAGATTGCTCAAACATGCACGAATCACTAAAAAAAACAACTTGTAAAACGATAAACGATAAGGGGAAACAACTATAACATGGTTAAAAGCTCTGAAAAGTCAATTTTGCATAACAGGTCTACTTTAAACTTGTATTTTTATGCAGACTTACAGATGACACCACCAGGTCAAGTTACTGGTCCAATCTGTGGAGAGGCAAGTTTGCACATAGTAAAAATCCATCAACAGCAGGCAAGACCCTCTGTACCATATTGCACTGTTAAAAACATTATAAATACAGAGTAAGTAAAGTAAAATAAATAAAAAAAATAATAAGAATAAAAATAATAATAAATAAATTGTGTAGTCTACTCAGCTAATTCAGGTAAATGTATATTCACTGTACATTGCCACACTGGTTTGTGAATATTTAAAAAAAAACCCTCTTCACTAATTCATTTCCGCTCGCATTGAGACATCCATTTCTTCTTTAAAAGTGCTCCTCGTTCTAATTCTCCGGGGAGCTCGTCATGGTGCATAAAACACTGTGGCATCCCTTATACCTCTGCTCTATACATTAAGCAGGTAGAATTATTCCTGGTTATTCACATTTGCATAATATTGTTTATTCTCCCCCCTCGTGAGATAGGTACACACCACTATTTGTCTGGTGATACAAATGCCAACGCTTCTGTTCATTCTTGTCAGAACACATGCAGTTATTAAAATCAAACTAATGCAAATAGCTGTGTTGTGTATAGGAGGTTGCGGTGACAAGGAAGGTAAAGGTTGATAATGGGCCAGCTCATGGTTTGTCAGAGAAAAATGAAAGCTACAGTGTGATACATGGGTGCTGCTTGGAGTCCTATGTTACTCAAATTGCTAGCATAACCTCCCATAATTAGTTTTAATTTGAGTGATTGTGTTTGTCATTTCACTGCGTTTCCGTCTGAGTAAATCTTTCCGGGTGACAGAAATTGTATTTAAGTGTTTATGCAGAAGCTTACAGTAGTCCACTATGCAAATCTAACAGTGGAGTGTGACAGCAGTGCGACAGTAGCTCAGTTGGTCGTGTTTCTCCGCTGATCCGAAGGTTGGTGGTTCAAATCCGGCTCTCAACGCGAACATTGTTGGTTGAGCGTTCACATCCACTAACCCACGGTGCGATTCGATGGTGCGATTCCACGGTTCGACGATTCCACGGTTCGACGATTCCAAGGTTCGACGATTCCACGGTGCGATTCCAGCTCCCACGGATAAATGCTGCCGTTGTGTCTTTGAGCAACCCACCCTGCGTCTGCGTACACTGGTGTATGAATGTGCGTGTGTGAATGGGTGAGTGGTTCCTTGATGTAAAGCGCTTTGAGTGGAAAAGCGCTATATATAAATGTGACCCTTTACTATTTACCAAGTGTGAAAAACAATATTTGGCATTTTCTTCAGTTGAGGTCAAAAATAGGTCAAGGATTTAGTTTTAAGTTATCCATGTGCCAGTGACTGCAGAGTGCTGTACAAACACAGATATTCATCAAAAAGAGGTAGAAATACCCCCTTATTACCTCCCTAATTGAATGAATTTGAAATGGGTACCCTTATATTTGTTTACCTACATATTTTCTTTAGACCCATGTTTAAAATACATTTTACAGTCAAATGGTCAATGATCACACTTTTATACAGCGCTTTTCCACCTTGAAGGCACTCAAAGCGCTTTACATCAATGAACCACACATTTATACACCAGTGTACACAGACAGTGGAGGCGAGGTGGGTTAAGTGTATTGCCCAACGACACAACGACAGTATTCATCTGCGTGAGCTGGAATCGCACCACTAACCTGTTGATAAGTGAATCTGAGCGCTCAACCAGTGATGTTTATGTCAAGAACGGGATTTGAACCCGCAACCTTCTGATCAGTGGCTCACTCTACCAGCTGAACTTTTGGTATTTTCTTGGCTATTTTCTTTCTGGGATTAAAATTTGGTGAGGGGAAATTCAATTATTTTTCCAGTTTTCATTAAGTTGCTCAGTGGGGGGCTGTGGTCTTTATCACAGTTACTGGTCCTTGGATGAAAAGTTTGGGCTTCCCAAAGCAAGCCGTTCTTTCTACGGGTTCCATAGCGTAACAACACTGACACCAACTTCTGCATACATTATACAAGAAATATACTTTATACTTTCAGACTTGCACACAGCACACCAGAATTGAGACTAAATTTGAGACTAAACCATAGACTATATATATAAATGGACCAAATAAGTGTTGTTCCAAATAAGCAGTGATGGGCGCACTTCTCGACTCTGGCTCCAATTCACTTTACATTGCTTTCAAGCTCGTAGATTTTCATCTTAAAATGCTCTTATTAGACCTTGCTACGTGATCCTGGTGTTTGTATTTCACTATTGTGTCCTTAAATCAAGATATGAACATTAATAACAGACAAATCAGGAGCCTTCTGTCGCCGAGGTCGCTCCTAGTAGCATTAGCAACAGGTTTGATTGACAGCGTTGCTAAGGGAAGGCTTTACTTTCAACAGCTTCGCTCCGGATTGGCTCTTTGGTTGCTATGATACTCGCGGTTGAAATTCCAAATATGAAACTTCGCTCCAGATTCGCCCCTTTAACCGCTAGCCTCGATGTGCTTCATTTGGCTTGAAACAAAAGCTATGGGTGACGTCACACTCCCTTAGTCCACTTCTTTATACAGTCTATGGACTAAACCAGGACTAAAACAGGACTAAACCAAGTCTTCATCAGGACTTGACAAACCAAGCCAAGAGTGAACAAAACCATGCAGGACAGAGCTTGTTGTCTCCCGTATTGGAAATTACACACACGCTAACTGAATGGCTAATGAGTTCACCCAGTTTTATGCTAATGGCTATCGGACTGGTTCCACTGCCCTGGCCTTTTGTGTGTAACTATTGATTGTCTCGAGAAAGGGGTTGTGTACAATGCCCAGTAAACAGCACATAATTAGTGTTTCTGCCCCTTTAGGAGAAAAATGTCCTGGTTGGTTTTATTTGCGTGTGCAGGGGGGGGATATATTGAAGTATTTTCCCTTTCCTCTCACAAGATTACCAGCACTGGCCTTTCAGTGTGCTACCTTTTTATCTAAGTGTAAACCCGGCTAACAATTGGAAATGGAAATTGGAAGTCGTCAGATGTTTTGAATTGAACCAAGCTGACCCACACACAGAACTTTTTTATTCTAGTGAATATAGTGAACAAAAATGACTACTTTGCTCTGACTGCGAGGGGAAAAAGCTCTGCGTTTTACTATCATTATATCGTTTGTTAATCTGTAATTTGAGATAAATGCAGTCAATAGTGGGAATAAAAACAGGTTGTGATGTTACTCGCTTGGTAGCATTTTTAGGACAAATCTTTATACAGTTTGTTTGAGTATGAACGTGCATTGTGTTCTGCGTCCTGATTGGCTAATTGACTGTAGACCATTGTCCATTAGTCTCCTCCGTGCCGTGTCTCCTGTACAGTACAGAATGCGTTCAGCCAAATTCACCTAAATGTTGGATCGCAGTGTGACTCTTAAGTGCTGTGTGTTTGCCTGTTTTCTCCCCGACAAAACCCACAAAGTCGACGAAGGCACCTACGAAGGTTTGAACATTGAGAGTGTTTAAACAAGAGAGAAATGTGAGAAAATGTTAATGCCTGTCTGAGAAAAGTGTATAAAGTGTGTGGTGAGGGGTTTTACAGCCTTAAAAAATATAGTATAATTGTAAAAAAATAAAGCTGATTACTTTGCGGATTTCGCCTATTGCGGTTATGGTTTATTTCAGAACGTAAAAGAGGGACCACTGTACACTAAATGGTACATCGATTGAAAGAGTCAACACCTGTACGCCTATATCTTCGGTTTTGGCTTGATGAAAACTTATCCTTTAAAAATCATATCTCGCAATTATATGACAGTTTCAAATCTAAATTATCATTTTATTACAAAAACAAATATTGTATCCCATTGAATTACATAAAGGAATTGTTCAAGCGTCCTTTCTGTCTGTACTGGATTACGGAGATATAATTTACATGACAGACTTCAGCCTCTACTATGAAACTAAAATACAACGCTGTATCAAATGTATGTACTACTACTACTTCTATTCTTTCTTCTATTTGAGCAGGACGCCCATAAAAAGGAGTCTGAGAGCTCTCATTGTATAAATAAACATAAATAGTAGAAGTATTAGTACCAGTAGTAGGCGTTGTAATAGCAGCATTCTTAGAAAATTGCCAAAAAAGAAAAGAAAAATCGGTTCCTTTCAATAAATGCAACAATTGAAAAAGGCAAAAATACAAAGTGAACTTCCTGGTTTGATTTTGCTGTAAAAATCTGTCTGAATTTGAGGATAATTTAGCACTATTTGCCCTTGTTTAGTGGCTGTGGGGAGTTTTTCTAACTAACCTCTAAAAAACACACACAGTTCATCGCACACAGCACTCTTTTAATTAGTTCGCTAAGGTCCATTTACATTTACTCATTATTGACTTTAGATGTTTGCCTCCAACATGCTGGCAAAACACTGAAGAAAACACTAGAACATCCACATCCACATACTATGAATACTTTTCTGCTAATACTACAAAAACGCCAATGAAAGGGCCCATGTTACACTATTTTCTGATCTGTGTTATAATGTTGTTTCCTCGTTAAAAATAGACCTGGAGTTCAGTTTTGTTTCAACCACATGTTTAACCTACAAACCCTGCATATTTAGGCTGAGTTCTTCTCTCAAGCAGAAAACAATCAACACACTGTTCCACCTTGTGATGTCATCATGTGGTAATACAGGAAGTGCTCCATTGTGTTTTTAAAGTTCATACACCTTCACTAGAATCATTTGGATCATTTCAGCCCTGGAATTGCCAATCTCTACTGGACTAAAGTTAAAAATTAGCTGTTAACTTGAAAAGTACCGCTTCATGACGTCACAAGGTGGAATTGAGTATTTTGAGCTTTGGAGATGTAGACAGACAACATGGCTCACGTGGCAAAAAAAAAAATGACTATGGTTAATTTTGTGTAATATAGGACCTTTATTTCTGCCTTTTAGGTGCGCTATGTAACATTTCTGGTAGATGGTCCACCACTAGCTTGTCTCCATGGAGATGTTGTTGCTTTGCCTGTAATGTTCCTCAGTAAGATCTGTGGAGAGGCGACCCAGAAACACAGCGACACAGTAAGAACATATGTTTTTCCGTGCACTTTTATTGATTAGAACCCCTATAATTTAGTAAGTACAAGACAGATAAGTTTAATGCCTTCCCAGTAATAACATTTCCATGGATATTAACAGGTGGGGTATCTCCTGCCAGCAAAGTTACAAAGTGCACCTTTAAAAAAGTAGGTTAAGTACGATGAGCAGTGGTTCAATGGAGTGAAGTAAAAGTAGTCAACCGTACTTCACTTAAAAAAAATGGTAAAAAAATGTTATACTTTTACTTATTGAGAGTAGTATCTGTACTTTTACTTTTTTTTCTTTATTATTATTGTTTGAGGCCTACTGAAAAGTCTGAGGGTTTATTTTTAACATATTCATAGTTGAAGCAAATAATATATTCTTTAAAAAATAAAAAAAAATAAAATATAATATATTCAATTGATTGTTGAACAAAATTCCACACAAATCTTTATCAAAATCAAAACAGTTAAAGCTTTATTAAATCTCAAATACTCAGTACTTTTACTTTTTACTCTTTACGTACATTTTTAAACATTAATGCTTTTACTTAAGTTGTTTTTTTCATGTGATACTTTTACATGAGTATTGTTTTTGCTCTGGTATCTGTTCTAACAAAACAAAACAAAACTGACTACTTTATCCACCACTGATGAGTGTATCTTAACATAATGCACCGCACTATTGTGTTCTACAGAATTTCACAATAACATTTTGAGTTATCTGTTGAAAAAACAGTCATGTATCTGTGGCGTCTCTTAAAACAAACATTGATCTGAGTGTTGTGTTGTTGTAATATATAATTGGGAAGCATTTGCATACTCTCTGTGTTCTCTTTACTCGCCTTCACTATTGTGTTTTTTGCCTGCTAGCCTCAGACACTAATATTAGCGAGCTCTAAGCACTTGTAGTCCGCAGGGCCGAGGAGTTCATAATATGCAGGGCTTTCATTAAAATTTAATATTATCTCCACACAATGCAAATCCCTTTTATTCTGCTCCTACAATATACATACAGTACGAACAGGAACTAGTGCTTTTATTGTCGATTTATTCTACTGTGAGACAAAAGCTCATAACACATAGTTGAAATAATACAATTCCACTGGGGATTTGTACATTTTGATGGGATTAGTTACTTTTGGCATTGTCTTTACTGTACTGTTGCAAGATATGACTAAAAAAACATAACTAAGCTGGCAATAAAGTGCAGTTGTTTAATGGGGAAACAAAGATTCAATTCAATAACCGATGTTGCAGCTGAAACCTTTTTTTCAGTTTTTGTTTTTTCTTTATATGGAAAATTGTGTTTGCGTCTTCTTGCTACTGAATTTCTGTCGCGTATAGAGCTGCAGCTAATGATTACAGTCGTTCGGTTTGAAGAGTGCCAGATCCACTGAGCAGAAGGTTGGCAGTTTGAATCCTGCTTTCGACATAAACATAATTTGGTTGAGCGGTCAGATCCACTAACCCGCAGGTTGGCGATGCAATTCCAGCTCCCACAGAGGACTACTGTTGTTGTGTCCTTGGGCAAGACACTTAACCCTCCTTGCCCCCAGTTAATGTATGAATGTGTGAAGATGTAAAAGTGCTATTAAAAAAAATAATAAAAAAGTTCAGTAGTCAGTCTAGTCAAATTCTTATTTCAATAGGACACTGAGATTTTCTTGAATACGTTTTTAACCAAATAAAGGTTGAAATTTGATGACCGCAAGATTCTAGATTTATAATTTTCTGAAATAAATTGTATTATTGATGAAACATTGTGTATTCTTTTTAAACTGAATAATGCTGCTGTCTTTGTTATAAAAGATGCTTTGGCATGGGTTTTAGTCCATATGGCATCACAACATTTTATAGGCCAATAATATTTAATACAGATGGGGGTCAGCTAAATTAAAATACAAGTTTTTGTTAGAATGTAGCAAGTCAGTGCCTCTAGATCAAGATGCCCAAACTTTTTTTTAATCGAGGGCCACATCTCAAAACATATTCGAAGCAGAGGGCCATAGACCAGTGATCAATGTTAAACACAACTTTGACAAAGCTGCTGTGTATTAATATGGCTTGAGACACATTGTATGTAATTGCATGTAATTTGCTGTTAAAGGTACTGCTTATCATCAATTGGGCCGGTTCAACAGAGACTGAGGGCCAATAAAAACTGGTCTGAGGGCTGCATTTGGCCCCTGGGCCATAGTTTGGACACCCCTGCTCTAGATACTTATTGAAATCATCAGGTTCAAAATTTGTGAATTTATCTTTTGGATATTTCATGGCAAAGTCAATAAGGAAAACTGGATTTATGGAATTATATAGCAAAGAAAAAAAGGTAAATGACTTTTTTTTTTTTTTTTTTTTTTTTTTTTTTTAATCGTTGCCGGTGCAATTCTAGCTTCCATGGCAAAGTCCAATTTAATCAAAACTGGATCTTCCTCCCCATCTGAGACTATGACATAATCACAATCTAAAATCTGAAAACTGCCAATTAAGCATTTTCATTTTCAACTACAGTGGTAAGATTTTATCATCATCATGTTACAGCCCTATTTGTGTACTTAATATTTTTCTATCAGTGTTCTTTCTTAACAAATCCTTATAACGATATATTTATAAATGAGGTCTGCTAGCTCTATAATAACAAGTATTTGGCAACTTGTGCATGTAGCAGTCACAGTTCTGGCCTGTCCTCTTCCTCTATACACCGCTCTGACTGGCTGCTGCTGCTGCCGCTGCCGCTGCCGCCTTGGGGGATAGAGTCTTCCTGCTAATAAGTGAATGCTCGGATGATTTTCCCTTTTCCCCAGCGCTCCTCGTGAACCTATTGAAAAGCAGAGTCCGTATAAAATCTGGAACATGAGAAGCTTGGCCACGTCACCACATGTCAGCGCCGATAGAGGAGTCTTCATTCGGCACAGCGAGAGGGCCTCTTCACCTCTTTATCACTGACTCCGGGTGTATTAAAGACTAGTGCGTTTTTACAGAGCATGTGAATCTGCCCCATCGCTCTTAATGTTACTTTTATGTTTAAATTTGGCCAAGGGGGCTATAGATAAAGACTTTAATATCACGCACTTTCAGATATGCTTAATTATAAAGAATAGGCCTAATAGGAATGCACGGCAAGGAGGTTGTGGAACCAATTCTCACTGAGTCCTCTTAAAGGGCCCATATTACTTATTATTAGTTTTCTGATCTGTTATAATAGTACAGTATTTCCTCATCAAAAACATACCCTGAGTTGTGTTTCATTCACACATGTTTAACACAGAAATCCCACATATTTAGGCTGAGTTCGTCTCTCAAACTGAAAACACTCCGTTCCACCTTGTGATGTCATGTGGTAATACAGGAAGTGCTCCACTGTGTTTTTAAAGTTCATACACCTTCACTAGAATCATTTGGATGATTTCAGCCCCTGAATTGCCAATCTCTACTGAACTAAAGATAAAAGGTAGCTGTTAATATTAAAACTACTACTACTGCAAGTCAAAACTCCAAGTTAAGTCATTGTCACCTAAACCAGTCCAAACCAGATTTTTTTTTTTTGCTTTGAATACTAACTATCTAGTCTTATTTATGTTCAGAAAAGTAATATTGAAAGATGTTTTTATTTGTTTTAATGCAACAAAATCAAATCCAAAATTATGCAAAATTGATATGAGGAAAGAAAAAGTGATTCATTTCATATCATAAAACCCATGTGACCCTCTAGAATACTTCAATATGCACAAGAGTTTGAAGCCTCTCATTCATTTGTTTTTCTTTATTTTTACTACTTTCCAGATTTTAGATGCATCAAATATACAAACTAAGATGTATGGAATTATGTAGTAAAGAGAAAAAGGTAAATAAATAACCATTTTAATATATGTTTTGTATTAAAATCCTCAATGTAGCCACTCTTTGCTGTGACAAAAAATAGTGTGTGTCTAAAATGTACTAAGTAATTAAAATAAAGAAAAATAAAACATTGAATAATATGGTATGTTCAAACTTTTGTAGAGATAGACTGATTTATCTCTTGGCGGATATATCGAGCCAATATTTGGACTTTTTAGCACTTTTTATCAGCCTTAAATCTCCAGCTTAGGCCAATATTTTGTGTTTTGGTCAATCTGCTGCCTAAAAAAATACACGCAAAGATCCAAATTAACACCTTAAAAAGAAGAGATAGCTGCACAAAACGCACAGCTCTCTTATAGGTTTTTGGTGAAAAAAGCCTTGGGGAGAGTTTTTTAAGTCGATTTAAATAACATAATTTGGAGAAAATAGTCATAAAATATCAATCCAAAAATATTATCGGCCAAGAAAAAAAACTGTATCGGTCGATTTCTAAACAGCAATAATTAGTTCCTTCATATTTACTTGCTTTTGTAAAGAGTACAGAACTATGTATTCATTTTTATTCCATGCTGTTGGAGTGGCTTTAATCATAATCATCAAGTGGCCTCGTAATTGAGATGTCCTTTAGCAAACCCAAAACAAACACTGTCTGTCAAAGCTGTCAACATAATCATTAATTGTGTGAAAAATATACAGTATTCACTTTCCGAGATAACAGTGCTCTCCCCAATGGCTGTTTTTGTGTATTTTCACTCCTGCTTCTTAATTTCAAAGCGAACGGGATAATTTGGTACGCACCAGGGGAAGCCTCCACTCCCCTGTAAACCTGCGTCTTTCAACTTCACATCGGCACCGTCTCTGCAGTAAATCAAACGCTCCTTTTTTCTTTTCTCCCTAGACAGATTTTGTCTCAGCGTCAACTAAATAATACAGTTTAGTTAGAAGTTTACACTGTTGTCGACTCCTACGCAAATTCTAAGACAGATCAAACTTAATGTATCGGCGCCGTGAGATGAGGTCACATTTCTTGGCTTGTTTTAAAACCAAAGGCTAAATGGTAGATAATAATTGTCAGATTTCGAAGCGCTTCTCAATCCCTCAACTATTTACCCATTCATTCCACAATATACGCAACTGCATGCACACATAGAAGGCAAGGGGTTTAAAGTGTCTTGCCCAAGGACGCAACAATAGATCGATGGAAGCAGGAAGCGGAGATCTAACCACCAACCTTCGGGTCATTGGGCGTTTGCTGTGACAACTTCTGCTCGCTTATACGGTTTGTAATGAAGACTATTGAATGTGATTTTAAAACTCACTTTGTGGAAAGAGGATGGCAGAAATCCCAAAACAGCTTCGGGATTTGGTTACATAAGGTCTATTCTTAGAAAAAGGTAACATATTCCTGGCAGGTAATTGTCAGCACTCCCTCACTTTGGAGAAGTAGTCTGGAGCAATGACAAACAGAGGTACTGATGTAACACTACTACACTTATCCAGGCTGAGAACTGCCACAAACTCTGCACGGAGGATGGATGGTACTGCTTCAGCCGATTGTGAAATGGCAGAACAGTGAAGTCGCCATTTCTGACCTTTGTAAAAGAGAGAATCACATTATGGACGGGGATGGAGCGAACATCATTGGGACAGAGGATAACAAACATCGCCGCTGGATTAAGGATGCAATCGAGGAAATACAGAAACATGCCCAAGAGACGATAAACTGGGACGAGGGGGCTGTTTCGCTCTCACGCACCTGGGATACTGTCCTGAAGTCTGAGTCTAAGTCTGAGTCTAAACTGTCAGGTATGAAAACCAACTAAACCTTGGTCTGAAAAAATAATCTATTAGAAGAAATTAATGGAAGACCAGAGAAACCTCATTGGACTAGAACAGTGAAGCAGGGGTTAAAATGAAGTTCTTGGGTTCAACTCCCGAACATGGACCTTTGTGTGTGGAGTTCACGTTCTCCTTTGTCTGCGCAGGATCTCAGTTTCCCCTGTCTCAAAAACATACACATTAAAAGTATCACATGACAAAAACATAAGACAACTTAAGCTGAAGTATTTAAGTACCCGTTTAAAAATGCACCTTAAGAGTAAAATGTATTTCACACAAGTGTTGTTAATTTAAGTGTTAAATATAGTGTTATTGATTAAAAATGACATATATTTTGGTCAACAATAGCAGTAAAATACTTAATTTTTCTCATGAGATTTTGTTTGGTTAAAGCCAATACTCGAACTCCAAAACTTTAGCCAGGATGTTACTGCAAACATGGTAAAAATAAGCCCTAAAATCATACGAAAAGTACTTCTTTTATTTTTCAGTCCTGTTAAAAAAAAAGTAATGGGAGTAGAAAGTATAGATACTGCTCTCAAATGTGGTGAAGTAAGTACCCACTGTAAAATTTAAGTACAGATACCTAAAAATTCTACTTAAGTACAGTGATTTACTACTTGTACTTCATTACCGTCCACCGCCAATTTAATAACACATAAAACACAGCACTTTCTTAAAATACATAACTCCCTTTGCCTTCAATCTCATTAACGTCAGTCAAACTTCTACTTGTAAAATCTCTGATAACCTTTGCCATAGACGCACTTGGAGCTGAGTGGATGCTAACAGAGTCCCGTGGCTTCACGATGACACTATCTGGAGTGTGACTTACTGCCAGGGTGCAAGTGCAGAAAACAGGCAACAAAAAAACACTGATAACATTGATCAAGGAGAAAAATAGGACGCTCCTTCACAGTTATTCATTACCAGCTACAAACTACTTAAACATCCGACACCTCGAAAGGATGTGGAGCGCTGATTACTCTTTAGCATAACCGCGTTTGAAACCTGCACGCGCTGAGGAAGCACAATAATGACATGATTTTATCTGTCTGCTGCACTTTATTTCTCTATTAGCGGAGGCAGGTTGTGAGCTAAACAATAGGAGCACAGAGCGGGAGAGTGTTAGCGTGAGAGGAGCGGTCAGGAGGGTGGAGTGGGACGTCTGACCTTGTTTTAATGTCACAGTGCAATGTAGAAAAAAAAAAGTATGTAATGTTATGGTTATATATGGTATAATGTAAGTATAATCTTGATAGTTGAAAAATAAATAAATATTATTTATTATTAATATATTTAATTTAATAATAATAAAAATAAATAAAATAAAATAATTATTTAAAAATAAATAAATAAAAACTCTTATAATGTCTAAAATCTATCTTACAATACTGGAAATACTGCAGAATTGTTGCGCATATAGTTGAAAAAAAAAAAAAAAGATATCCAGATACTAAAATCAAAACTACATTTGAGAAATCTAAATAGTATGAATATGGGCCTTTCCTGAATAATTTTAGCATTGATTTATGTCAGAACTTATATAGCCCACATGGTAATATAAAGGAACTACTCAAATGTTTGGTAAAAGAAAAAAACAAAACAAACGTTATTACTATTATCACGTTTTTATTACTGCATTGTGCCATCCATCTTCTTCCTCTTATCTGAGGCCGGGTCGTGACTCTCAGACACAGAGGCTCTCCAGCGTGTCCTGGGTGTCCCCCGGGCCCTCCTCCCAGTGGGACATGCCAGGAAAAAAACCTCTCCAGGGAAGCGTCTAGGGGCCGTCCGGAACAGAAGCCCAAGTGACCTCAGCTGGCTCCTCTTGACGTGGAGGAGCAGCGGCTCTACTCCGAGCTCCTCCCATGTGACTGATCTCCACACCCTGTATATAAGGAACCACCCAGCCACCCCGCAGAGGAAACATATTTTGTCCGCTTGTATCCGCGATCTTGTTCTTTTGGTCATTACTACTTACATTATTTGTGTTTAAAATGTTATTACGACCACACTAGTGAATAAAAAGCTATGGCACGGCAGACATTTTGAATTCTGCGTTAAAACATTATAACGGCGCATGTTGTAAGTGTAGAAGCTTTGTTCCCTTTGTGGAGGAAGTCAAATACCACTTACAATTTGAAGTCACTTTTGCCGTCAGTTGACAAAGTTTCCTCGAAACCTCTTGGAACTCTCCAAAGTTCAAAAGACTAATTGAAATGGATGTGCCTATTGAAAAAAGTAGCAGCATTCCACAAATACTCGAATTGTTCCTTCACATTGCAAAACCTCCCACAGTCAAATGTATTTTTATTCTACGATATATATGGATATAGAGGGGACCTTGCCTTGTCACCCTTAGTAAACCACAAAGAATGGCTCTGCGTCGCTATTACATACAAAAGTAAATTGTTGCACTTCCATTTCGGCAGTGAGAGTGTACAATTACCCTCAAACGCCCTTTCAACTTTGACCTGATTAAATGCATGAGCTCATATCCCAGGACTCAGTTTTCAACATAAACAGAAAAAAAAAAAACAGTGCCGCTGACCTTATGTCTTTCCGTGCCATTAAACAAACTGGGACGTTACGTTAGCAAGAAGCCCACGTTAGCTTTTAGCGCCTTTTCACCCCGAGGCACAGTGCTTACAATAGCAGTCCCTGTCTTATACAAGGGGATATTTTCAGCCTCTAAAAGCACTATATCCGATAGGGACACTGCGGTGAATAAATAAAACTAGCTTGTTTGGTTTGAGCTAAACAACTGTAGTACGTGTTGTGTTTTTAAGGTAGTACAACGAAGGAACACGCGAGGATTTTAGCTGGCGAGGTGCAGCTAAAATAGTTTTCTAGCTTAGTTTTTATTCAGTGTTTATCTCTGCTGTGTCTCTGTCTCTCACAAGGATTACCTGGAATCATAGGGCCAAGTTTAAAGAAGGTTTAGACCTACTTGACAGTTTTTGCTATCTCTCCCAAAATGACAAATGCCATCAAATAATAAGCAGGCTGTAGCCGTAGTGTTTGACTTGCAGTTTTTCACGTAATTAAAATGGGGAGGCTGCTCGCTCCCTAATGTCAGAGGGATTTGGTTATCAGCAGCAGCTAAATGAGTCTCCATGAGCCGTGCCATAGTCTTAAGCATCACAACGGACGCACAATACAAAGTAGAACTGCACTTTTAGATAGAGGGCAATTTGGACAGGGTGAACGCACACAATGTTATTCAAGGTATAAATAAGAAATAAGAAGCATATAGTTTAAAAGTACAAATAGATTCAAAAAGTACACATTTTTACTAGGTTACTCCGTTAAATCAGATGCATTCACATTAGAACTGCTGCACGAGTTTAAGGTCTTTAATCTCGTATAGGTGTTGCAAATTATATTAGGGAATAAAAACGCCTGTAGTAAAGTTAAAGTAGCACTAAGGTCTGCCATCTGCTCGTCTCCATGGAGATTTTATTTCTTTGCCTGGATTGTTTAACTGTATGGCATTAAACTTGTCTATATCAAGCGGATGACCCCAAGTTACAGATCGGATCTGTGGAGAGGAAACCCAGCGTTTCCTTGTTAATATTATTTTTCTATCATTGTACCCTTTACAATCAACACTCAAAGCTGTTCTGTACAGATTACTACTGTTATACTGCCGTTAATGAAGACATATTGTGCTTGTGTGAGCTATATAGTTGCAATCTATGACACCCGTGGATTATTGTATTATAAACTGGACTTTTTAAGTTGCAATATTCATCTAAAACAGGGGTCCAAAGTATGGCCCAGGGGCTAAATGCGGCCCTCAGACCAGTCTTCATTGGCCCTCAAGCCTCCTGCTGAACTGGCCCAATTGATCATAAGTAGTACTTTTAACAGCAAATTAAACAATTTCTACCACTATATCCTCAAACATCACATTGCGGTGTGATATAGATCTAAAGTGGATGTGTTTCAAGCCTTATTAATACACAGCGGCTCTGTCAAAGCTGTGTTTAAAACACCGCACTGCACTGATCACCTGTCTATGGCCCTCCGCTTCGAATATGTTTTGAGATGTGGCCCTTGATTAAAAAAAAAAAAAAAAGTTTGGGAGTAGTAATAGCTGTAGAAGTATTATTTTTATTATGTAAAATTGAGTTTTCAGATCTTTGAACCATGTTGTAGTCATTTACACACATTTACACACCTGAAGTTGTATTTGGAGTGATTTGTGCATATTTCTTTTATTAACTTATTTTAGATTAGAGGTTATCTACTTCTACTTTTTTTAGGCACAAAAACAAGCGTGGAAGCATTATTTACCTGCTATTTACTGTAGTTACTTTCTACTTGTGATTTTATGTCAAAAGGTTGCCATGTTGGGGCTATGACTCCATCATAAAAAGGTCAACTTCTCACTATAACCAACAGATTGCGGTCGCCCTTCTCTCTAGGACGTGTCTCATATTGTTTTCAGCGCAGCAGGACATTTCAAAGTGTTACGCTGATCCATTCAAAGCGCTTAAAACTGACAACTTGAAATATACATAAAACGCTAAGAGAGACAGTTACCAAGTCCTGCCCAGAACGGAGAAAAAAAAGGCTGTTTTGAGATGCAAATATTTCATTAAAAGCAGTTGCACCTCCCAGATCTGTCGGCGTTGTCACATGACATCGCTTTCCTCTCAAAGCCCCAACGACGCCTGCGTTAATGAGGGACTATTTAACATCGAGAGAGAGCTGTACATGCGCTTGAATCAGATCTAAAAGGGTTAATACAGAAGCGTATATCGCCCAGGTTGCATTATTCTCCATATCTTAGAGTTTAATTACTAGGTTTAATCCCACTTAATTTGCCACAAAAGCTTATTACATTGCAAGTAAGAAAATAAAGCAGGGATATAATTGAATATATTATCAACTAATTTGCACATTTATGAGTAATTACTACTTACTTGTTGTAGCAGGACTTTCACATTAGTTGAAAGAAATATTACCTGTATAAATAGCATCATTAGTGTATTGTTTTAGAAATATTGGGTTTCAGTAATTAGATGTGTTGATTCAAAAGGTATTAAATATAACATTGGCAATTGCGATTTTAATAAGCACGCCGCACGTAAAAACACAACCTTAATGGAATTTGAATTTTTTTTTTTTTGTCACTACTAGTAACAACAGATGATTTCAGTATTCGTTTGTTCCTTTCATGTCCGCTGTGGAGCGAGGGAGTTTTTTGGTGGAGGGTACAGCGCAGTAAGTATGTTATTGCTTTGCCTGGAATGTTCCACAGTATGGCATTAAATGTATCTATCTCCGTGGGGTTAGAATGGTGACGCCACAAGGCCAAGTTACAGATTAGATCTTTGGAGAGGTGACAGCGATTTTAGGTGTTTTTGAGATTTTCAAAATGCTTAAACCAGACCTATTATGCAAAATAGACTTTTCAGAGCTTTTAAGCATGTTGCAGTGGTCCCTCACTATATCGAGGTTCACCTTTTGTGCCCTCACTGTTTTGTGGATTTTTTTAAATGCAATTTTGCATGTTTTTTTTTTTTTACAGCATATTGCACATTGTGTTCTGCATCCTGATTGGCTAAAGGACTGTAGACCTTTTTCAATCAATCTCCTCCGTGCCATGTCTCCTGTACAGTACAGAATGTGTTCAGCCAAATTTACATAAATGTCTGATCGCAGTGTGACTCTTAAGTGCTGTATGTTTGCAAGTTTTGTCCCCGACAAACTTTGAGAGTGTTTTAACAAGAGAGAAATATAAGAAAATGTTAATTGCTGTCTGAGAAAAGTGTATAAAGTGTGTGGTGAGGGGTTTTACAGCCTTTAAACATAAATAATAATTGTAAAAAATAAAGCTGATTATTTTGCGGACGGGGGACCACTGTATAGTTGTTTTCCTTTCTCATTCATCCTCTCGCAGTTGTTTTTGGAGTGATTTGTGCATATTCAAGCAATCTTTAATTGCTTATTTTCAATATCTCCATTTTCGCCGTCATACACCCACTGCTCTGTGCTTACTTCAATTTTATTTTCTCAATAGATGATACACACAGGATTCGGCAGCGTTGCATAGTCATTTTGCTACAATGAAAACAAATCCACTACTCCACTACCTACATGAGGGGCGGACAGCATGCAGCTCTTTGTTATGATGACGTTTAGGGCGATGTCAGCTCCCACTGGGCACCACCGTTTTCTAAGGCAGAAGTCAGCGGATTTGTTTCTATTATTAAGTCGTTTTAGATGAATATTGAGATTTAAAATGTGCAAATTATAATGAAATCATCCATGGGTGTCATAGATTCTAACTATATAGCAGACTCAAGATACATTCTAGGGAAAAGAGCAAAGTGCTGAACTCTCCATGAGAAAAGTTACATGGTAGATCTTTAACATCACCTTCACAATTTTAGCATTTTAGCATTTTAGTTGTGTCACGCAAGGTCAAGAAGTTTACTCCCCATCCACCCCACGGATATCAATGTCTCCCCCAGCATAGTCTACCCATCTCTCCTCATTTCTGTTTTGCTTAATCACATCCACTATCTCTCACATGCTGCTCGCTACCAAGAATATCGCAGAATTACGTAACGACTGTTGGGTCTCAAGCTGAGGTTCTCCCACCCAGGCGACTCCGCGCTGATGGCTGGTAATTTACACTGCAGGCTCCTGGATCTCAGCTAGGCTAAAAGTGACAGAGTAGAAGAGGAAAGCGCTGCAGAATGAAAACCCCGTGTGAGGGAGTGATTTTGACTAAAATTAAATCTGCTAATTTGGTTACGTCTCCGGGGTTTCGGTGTCTCGGGCTGATGACATAAATGGTGACGTAAGTTCTGCCATTACGTTCATCGATGTATAGTCCCTGATCTGATTGTCAAACGGGGTTATATTGCCTTGAATGCAATCCCGATGGAGGATGTTGGTAGGAGAAACATAAACTCGAGTATTCCAGAAGCTATTTTTGTTTGCTTTGGTGATGGTGGTGTGCAGATAAATAAAGTACGTACCTCGAATGTCCCTGTTGAATCCAAATGGATCTCCCAAGTTACGCATGGAAAAGTAGTATTGATGACATTTTTCACCTCTTTATGGAGGGCAGGACTGTAAAAAGGATTAAAAAACCTGTGATTTCAAATGGGACCTAGACAAAGGCTGGGTTTCCTTCTCTCCCCCCTGTCCCAGCATGCAAAAGACAGCAAATACAAAAGACAGCTTATTTTAAATGTGTGCGCACAGTAAGACTTCAGTGTGTGCAGAGCGGCAAATTTTAAACATAATGTGAAAAGATGACAAACTTATTCAGTAAACCGCGAGACTGGACAACAGCTCTTTGGGAAACTGAGTGAAACGCTGCAGACATCAGATGGGAGAGAGGGATTGCAGTTGTTAGGTGGAAGAGTGCAGACTGAGAGGAGAGACACGAAGGCGACAGGCGTTGAGGAAGGGCGACGAAACAAAGGGGGCAACCAGGGACATTGTTCAAATAGGCCTATGTGATTATTTTTAGCATGCATGGTGCATATGGAGGGTCTGTCACCTACTTGGCTGTTCGTACCTTCCCAAAAAGTCCCTGCAGGTGCCCTGGTTTCGTTAGCATATCTTTTCGTTGAGCGTAAAGTGTGTAAAGTCGTTTACCGATTCTGTGGGTTCCTTTCACAGTCCAAATACAATTACTTGGTACAAATGCAGTGAGTAGGCCAATAAAAATCTGTGTCCACCTTAACTTTTCAAGGACGCTAGAACCAACTGAGATGAATTTAATGGATTTATTTTTTTTATATTTCTGAAGGTATTTTTGTCTTTCTACCTTTCTCCTTCTTTAGTCAAAGGTTTTACTGATGGAACTGATTTATATGCCTGATACCATGAGTGGTTCTCAAACTGTGGTAGCTCCTTCAAGTGGTCCGTGGATCTCTCTGCAGTTCAAATATTTGGTGAATTTAGATTTAATCTGATACAAATGTTTGTCCTTGGTTAGATTTAGTATAGCAACTGTGCAGTCTTATTTTAGACCAGTGGTATTCGGAAGGCCAAGTATTTCATTACATGGCACTTGGAGTTGAAAGTTTGAGAAATACTGACCATGTTTAAGCACATTTGATGTCTATGTTGCACCTTCTCAACAAGGAAAGATTCTAAACTTTTTTCTTATTGAGGAGAAAGTCCTACAAGATTTCTGGGTTATTAATTTTTTATTTTTTTTTTTATCTCAATTATAGAGACTGTTATGACTAGGCCCGTCATGATAATTACTATATCGACTTATCGTTCATTATATGATTGATGGAACAATCTTTTAAAGGGGTCAGTATTTATCGAGGGTTATTTTCTTTTGTACTTTATTTTATTTTATTTATATAATACAGTCTAAGGTTACGATGTCAATATGGCTCACGTCGTTTGCGTTTGCCTTATATATAATCTACAATATTCCAGAAATGGTTGAACGGGCTAAACCTTGCATGACGCACAATGCACATTTAAAGTGTATTTTTAAATCTAATGTAGTTATCCATATTTCATTGGCAGAGTGCAGCTTCCTTCCACATCATTTTCTCTTGTTTCGTCTCAGGTCTCTCCCTCAGCTTCTCTGCCCTCTCTCCCTAACAGTTCCCATCTGTAGCGCGCCGTCTTCGTGCTTATAAAGCTTTTAAACGCCGCAGCTCTACAGAGGCTGTGGCTGTGCTCGGGGGAGCGCAGCCTGCTGACCTGAGGTGATTCTGAGTAGCTGCCTCTCAGGAGGAATCTCGCTTCTCTTACATGGCAACTTTGCTTTCAGACAGCAGCGCGCACATGCTAGTAAAGGCCCACTTTTCTCCCCCTCTCGCTCCAACACTGATGAATTCTTTTTCTTCTCAGCAGGTCCCACATGGTTCTTTGATCACCACGTCTATTTTTACAGTTGACACCTAGAATAAAACTAATAGAGCATGTAGACGCTGGTATGTGGAGTATGTGGATGTGACCACGTCTGTTTTGGCTTTCCATGTATTAATAGATTTACAAACGTCATGTTGAATGTGTGTGAATGTACGAAAATAGACCAGCATGACAAGAACAAGCTAATAATCATAACAAAAGCAAAATAGAAAAATAAATAGCATAAAATGTTATGTATTTAAGACAGTATATGAAGAAGTGGACTGAGGGAGTGTGATGTCACCCATAGCGTTCAGCTTCAGTCAAATGAAGCTCATCAAGGCTAGCAGTTATAGGACCGAAGTTGGAGCCAAATTCCATATTAGGAATTTCGACCATAAGTATCATAGCAACCAAAGAGCCAAATAAATCCAGAGCGTTGAAGGTAACGTCCCTTCTCTGGTTTAGCAGGGAGCGAGCGCTTAGCAACGCTGTCAATCAAACCTGTTGCTAACGCTAGCGGGAGAGACCTCAGGGAAACAAGATGCCTGATATTTTTTGTTATTAATCTTGATATTTTGAGTTATAGACACAGTGGCCAAATAAAAATAGCAGGATCATGTAGAGCTGGTTAATACGGTCATTTAAACACCAAAATGATGAGCCTGACAGCAGCAGTTACAGAGAGAGAAGCAACAGTTTTTCAATGTAAAGTGAATTGGAGCCAGAGTGGTTGGAGCTGGAACATTAAAACCACTCACCACCACTAATACATTTAGTCACGTGGTGCTAGATTAGCTTATGTAAATTAATGTTTTTAGTTGTAGAGTTTCTTGATTTGAACGAGCTGAAAGTGAAAGCTAAAACATTTACAAACCATGAACATTGGACTTTGGGACGCTCAATCAATATTACACATAATTTAAAAAAAAATCCACATTATTGAATTTGTTTATGTTTTTTGTTTTTAATACATATTTTACACGTCAGTCTGTTTGAAAATATGATCGTAGTACTTTTTTATATAGTCTAGATTCTCCCTTACATCCTGCTACATTGAAAACCACAGGGTCTTTCTCAGTGTGTTTTCACCTGATTGCTGATTGGATGTTTCTTGCTCGAAATCTCACAAAAAGCAGTCCGTCGACCTGTTGCGGCAGCACATTTGGAGGGGAGGATGTGCTTAGTCATAGCCCATTTGCCACGAGGACACTTAACACGCTCAATTAGTTTGTCTGTTTTCACTCGTCAGTCATTTTAACAGTGATCGTCGTCTGCACTGTATGAAATAATTACAGCCCGCTTCCTGTAAACTGATCCTCACCTGTGATTTCCTCTGCGCCGGCACAAGCCTGTTATTATGTGTATGCACAACACAGCCACAATTTAGCTGTCACCGGCCTGTCTGTGTGCACACAGCGGCCATGTTGGTCAAGCGTGGCATTAGTTTCCCAAATTCCCCCTGATTTTGTAGGATTTTAGAGGATTACCAGGAAGCTCAGGCCTGTTCTACATTTGTGGCGCTTTTGTGTATTTGTAGTGATTGACAAAGAGCTTGTTCCCAAACATCTGTAAGGGATTTTTGATATGTCTTTAATCTATAGAGCTTGGGATTGTGTCGTCACACATAACAGAATTTCTGTTAGCTTAATGTTGAATCATTTGAGATTTTAGCTGGTTTTCTGTTTCTCAAATGTGATGATGTCGTAATCTGAGTTGGAGGGCAAAAGCATAGACTGTGCATATGAATGGACATAGCTAACGTGCTAGCTGCAGCTTTCTTAACAGGAAGTTTTCATTGCCGTGCTTCTGACTCCATCGACTCACAAATCATGCTGCAGTGAGCCTCACCATTTGGATCTTAAAATGCTCATATTAACCCGCTTTACATGATCCTGGTATTTTTAGTTTGCTATTATGTCCATAAATCAAGATATCAACATTAATAACAGACAAATCAGGTGCCTTCTTTCCCTGAGGTTAGCAACAGGTTTGATTGACAGCGTTGCTAAGCGCCTGCTCCCTCCCTAAACCAGCAGTGCGGGCGGGAAGGGGCGTTACCTTCAACAGCCTCGCTCCAGATGGGCTCTCCGGTTGTTGTGATACTCGCGGTCAGAGTTCGGCTCCAAATTCGCCCCATAACTGCTAGCCTCAATGACCTTTACTTCACTGGAGCCGAACGCTACAGGTGACATCACACTTCCTTAGTCCATTTCTTTACACAGTCTATAGCTGGGAGGCAAGAGTCAGATTCCCCTATTGATTACATTGTACTTTGTCATAAAATATCCAAAAGGTAAATTCACAAATGTTGAACCTGATTATTTCTATTAGCGACTAGACCTGAGAACTCACTGTATTGCACCACAAACCTGCATTTCAGCGATAATCATTTTAACTGCCCCCATCTGTATTAGATATAATTGGCCTATGGAGTGTTGTGATGCCATCTGAAATCCAGCAATTAAGACGCTAAATACCAAACCTACCAAAATTTTCTGACACTATAGAATGATAAACATATTTTCCAATAGCGACCCAGCAGTTTATCGACTCTTTTGAACATTGTTTTTGCTAATGCATGTCCATGGATGCTTTGCACACTTGCTTCAAACATGCTGGATTTTCAAAGTAATATTTGTTTTTTGGCGATCCATCCTGAGTTCTATTGATCTCATATCTGATTGGGAATATAAAAAAAACAAAAAAGAACTTAGTTGTTAGTGTTGTTAAGATGTAAATCTGTTTATAGCTCCAGATTGACTCTCATATAATACAAGTGAGTCCCAAGCCAAACTCTAATTTCAAGCCTGGATAAATGGGCGCATTTATATAGCTAGAGAAATCAGATAACTGTAATCAGATAACTTAATAACTAGCTTTGATTATTGCTGTGCGTTTATTTAAAGGGCCCGTATTACGCTATTTTCTGATCTATGTTATAATGTTGTTTCCTTCGCAAACATAACTGCAGTTGTGTTTTGTTTCGTTCACACATATTTACCGAAGCTATTTTCTCAAACCGAAAACACCTCGTGATGTCATGTGGTAATACAGGAAGTGCTCCAACATTACAACATGGCTTAAAGCTCACTTATGTAAGATAGGACCATTAAGTGCTTGTCAAAAATCTTAAAATCCAAACCTCCAGCTGTAGCCATATGTTTTAGTTCATTAAATTACGTTGATGGTTAAAATAGCACGTTCTTTGCAGTTATTTTCCTTGTTAGCATTTGCACAGGTGTTGAATAAATCTGAGTTTGCTTACATGCCGTTTCAGTAATCGTGAAATCAGATAATGATTCGATTTTGGGTGTGCAAGAACATGGCTATAGCAGAGTGTTATCTAACAGTGTGCTAAGAGGCTATTCGAGAGGAACTTGGTGTGATTCCTGAGAAAATAATGAGTATAAAACAAACCAATGCAGCGACATAGAGGTAATTTCCTCTAAGTCACTGTTTCGGCAGTGAGACAACTGCTTTTAGCTAAATAATGAGTCAACAACACAAGATATGATTATTGATGCTGGGACCACAGGAACCATTTTCAACAGGAAATACAAACGATTTTATAAACCTCAGAATATCCATTATGCACCACGACTGCTCAAACTCAAACTTTTATTTTATGAAGACACGGAAGACAGATAATGGACCAGATTGTAATTTAATAAGAAAAACAAAAGCAGACATATGTTTCACTTAGGGCTTTACTAATCCATGGGTTTCATAATGATGGAAAATTAGGACCGTTGCCATGGCAATTAGCAATTCAAAACAAAATATTACATCTTTGAATGGTGAAAAGTCCTCAAAATGTTGTCTGCAAAAGAGTAGGTTTTTAGTTGAAAGCAGGTTAGATGATTGATGGTTAGATCTCCTCAAATAGTTATTTTAATAGATTCATTTTTCAGACAAAGTTTTAGCTTGTTTTCATGCCTGATAGTTTCGACTGCTCACTAGCGCTGTTCTTCAGAGTGGTCACTTCGACTTCGACTTCTTCAGGACAGTATCCCAGGTGTGTGAGAGTAAAAAAGCCCCCTTGTCCCGGTTTAAAGTCCCGTGGGCATGTTTCGTACTATCACGTCACCACTCTGAGGAAAATCCATAGACTGCAACATGCTAGCTGCCCCGTTCCAAATAGGAAGTGAGCATGGGTGCGCTTATGGCTCCATCAACTTTGGCTCCAATTCACTTTACATTGCATGATCTTGGTATTTTTATGCCGTCATTGTGTCCAGAAATCAAGATATGAATAATAATAACAGACAAACCAGTGATGCAGGCGGGAAGGAGCGTTACCTACAACAGCTTGGCTCCGGATTGGCTCTTTGGTTGCTATGATACTCATCGTAATTCCTAATATGGAACCCCTATAACTGCTAACCCCGATGAGCTTTATTTGACCAGACAAACCTCAGCCTACTCTCCTCAAATATGATTTCTGGAAACTGTCTAAACATAGATCGCTTCATCTGGGACGGCATCTGGCTTAAAAACCTTTCAAATCCACAAATTAATTGCTGTGGTGATCCCAGGAGGAGGATTATTTTAATTAACACTCTAAAAGTTTGCGATCACGAATAACTTTTTACGCTCCTTGAGTCCAGTGGAGCGTTTACCGAGAGAAAAACAAGATTCTTTTTGCACAGAGTTGTTACAATCCCCAAATGTGAACCAGCCAATTTGTTGTGTTTTGTATAATTAATGAAAGTATTGTTTTGCTCCTGATTGGCCATTGTCGAACACACATGCTCTGAATTCATCTGCTTTTTCTGCACAATTAGACACAAACCTGTTCCCTGACATTTCAACAATCATGTTTTACACTCATTATTTTAGTGGCAGTTTACTTCATTATTACCGTGAGCCAGAGGTCTCAACTTAGTTATAATAAGTCTGTGTCTTTGAATTTTTTTTTTTTTTCAAATCTTATTTTCCAATAAACAGATGGCCCCTGTCTGATCCTTTCTTATCATTACCATGGCAACCACACATCCAGGTGAAGAAATTGTCTTTTCATCAGATCCGGGCTACTAAAACACAGTATCTATTGTACATAAATACGCTTGCATCTGGAGAACCTATTAAAACTAGAGATAAACACGCAATATAAAGAAAACTGAAGCATGATTTGAAACCAGATATGAATGTGAAATAAGTTTGTGCACAGTGACCACCAATGCATACTGTTGTTGTGTCCTTATGCAAGACACTTAACCCACTTTTAGATTGTTAGCCCATTTTACAAACGTATCCTAGCGAATAAGCGGTGGTTTGAGTACACATAGAATTTACAATAACGCCAGACAGACTCTCACATAAGAATACAAAGCAGTGTTCATTAGAGCTATTCATGGGTTCCAGCTTCTTGGTTATGCAACCTATGCAAGGACTTTTTCCACATTCAAAAGATATAATATTTTGTTTTAAATTGTTGATCGCTATGGCAACGGTCCTAACTTCTCATTATTCTGAAACCCGTGGATATGTATAAGGTTCAGTAAGAACTTTAAGCAGTTTGAAAATATCCAATGCAACTAAGAAATGCTGAGTCTGAGTTCATTGTGAGAGTCCAGGAACCTAGTCATAGTATTAAAAATTATAATTATTCATTTCCAGAACATTTTTAAACTGTCAGCAACTTTACTAATTATCGTGATATTATCGTCAATCGCAATTATCTGGCTATGATAATCGTGACATCAAATTTCAATATTGTTCTATGTCTAATCACAACATACTATAGGGCAATACTACTTAAAACAGTTGGAAGCTAAAATTCGTAAGGTTAAAATGCTGATTTTTGTTATAATATAGTCAATTCTAGGGTCTAGTCTTACATAAATAAGTATAGTATAGTATATTATAGTAGTAAGTACAGTATTTGTGAATTTACCTTTTTGATATTTGAAAATACAACGTAATCAAATCATGTGTTTTAGCTTCCGGTTGTGCCGTTTTGCAAATGGTTGAGGAATCAAAAATGTGAAATTGTTAGTAATCGCCATGGCAACAGTCCTAACTTTTCATCATTCTCGACCCATGTTTGTTTGTTTTCTGCTCTGTTCTATTTTAGTCTCATCAGATTTAAAATACTTGACGTATATTGTTACTGGAGACTTCTTGACGTATTAGTTTACATGTCATTTATACCCCTCCGCCATCTTCCCGTCATTATCAGCTCCATTTTTCATTTGACCACGTCTTTTCATTTCTCCTTCAGCTGCAGATAAAGCGATACAAGTTTGAAAGTGCTTTTGACGAGCCCATGATGGATGAGGAGAGAGTACAGACACTAAATTATAACAGGAAACTACCTTTATAGTATAGTTCAGTAATATACTTCAAAGGGCTCATATTACACCATTTGGTTTTCTATGTGATAATGATGTTTCCTCATAAGTAACAAACAGGACCTTAAATGTTTTTGCTGTTCAATGTAACATCAGTACATGGGGACTAAGTCAGATTCTGTAACTCTGAAGTAAAGCTATATCAAAATTATGCCATATACTTTTGCAATTATTTCTACTAGTACTTCAAGTTTGACTACAGCTACTATTTAAACTACTCCCCCTCTATATACTACTGTACTAGTGCTATACTACTATTCTTATTCATGGACTTCAACTTTCTGATTAAAGTTGTGTTATTTATTTTTTTTTTTCAGATTTTTAATTGCTGCTACTACTACTACTACTACTACTACTACTACTACTACTACTACTATTACTAATATAACTACTACTACATATAGTTTTGGGAACTGACAGATTTAAATTGTCATTACTGTACGCCTCTTCCTATACTACAACTACTACAACATATCTACTACTACCACTAGCCTATTACTCACAATATGCTACTACTACTACTACTACTACTACTACTACTACTACTACATATAGTTTTGGGACCTGACAGATTTAAATTGTCATTATCGTACTCCTCTGCTTACAATACAACTACTACTATAACTACCTCTACCACTACCACATCTAGCCTAATCCTCACAAGATACTATTACTACTACCACTACTACTACTACTACTACTACTACTACTGCTACTACTATTGCTACTACTACATATAGTTTTGGGACTTGACAGATTTAAACTGTCATTACTATACTCCTCTGCTTACAATACAACTACTACTATAACTACCTCTACTACTAGCACATCTAGCCTAATCCTCAGAAGATACTATTACTACTACTACTACTACTACTACTACTACTACTACTACTACTACTACTACTACTACTGCTACTGCTGCTGCTACTACTTCTGCTTCTACTCAGGGTTCCCTACAATAGATATTACAAGAAAAAAAGTCAAACTCCCCTGCTGGTGGCTGCTGCTACTAGTACTACTACTACGTCTACTATAACATATTGTTTTGGGACCTGACAGATTTAAATTGCTGTTACTGTACTCCTCCTTTAAACAGCAACTACGACTACAACTACTACTTCTACTACTACCCCATGTAGCCTAATCTTACACACTCATTTTTGGGGCTGGTAAAAACCCAACACTAATAATTTACATCACACATTTTAATCACTGCACTTTGTACAATTGCCAGTACTTCCCATTGATCCAAATCTCCGCTCAGCCGGTGTTTACAATCGCACATGAAGTCCCGTTCAATAAAGATGTGGAAAGTGTCCTCCTCGAGACCGCTTCCTACGAGCTCCCAGTGCCTTCTATTTTTATAAAAGTGGATGCGGAGAGCTCCCGTACAGTTCTTCTCACTGGTATTTCTTTCTGCTGTCATGTCAGAAGAATCAATGCACTCTCTCATGGCTCTATATGAGTGATGCTGGGGATTATTCACTTAGGCCAATTAGGCTCAAAAAGGAAAGAGAGGATCTGGTCTAAACAAAGGGACTTGTCAGAGTAGAGCGGTTTGAGTTAGTAAATTATAGTTTTTGAGTGAGATTTGGAAGAATGGTGGATCTGCGTAAAGCATCAAAAGAGAATGTAATTTAACACAAGACAAAGCAGAGCCAAAAACAGCCTTCATCTAAACTTGAAAGACCAAAACGACTTACAATTTACTAATTATGTTCTTTGTGAATAAAAAAGTTGTTGTTTTTTTTACTTGTCTTTGATTGGTAACTACACGGTTTGTTATAATGTTTGGTCAGCTTCCCATTTCCTGGTGAATTTTAGGGAAATGAGATTCAAAATTGTAAGTGTGTTTTTCAGTCAATTAGACTGTATTATTTTGTCCATGTTATGTGACAATGTACTAAATGTATCAGATGTTATATATGTGTTCTCATTATTTGTCACAGAATTAAAAGTTATACAAATATTATTATATAATCTATGAATATATTTTAATGTTAATACAGTAATTAACAAATAAACATTTATTTACAAAAAAAATAAAATACAATAAAAAATACATTTTTAAAAATCTAGAAAAAAGATATATATTTTTTAATTGAATTATTTAATATAATAATTTAAACTATAATGAATTTAAATGTTTTACATAATTTGACCCACATTGTTGCATTTAATCAATTTTATTTGAATTAATAGTAAAAAAAGGTTTCAAAGGCATAGACTATATACCGCTAGCAGCTGCGTTCCAAATAGGAAGTGAGAATGAGCGTGCTTCCGGCTCCATCGTCTCTAGCTCCAATTCACTTTACAGTGAAAAACTGTCGTCTGTCTCTCTGTAACTGCTGCTGTCAGGCTTGTCATTGTGGTTTTAAAATGTTCATATTAACCCGCTCTACATGATCCTGATATTTTTATTTTGCTATTGTGTCCGTAAATCAAGATATGAGCAAATCAGGTGCTTTATTTCCCCGAGGTCGCTCCCGTTATCATTAGCAACAAGTTTGATTGACAGCGCTGCTAAGGGCCCACTCCCTGCTAAACTAGCGGAACAGGTGGGAAGGGGCATTACCTTCAACAGCCTCACTCTGGATTGGCTCTTTGGTTGCTATGATACTTACGGTCGGAAGCCCCATATTCACCCCTGATGAGCTTCATGTGACTGCAGCCACACTCCCTTAGTCCATTCCTTTACACGGTCTATGTTCAAAGGCAGTAATCCAAAATCACTGAAAGCTTTCCTTATATCAGTTACAGTGGTGTGGTACACAGTAGGCCCGTCCTCTGTTGCCGCAGTAGTAGTAACAGTTATGGCTCAGATGAAAGTACGTCTGCGATCATATCCTCTCGAGGGCCGCAGTGTTTTGCTTGAATAGCCTTTGTCTGTCTTTACGAGCTTTACCAACGACCCATTACTTGGTCAAATATGCTTTTAGACAAGAACACTGGCATCCATATTTAATGCTACTGTTTGTTTGCTAACTCTTTCTCTCCAGAGGGCTATTGTTGCCGCTGTACTCTCTGTCTAAGCGAGCATTCAGATCCAGCTCACTCTAAAACACAGTCATGATACGTGAAATAACTACAACGCAGTGTACAGTTGGTATGGAGATGTTTGCACTATTTTTTAGCGTGTACTCCACTTCGTGTTAACAATGTGCTAGAGATATACAGAAAAATATGCACAGATGGTTATTTCAATTGAGTAGATATTTGACTTCACAGATTTCAAATTATTTAAACCGAAATAAAGATACACTTCTTCAACAACTTTCAAAATCACGACTTGACCCAACAGAAAACTATATATTAAAGAAGATTACACTGCAAAAAAATGATAGCACTTCACAGCATGGGAATAGCATAACCAGATAGAAAAAGCAGTTTTTTTTATTGTATTTTATTGCAAAACATGTGTTCTAATGTGAGCGGGGTTGCATCTTTACAACCCTCACTCTTATTTAGCCTGAGGTAGGGCCTCCTGTTTGTTTCCATGGAAATATTGTTCCTTTGATCTTCCACAGAATGGCCTATAACCCATCTATCTCAATGATTTTAGCTACTGTCCTCACGTGCCATCTCCAGAAAGTTACACACTGTACCTTTAATAGTACTTCAAGTTTCATTGTTGTAAGTCCATGTTATTGACTCAACAGGACACATCTCTCATTCTACGTTATTTCAATGTGATTAATCTTAACCCAGTGTGAAGACTTTTGGTTTGTATATGTAATGCATTATGGATATGCAATTTCATATATGGGTGAAATTCAAAATGTGTGTGCACTCTATGGGTCCTCTTTATTTAAAGGAGTTACTGCAGCCCTGTACTCCACCCAGTGCTCTGAGGTCAGCGAGGCTCAAGACCAGACGTGACAGAGCCTTTTCTGTGGTAGCACCCAGTCTATGGAACAGCACCCTCTGCCTGTCAGATCCTCTCAGTCTTTAACGCAGTTTCAAACTAGACTGAAAACCCACCTCTTCTCCCTGGCATTTAATTCTGTCTTGACAGGCTATCTTGGTATTTTATTGTAGGGTTCCTCGAGAGCTTTGCCTTCCAGGTGAAGAAGGAGCTGAGCCGGATTTACCGGTCAATCTTCGTTCCTACCTCACCTATGGTCATGAGCTTTGGGTAATGACCGAAAGGACATGATCGTGGATACAAGCGGTCAAAATGGGTTTCCTCCGCAGGGTGGCTGAGCGCTCCCCTAGAAATAGGGTGAGAAGCTCAGTCACACGGTGGAGCTCAGAGTATAGCCGCTGATCCTACATGTCGAGAGGAGCCAGCTGAGGTGGCTTGGGCATCTGTTCCGGATGCCTCCTGGACGCCTCCCTGGGGAGGTGTTCTGGGCATGTCCCACCAGGAGGAGGCCCCAGGGAAGAACCAGGACACACTGGAGGGACTATGTCTCTCTCGGTTGGCCTGGGAATGCCTTGGGGTCCCACCAGAGAAGCTGGAGGACATGTCTGGGGTGAGGGAAGTGTGGGAGTCTCTGCTTAGACTGCTGCCCCCGTGCCCCCCGTGACCCAGGCAAATGGATGGATGGATAGATGGATGTAGTGTTCCAATCTATTGTGTGATCTGCATATTTGTTTTTTGTTGTCTTTATAAATACATTTTATTTTTATTTTTTTTATGAATAAAATGTATTGTTCCAGTTACTTCCACCCAACTACCATGCATTTAAAGTGCAAAAACCCATACTTTTTTAACTCCTCTTCTTGACTTTCCACAGATGAAATGTGTAACTTTATATGGCGTATAGTATAAGCAACAGAAAGCACTGCAGTCTATGGATATCAAACATTTACACTGTTATTGGTGTCTCTTGAGTATTCAACCAGTGCTTGGAGGAACATACTCTCACAGCCTCAGAAGAATACTAATGTAATGTGGACAGGCGCTGACAGGGTAATTCTTACTTGTGCATAGTAAATGTAGGGATCGTATGGGCAGGTGCACTGTGCTGTTATCAGGGCTGACCTCCTGTTTAAAGCTGAGGAAAGGTTAATAGAGGTCACACCACGGACCCGGCGTCAGGTCAGACTGCCTCTCTGCATTTGCTTTGCTCATAATAAGCGGTTGAGAATGTTTGATCAAGTTAGCGCTGAGACTGATATGCAATTTTATTCTTTCTACAATATGCTACTGTGCAAAAACACTGGTCAAGTATAAAACTGATATTAGATTTTGTGGGTCAACCTGTCTACCAATGTTCAGATTTTGTAATTATGGGTTTACTGTGTAGTACACTGAATTATGTCCTGTACATAACAAAAGAAAAATCAAATCTGTCAACAAAATGGACAAAATGTTGTATGAGTGAAGACTTTTCGCTGCTCATCCAAGCCACTTCTTCAGTTCTGGTCAGATTTTTGGTAGAATTGTATAAAGAAGTGGATTGGGCAAATGTGATGTCATCCATAGAGTCAAATGAAGCTCATCGAGGCTAACAGTTATAGGGCCCAATTTCGATCCGAGTTCCATATTTTTAGAAGTTCGACCACGAGTATCATAGCAACCAAAGAGCCAATCCGGAGTGAGGTTGTTGAAGTTACCTCCTGTTCCTCGCACACACTGCTGGTTTAGCAGGGGGCTGGCGCTTAGCAACACTGTCAATCAAACCTGTTGCTAATGCTAGCGGGAGCGACCTCATTTGTCTGTTATTAATGTTCATATTGATTTATGGACACAACAGTAAAAAAAAAATACTAGGATCATTTAGAGTGGGTTAATACAAACATTTTAGACCAAAATGACGAGCCTGAGAGCAGTAGTTACGTACACAGGGGCAACAGTTTTTCTATAGAAAGCGAACTGGAACCAGAGTCGATGGAACTGGAAGCGCACTCATGCTCATGTTCTATTTGCAACGCAGCAGCTAGCAGGTTAGCTATGTCCATGTATATATACAGTCTCTGATTGTAACACTTTTTACAGTTTATCATTTTACATGACTTTGTAACATCATGTACATTAATATGCATTAAGAATAGTATAAGTTTAAAAAAATGAATTTATCGTGGTACAATATTATCACACGCTTATAGGATCATAATTCAAATGTCCTAATATCATAGTAGTAAGCAGTAGTAAGAATAGGATAGGAAATAGTTAAAGTAAAAGTTGAATTAGCAGCAGAATAAGTATTTACAAGTAATTAGCTGCAAGTCAGAATTTAGGATAAGTATACCCTAAAAAAAAACAACATATTACCAACTTTATGTAACCAAAAAAATCTAATAAATAATTGGTATTTTCTCCATTTTCTCCAACTCAAACTGCCACGGGCACTTTCCGACATTAATTGCGTTAAAATCTGTCATCCAGAAAGGCTTTAAGAAGTCTTGCTTTTGACAATTATTTTAAGTTGACTGTAATTCTCAGATTAATTTGAAATATTCTTGACACTAAACATGAAATATGAAATCAGCTTTCTGCCATTCTGTCATTGAGGAAAAGTACAATAGCTGCAGCTAAAGGGCACTTCTGAAGCGTGTTTTGTACTAACGCTCTGTCAGGATCAGATGAATGCAGACGTTTTTAGGGCGCCTATTACATGACTGGAGGGTGCTTTAAGTACACATTTTCACTTATTGACTCAATCGCAGCTGGTGTAATAGGTCAGTTTGGTGTCAGTCGTAGCATCAAACAGTATATTAATTCACTTGGCCCGTTTCTCACTGGTTGCGGAGTGTGTGCTGTCACTTGTATTTGTTTTCATTGGAATTTTATCTACACCTCCAGTTTAATATCATAGACTGTATATATAAATGCACATAGCCAACCTGCTAGCTGGAGCGTTCCAAACAGGACGTGATCATTGGCGCGCTTCCGGCTCCATTGACTCTGGCTCCAATTCACTTTTTACTGAAAAAACCTTTTACCTCTCTCTGTAACTGCTGCTGTCAGGCTCATAATTTTGGTCTCAAAGTGTTCATATTGACCTGCTCTACATGATCCTAGTACATTTATTTTACTATTGTGTCTGTAAATCAAGATATGAACATTAATAACAGACAAATCAGGCACCTTCTTTCCCAGAGGTCGCTCCTGCTTGCTTTAGCAACAGGTTTGATTGACAGCGTTGCTAAGTCCCCAGTCCTTGCTAAACCAGCGGTGCAGGCGGATTGGCTCTTTGGTTGCTATGATACTTGCAGTCGGTATTCCAAATATTGAACTTGGCTCCAAATTTGCTTTTGTAGCTGCTAGCTTCGATGGGCTTCATTGACTGGAGCTGAATACTATGGGTGACGTCACACTCCTTTTTTGATCATGCTTTCAACTTCTTTATACAGTCTATGTCAATACAATATACACACTACTACATTACTACTTATCTTAGGTATTCATGATGAATTTATCTGTGGATTTTCTTAAAAGTAAAGAATATAACTACAGTGTTCCCTCGTTTATCGCTGGGGTCACGTTCTAAAAATGACCCGCAATAGGCGAAATCCGCAGAGTAGTCAGCTTTATTTTTTATACATATTCTATATGTTTGAAGGCTGTAAAACCCCTCACCACACACTTTATACACTTTAATCAGACAGGAATTAACATTTTCTCACATTTTTCTCTTGTTTAAACACTCTCAAAGTTTAAACCTTCGTAGGTGCCTTCGTCAGTGCAGAACATTTCATCGACTTTGTGGATTTTGTCGGGGAAAAAAACTTGCAAACATACAGCACTTAAGAGTCACACTGTGATCCAACATTCATGTAAATTTCGGCTGAACGCATTCTGTGCTGTACAGGAGACATGACACGGAGGAGACTGATGGACAATGGTCTACAGTTCCTTAGCCAATCAGGAAGCAGAACACAATGCACGTTCATACTCTTATACAAAATTATCCAAAAAAAACCTGCGAAATAGTGAAGCCGCGAAAGGTGAGCCACGATATAGTGCGGGACAACTGTACATATTCTGTGAGTATCAGATTACATATTTGATGGTAGTTGAAAATCTATACCTATTGCAACAACATGGCTTAAACCCAGAAACCGCAAGCTCAAGACTATCTCTATGCTTACTACTTTTATGGCTACTACAAAACTGCTACTACTACTGAACATTGCTGCTGATATGTCCCCAGCTGTGGTAAAATTACCCCTTAGTTAAAACAAGAAAACCATTTCCGCCGTGGTATTACTGGCCTTGTTTGTGACGGATTGCAGCTCCGTACAGAAGTGCTGAGCTGGTGATCGGTCTCAGCTGGCTCTTCTCCTAATGACAATGGGAGCGTAACATTGAGCCAATCTGATGGAGACAATAGATGAACAGGGAGATGTGATGTGAATGGGCGTTTTACCTCCATAAGGCTCTCTAACTCGTGCTGACACAATAAACACTGCAGAGACTTTCACACAGTCAGATATGCTGGATACATATCTGTGAACTCAAATCATTTTCAAGCAAAGGGAGTGTGCGAAAACATTCCATATTATGAACAGTAGGTAACCACCTTCTGATGCAAGGTGTTTCTGTATTTTGTCAGGTGTTTTCTCCCTGATACTCAACGTACTTCTTTGCCTAACTGAAAGTGTACTTTACAGTGTAGTTTACCACTAACTTTAATCTTATATTATAGCAGCCTAGACTATACACGTTTCCTGTTCATGTGCTTCATCCCGTTTGTAAGCGACATCTTGAGGACTTTTGTAAATTCAAGAGATTCAATATTTTGTGTTATATCGTCAATTCCTATGGCAACCAGGGTATATTTTTAATCATTCCGAAACCCATGGATAAAGACTAAGATTGTTGTTTTCTCCCTGTGTTCGGACTATAAAGAAGTAGACTGTGACATCACCCATAGCGTTCAGCTCCAGTCAAATGAAGCTCATCGAGGCTAGCGGTTATACAGGTGAATTTGGAGTTGAGTTCTGTATTTGGACTTCTGACCGAGAGTATCATAGCAACCAAAGAGCCAATCGGGAGCAAGGCTGCTGAAGGAAACGCCCCTTCCCCACCTACACTACTAGTTTAGCAGGGAGCATGCGCATAGCAACGCTGTAAAACAAACCTGTTGCTAACGCTAGCAGGAGGGACCTCGGGCAAAGAAGGAGCCTGATTTGTCTGTTATTATGTTCATATCTTGAGTTAACGACACTATAGCGAAATAACAATGCCAGGATCACGTAGAGCGGGTCAATACAAACATTTTAAGACCAAAATGATGAGCCTGACAGGAGCTGTTACGGAGAGAGGGTTGACAGTTTTTTTTTTAATGTAAAGTGAATTGAAGTCAGAGCTGGAAGTGCCCATAATCACTTCCTATTTAGAACGCGGCGGCTAGCAGGTTAGCTATGTCCATTTATATATACCATCTATGTGAGCAACACTCAAACTATCACTGCTTTTCACCTGCTTGTTATGCGGTGCCATTTTGGGGACGGTTTGCCACTAAAAAAGATATAACATTTTCTTGCAAATTGTTAATTGCTATGGCAACGGCCCTAAATTTGCATCACCGTGACACCCAAATACCCCGACTAGAGTGACAGAAGTACTTTATTGTTGATTAAACTCCAGCCTTATTGTGGCTTTCATCTCTGATCCCATTGTTAATTGTTGACGGGGCTGTGGAGCGGGTGACATGTGGATGACACAGCTAAACGCTTGTGACAAAGATAATGAAAACAAGAGTGTTATGTTGCTGCCAGCACAGATGTTGGGGATTGTTTTGGAGACTGTGGCCGTTGGGTGGTCTGGGGGAAGAGTCTGGTGAGCTGCAGATTCAGGGCACGCGGTAATGAAACAAAACACTGACAGGGATCTCAGCTGGACATGTTTTGCCAACAACTGAGACAAAATCACAACATCCTGGCACCGAGTGAAATCCAATATGGCCACTGAGGAGACGCTGGATTCATTAGGAAGGAAACGAACTTGAATAATCAATTAATGCACTGGTGTGTGTGTCTGCTGATTCAAAGGCAAAAGCTTTTTAACTGGCTAAAGTACAATTTGGAAGATGATCCCATTTCATTTATTTTTCAGTGTTTAGCCAAAAGTACATTTTATTATTTCTATAAAGGGAACCTTTTTTTTTTTTTTTGGCTTCTAAACTGTGTACAGGGTGTTTTAATTCAATCGACTACTGTTCTTAGTGGTAATTTTCATTCAAACTAAGTATATTTGCAGCTTTCTGGTCAAAAACATATACAAATGAGCATGTCCTGGCTCCAGTAGCTGATTTTAAGTGCTTGGTGACATCACACAAGACTGTCCTGATTACACACACCTGGCTGGAGGGGCGGAGTTTGAAGTGTGGATACCTGTTAGACCAGTTACAGTGTTTTTACACCTCTAAACACAGCCCAGTCTCTTCTTCAGTCGCCCAGGTACTGCCCAGGTTATCAAATGTGGTTGTGGGTGGTGGTTAGGTGTTTAATGACAGTATTGTTAGCCAATGATGTAATACATGCGTAGCAGTTTCAGTTTCATAGTAATCATTGAAGGTGTATGGAGTTTAAAACACAGTGGAGCACTTCCTGTTTTACCACATGATGACATCACAAGGTGGAACAGTGTTTCAGTTTGAGAAGGGAACATGAAAAATAGGCAGGATTTGCGTTAAACATGTGTAAATCAAAATGGTCCCTTTAAATATGTAAAGGTTTGCACTTTTCTATGCAGCCCCAAACCTGGCTCAAAAATCCAATATTTTCAGCCCTTCGCAGCTTCCTCCTCCTCCTCCTCCTCCTCCTCCTCCTCCTCCTCCTCTTCCTCTTCCTCCATATGCCAGTGTGTCTTGTACAAACAGCTGATGCTTGTGTCAGCAGTGGTCCAGGGCCCTGCTCCGCTCCTATTGTGAGGACAGCGGCTCTGCTTTAGTTAAAATTGCCAAAAGGAACAACAATGATCCACCCTGACAGGTATTCAGCGCCCACTCAAAACTCTGCTATTACACAGCGTTTTGTTGCCACTGAGAGCAGTACATGGCTCATTCCAGGTAGAGATAAAGTGCATGAAAGAATTAAATACATAAGTAAGCAGATCACAGGCTTCTCTGTCAGGCCAAAATGCATCATGGGAAATGGACTGTCATATTGTATCTAAAACAAGTGATGTTTAACAATAGGTGCGAAAAGGAGGAGATGGCGGATTTGTTTTAATACTCACTGTATGCAAGAACTATTACTACTACTACTACTACTACAACTGCTACTACAAGGTGGCCCAAAAGTCACTGACAGTTGAACAAATGTATGATTCCTTTGTTTGTCTTTTATCTGAGAGTTCCTTTTTCACATGATCAGTTCCTATTTGCTATTTCCTATATACAGTTAGGCTGCTTCCATTGCTTCTACTACTACTACTACTATGAGAATGATTGCTGTTACTTTTACTTGAATACTAAAACTCCTATAGACATTCTACAAGGTTACCAGCACTACCACTAGCCACAACCCTATTTCCAAACATAAGTAGTGCAACTTACAACTATAGTAACAGTTGAATTATGTACTAAGTAAGTAAGTTAATTTTATCCTCTGAAATTAAATAAAAAATATACCAAGCATGTTATTCCCTGAGCGGCATCAGAGAACATACGGTTAAACAGCAACACCAAAATATCACGGGTATAGTGTAAAATGATTGGATTAGCATAACGAGTGTCTGATTGGATTACTTTCATGTCAGGGAAGTCAGGATGCGCTGCAGAGAAAAATAAAATTAACCTTTAAGGAATACACTCTGAGAGATTATAATTACCTTTGAGCACCAACGGAGAAGAACTGTGTACAAAAAACGCACATTTCTTCACCGCATGTTGTACAGTAAAGGCGGTTGGTTCATTTTAAGGCATATAATGTGCAATTAACCTCTGACCTGTTTTTTCAGACTTGTAATGTAATTGGATATAAAGACGACTTCATAACTAATCTTTGTTTTTCTGTATTCTTATTTAGTAAGTTGTATTTATTTTTATATAGTTAGTGGAAAAATGTTGATGTTTGGAAGTGAAGTGAAAATAGTTGTTAGGACTTGTTTTTGCTTCTGTCACAATTAAACATCACATTTTTTGTAAGTGACGCTTTAAATAACCTGTTTAAAGGTTTAATATTACACAAAATGGACTCTTGTGAGCTTTAAGCCATGTTACCTCCTCAAAAACACACCTGGAGTTGTGTTTTATTTCATTCACACATGCTTGAGTAACCCTTTTTATTAGTCTGTCTACATCTCCAAAGCTCAAAATGCTCTGTTCCACCTTGTGATGTCATGAAGTGGTAGTTTTCAAGTGAACACCTACTTTTTACCTTTAGTTCAGTATATATTGCCAATTCCAGGGCTGAAATCATCCAGATGAATCTAGTGAAGGTGTGTGGAGTTTAAAACACAGTGGAGCACTTCCTGTATTACCAGATGACATCACACGGTGGAACAGAGTGTTTTCAGTGTGAGAGGAGAACTCAGCCTAAATATGCAGGGTTTGTGTGTTAAACATGTGTGAATGAAACAAAACACAACTCCAGTTATGTTTGTGATGCAGGAACAACTTTATAATCGATCAGAAAATAGCGTGACATGGGCCCTTTAAAGTATATAGCATTTATTACTATGTACACGATGGTAAAATACAACACATTCAAATGGGACTCGTGTCAGGCCCTGTATGTTTAAGATGCGTAAAGAGCTGCGTTCAGGTGACAGCTCAGGTGCCCTGTCGCTCTGAGTTACACAGTGGATAACCTGTGTGCTGTGTGCACTGGAGCTATGAAAAATGGGATTATTCTTTCATTTTATGCTAGAAATGATCTTGAGAATGACTTTGGGACTACATGTATTGTTTGCCAAGGAGCCAAGTTTTTGTTTTTAGCCATTTTTATATATATATATTTAAAAAAGAAAGGAAAGTTTTTTCAACTTTACAGGAGATGTCTTTAGAACTGCGTCTTTGTTAATGTCAAGCTATAGGGAATTTTCCAATGCACTTCCATACCAAGGACACCTACAGTTAGGTCCTATTGACTTTTTGTGTTTAGCTCTATACATGACCTTCCTTTATAGTACAGCGTGTAGGTGAAAGAGTTTCATAATTCTTTAAAATGGAACTAAACAGTACATCAACTTTGTTTTTGCAACTTAACTGTGTACAGGTAGTTTTTGGTACACTGTCTACTATTCCTAGTGGCAATTTTAGTACAAACTAACTTATATAGCTTATATTTACAGCTTTATTGTCAAAAACTTGGAAAAATTGTGTGTCCTGGTTCCACTGGCCAATTTCAAGTGCTTGGTGACATCACGCATGACTGTCCTGACTACATACACTTGGCTCGAGGGGCGGAGTTTCGAGTGTGGATACCCATTAGACTAATCACGCTGTTCTTATCCCCCCAGATCACGCTCCTCCTTTCCCTTCCCATCATCCAGGTGCTGCCCAGTTTATCAGCTCTATTTGAAAAGTGGCCGTGGGCGGAGTTTAGCGACTACATGTTTGTTGTTTTTTCTAAGGAGCCAAGTTTTAGTTTTGAGCACTTTTTATTGTTTTTAAAAAAAAACATGTTTTCAGGGAAGTTTACATACTACAAGAGATCTAATAATGCTACTTTTGAATTGTGTATAGTCATTTTAAACATTGCAACGTAATAGTTGTCAATGTGAAACAATGGGACAAATACAGTTATGTTCTGGTCGACATTTTTTGCATTAAGCAAAATACAAAATACTGTATTTAAGTAAAAAATGTGGGTTTCTGTACTTTGATTGATGATTTGATGATTGATGATTTTACAGGGGGTACTTTTTACTTTTACTTCAGAGAGAAGGTATCTGTGCTTCCATATGTATGTATCTATGTATGTAGATGTATTTTTTTTTTTACTATTAAATCTTTTTTTTTTTCAGCTGATATGTTTCACTTCTACTTGAATATTTTCTTACTCCGGTATCTGTACTTTACTTAGGTAGATTTTACAGTGGGTACTTTTTACTTTTACTTCAAGACATTTGAGAGAAGGAATCTGGACTTTCTACTTCACTACATTTTTTATTTTTTTTTTTCTTACAAATATATATTTTTTTTATTATTAAATATATTTTTTTCAGCTGCTACTTTTACTTTTACTTGAGTATTTTCTTACTTTGGTATCTGTACCTTACTTAAGTAGATTTTGCAATGGGTACTTTACTTTTACTTCAGTAAATTTGAGAGAAGGTATCTGTATTTTCTATTTGAGAGAACTGTCTGTTTTTTTATAATCTTGCTCCGGTATCTGTACTTTTACTTAAGTAACAACACTGAATACTTCGTCCACCACTGTTTAACTCTATACACGATCTATACCATCAGAACGGTTAGCCTTGAATGGACATTAATACTACCACAATGTGCTGGCCGTCCATATCCTAGTGTCCTGTGGTGAATGTAAACGAATTACACATCCCCAATCCCCGATGTCTCTTTACAACTCCAAAATATCTTGAATTATTTCCACAACTAAACATTGCTTGTTACAACCTACTATGTTTATATCTATTCTTAGCACAAAAGCATCAAACTCCCACACAGACAAAATTGCAAAGATGTTTAAATCCCTGTACAAGCATCCTATTTCCAGAAATCCTCTTGACTTCCTTTTCCTGGTTTTTATTTGAGGTTTTAAACACAGAGAACCAAGCGTCTGTTTTGTGTCCCTCACGCCTCTCTCCTTCTACAATGGACTGTCAGCGCTCTGGCTTTTATCTGCTCGGGAGCACTTAAGCAGCTGAATAATTACAGGCTTTGTTGGGTCTGGTTTGACACTGTGTCCATGAGATTGGTGGAGCTTGTCACTAAGCTTGCATTAAGTTGTCACAAATACAGAGGCGTCCAAACGGGAGCCGTACCATATCTTTATCAATAATATAAGTCCTGCTTTTTTAGTTCTCTCCGACTTCATCATCCTGTCCCAGAAATGTCTGAGGCGGCTGCAACGCCTTCTTTGTTTTGTTTTTCAGGTTAGACAATCAAAGATCAGTTAAGGCAAAGCTGTGGGAAAATGAGCTTACATGCCCGAAGTTACACAAAAATATAAAGACTTTTTTGGTAGACTTTTTGACAGGTTTTGGACTAGTGATGGACAGGATGGCTGTTTTCCAAAATTCTGCTCACATTCAGTTTATTAGTTTCAAACAGCTCTGAATATATAATTAACAAAATAAATAGAACTTGCCAAATTCTTGGACCGGAAGTCTAAATGTCAAACTGGAAAACGCCAAAGGTAGAGAATGAGCAAACCAAGATCACATGGGACTTCCAGATACAGAGAGATGGAATGGTAATGGTGAACCAAACAGACATTGTAGTGGTACAGTGGTCCCTCACCAGCTCTATTGACTCTGGCTGCAATTCACTTTACATTAGCCAAAAAAACTGTCATCCCTCTTTCCTTAATTGTTGCTGTTAGGCTCATCATTTTGGTCTTAAAATGTTTGTATTAACCCACTCTACATGATCTTGGTATTTTTATTTCACTATTGTGTCTGTAACTCAAGATATGAACAGTGTAATATATGAAGGTTTGAACTTTGAGAGTGTTTAAACAACAGAGAAATGTGAGAGAAAATGTTAATGCCTGTCTGAGAAACGTGTATAAAGTATGTGGTGAGGGGTTTTACAGCATTAAAACATATATAATACACATAAAGCCTGAATCAGGTGCTTTTTTTCCCCCGAGGTCACTCCCACTAGCGTTTAAGCAACAGGTTTGATTGACAGTCTTGTTGTTGTCTTGTTGATGGGCTCTTTGGTCACTATGATACTCTCAGTCAGAATTCCTAATATGCAACTTATAAAACTGCTTGCCTCGATGAGCTTCGTTTGACTGGAGCCGAACGCTATGGGTGACGTCACACTCCCTCAGTCCACTTCTTTAAACAGTCTATGGAAAAGGCGTTGTGGTTGACATGGCAACATGAGAAACTAAATACCAGGGGGTCAAAGAAGAGCTGGAGAAGGCATCAGTCGTGCCTGTGGTCATCGGGGCACTTAGGTACTACTCAGGATAAAGCATCAGACATCTCAGGCCAGAAAAGTGCAGTATTTGAAACAGCCAAGATTGGTAAAGGACCTGAGCTTAGAAAGGAAGAGGCTGCATATATTGTCTGGATTTGAAGAAAAAAAAATCCAAGATGTAGCATTTTATTTTATTTTCAGCAGAATGGAGCTTGTTGTTTGTCGTAATAAATTTTGGACATTAAAGGTCTCACATTACGCTATTTTTCTGATCTGTTATAATGTTGTTTCCTCATCACAAACGTACCTGAAGTTGTGTTTTGTTCATTTACATAGATCCTGCATATTTAGGCTGAGTTCTTTCTCTCAAACAGAAAACACTCTGTTCCACCTTGTGATGTCATGCGGTAATACAGGAAGTGCTCCGCTGCTTTTTTTAAAACTCCATACACCTTCACGAGAATCACGTGGATGATTTCAGCGCTAGAATTTCCAATCTCTACTGGATCGAAGCCAAAAAAAGCATCTGTTAACTTGAAAACTACCACTTTGTGACATCATAAAGTGGAACAGAGCTTTGGAGATATAGACAGACTAAAAATAAATGGTTACTCAGACGTATGCGAATGAAACAAAACACAACTCTAGGTATGTTTTTGATGAGGAAGCAACATTATAACACGGCTAAAAGCTCACAAGAGTCAATTTTGCGTAATATAGGACCTTTAAGATAACATAAGCAATAATATTTGAGCAGGCAATTTGCATATAGTTTTAGCGGACCACTTTGCAATGTAAAAATCACGTAAGGCTAACAAGGAGTTATGCAGAAAGAACATAAACCCTAGCTAAATATCGGAGAAGTGCCATGTGATTGTGTGATGTGACTGAGCAGGGATTAATTGTGGACGGAATACTCTTCAAAAGGCTTTTAACAGCTTCACTTGGAAATAAAACGTTCCCATTAAAAACATTAGCTATACGCATTCCCTTAGAGATGATCTCCCCAGAAACACTCAGAATGCATTTATCGCTTAAACGCTGTAGGGATCGCACAACCTTACACTTTCACGCTTAGAACAACGGCTAACGGTAAAATAATTATTGCCATATAAATTCTTACATTTATCCAGCAAAACAATTCTCCTGCCCCAATAATGGTTTGTTCACAATTCAACAGATTAAACTCTGCAGGCCATCGGGTTGTTGTGAGTCAGTTTGGACACAGATGCAGAGATAAGAGCTGTGTTGTTATCACATAATCTCAGAGGTATTAGGGTGCACTCGGGTCAGACACAACACAACGCCACACAGTGAAAATCCTGATTGACACATAGGTGATAATATGAGGCGTTCAAAGATGTTTCATAATATAGAATTCTGTTAACGTGACAATATTGGGATCATAGACTGTGTATATAAATGGACATAGCTAATCTGCCAGCCGCCGCGTTCCGTATAAGAAGTGATTATGGGCACGCTTCCAGCTTCATTGACTCCAATTCATGTTACATTAGAAAACTGTTGCCCCTCTCTCTGTAACTGCTGCTGTCAGGCTCGTTATTTTGGTCTTAAAATGTTCATACTGAGCCGCCCTACATGATCCTGGTATTTTTATTGCGTTATTGTGTTCATAAATCAAGATGTGAACATTAATAACAGACAAATCAGGCACCTTCTTTCCCAGAGGTTAGTCCAGGGGTGGGTACACTTTTTGACACACAGTCCACAATGGGTTATAAAATTTAACAGAAGGGTGGGGCCAGGATATATATACATGTATATATTACATTAGATATTTGGCTTGTAACATGTAACAAAGCCTGAATATGCAAAGCTCATTGTACAAATTGTTTTCCAAATACACTCATTAAATTAATAATTCAGTTATCAAATTTCAATTAAATAAACACACCAGAAAAAAACTTTGAACAAGGTTTACCCTTAACTATTGTAATATAATTTGGTCACGCTCAGTGGGCTGGATTAATAAGCTCAAAGGGCTCAAAGGATGGCCCCCGGGCTGTAATTTGCCATGTCTGGGTTAGCAACAGGATTGAAAGGGTTGCTAAGGGCCTGCTTCCTGGTAAAACAGCTGTGTGTGTGGTAAGGAGAGTTACCATCAGCACCTTCGCTCCACATTGGCTCTTTGGTTGCCACACAATCAGAATTCCAAATATTGAACTCGGCTCCAAATTGGCCCCTATAACTGCTCTAGCCTCGATGAGCTTCATTTGACTGGAGCTGAACGCTATGTGACGTCACCTATATCTTGAGACCAAGATACAGGGCTGGGCAATGTGGAGTCTAATTGAAATCTGAGGGTACATCACCCGTGTGCCTCCCACAGTGCAGTATTAGAATTATCTATCTCCATGGAGACAAGAAGGCGAAACAGCAGGCAAGTTTCAGAGCAGATCTGTGGAAAAGGCAAGACAGGTCAGGTTTTTAGCTTGAATAAATGCAAGATAGAAGTTTAATTCCATTTTGTGGCACATTATGAGGAATAGCACCTCCATGGAGACAGGCAGGCGACAGACCCTCCAACAAAAACAAAAAAGTTGCACAAAGACATCTTTCCCTTTCCCTGACCTCTTCTCTTATTGGTCAACTTCAATCATGCTCTGAGTGAGTGACAGGTGGATCCAACCAATCACAGTGAAGCGTGAATGACTTTTTTTTCTACCACAACTCTTTCAAAAACAAAGTAGCATCTCTAATTGATTTTTTGAAAATACCCTTTAAAGCAGTTTCAATGATATCAACCATTTTAAAAAGACCAAAATAGTTTTTTGAAGCACAGGGCTCCCCGCACACACCATGTGGCCTATTATATTCAGTTTGCAGCATTCGGCAAACACAAATAATCAACTTGATGCCATTACTGCCTTTTAACTTTGACAACATTTTCTACTGAGATCCATAAAGCCTGTAACAAGATAATTGAAATCATTGCAGTAAACAAATTTCCGCTATCTCGCAGCAATTTTTTATTACAAAAACAAGGTAGTATCATAATAAGAATAAATTTGATGATTGCTGCGTGAATCAACAGCTGGAGGATGCGGCCCGTAGAGCGTCTCATTCTGACTTGTTTTCCTCGGGTGGAGATAATCAGCGAACACTTTAAGGAGCAAAACTATTTCTTTGTCTTCTGCAGATTCCGCTGGTGAATCAAAGCATCTGCGGAGAGGCCCTTTGGCAAAGCAGAGGTACTGAGGGAAGTAGCCACGAGATCAGAACACGCTCGCTCCAAAGGGTCTTGTTCGAACTCGTTACTGCAGACGTTAACTAAAGCTGTACGTTTGTCTTGTTGTAGCTGCAGGGGTGAGGACGAGACTTCTAAAGGTTGTAAGCAGAGAATTGCACAGAGTAACTTCAAACTAGATTGGGGTTTAAACCAGATGACGTGCCGTGGTTTTCGCTCTCCATCTGTCTGGATTTGGCGAGAATTTCAAAGGGGAGTTTTACTATTGTTGCATTGGAAAAAGAAATGTTTTTAAGAGTGAATTAGGGTTGCCAGGTACATGGAATTGGTCGGCTTTTTAAGAGCTGCCGTGGGTGAAATGATAGTCCTAGATTTTGGTAAAATCTTTATGTCCAAAGCCATCGGCAAAACTCTATGGAGCGTCTGTTTGAGCGAGAGAGCGAAGGGGCAGGTCTGTCTCGTACTTTTATAAACACGGTGGTTTAGGGCACTTTTTCATATGCTCCCTCGTGCGGGTTGGGTCGCTGAATCCTGGCAACCCTGGAGTGAATACACGGAGATATTGTAGTATTTTTTTAAGTAAACGAAGGAAGGAATTTCATTTTAGAAGTAGTTGTATTAGGAAGTATAAGTAAGTATTGTGGCATTACTAGTTAATCAAGTCATATTATGATTTTTTTTTTAATAATCACAAGTGTAAAAAAGAGGGTGGAGAAAGGGGGTAGGTGAAAACAGAAATTTTTGGAGCACAAAAGCCTCAAATGCAAAACAAAACAGCACTACCCAAAAATACATGAACCTTTTAAAATATGACTAATGTAGCTTATAATGAGGGAAAATTGTTATGAACGTCAATTTCCCCCACAAAATAATCCAATGACTTGAAGTAAAATAGCAGTACTATCGTATTTTACTATATTACTATAAGTCGCACTTTTTTTCAGTTTGGCCGGAGGTGCGACTTATACTCAGATATGATTTATATGTGAAATATATGTTTTTTTATACTCCAGTGCGACTTATACAGTACTATATTCTGAAGTAACTTTTTACTTCCTCATATCACAAGGATTTATTGCTCTATACAAGAAATGTCACTATTTCTGACCAATTTGATCCCTGCCAATAGGTCATTTGCATAATATTTACCAATTATTTTTACAATTTCCTTACTACCATAAAATTAGCCCTGTTTTTAATTGTGAAAATCTGTATAATTGTTTTTTTGCCGTTTTATGTGAAGCACTTCGGGCAGCTCAAGTTGTATTTAAATGTGCAATATAAATGAAATAGCATTGAATTACCCGTACTTTTTTTCTATCATATTGACAACTCTTTCTAAAACAAAGTAGTATTTCTATCAGAAAATAGTCTTTAAAGTTGTAGTCTCAACCATTTAAAAAAAAAGACCAAAATAGTTTTCAAAGCGCAGGGCTCACCGCAAACGCCATGTGGCTTATTATAGTCAGTTTGCAGAATTTGGCGCACGCAAATAATCAACTTGATGCTATTTTTTTGCCTTTTAACTTCACAACATTTTGCAGTGGGATCCATAAAGTTTGTAACGAGATAAATGAAATGAGATCAGATCATGCGGGTGTATTGGTTTGTGGTTTAATTTGCTCGTACTTTATGTAGTGTGTATAGATGCATCATGTGGGGATGGTCTGTTTGATTTCAGAAGTGAATGCAGATTGAAAACCTGGTGGTAACATGGTGAGTTCAAGGACTGGGCGAACACCAAAGACTCAGATAATAAATCACTAAAGAACCAGCGGTGCTTAATGATGTATGCTAACACTAGACTCACTGCTGCGTTTAAGGAACACCGGGAAAAGGAATTACAAGGCTTTCCAGCTACTTATCACAGCGTGGTCCAACTTTGATTTGCGCCTTGATTTTTTTGAGATAGTGTACGTTGTCGCAGCTGTTTGCATCATCTTCTTTTCAGTCTTCAAAAATCTGACTTGCTAACTGTAAGCACTGCTCCGTCTGAAGCTCTGTTACTCAAGTTAGCTTTGTTTTAACACAGTATTGTACATTCAAACAAGTCTGTCTCTAATTACGTTACCTGAGAGACCACTAGGACTTTTTGGCACATGTCATCAGCATTCCCTGGGGTGCCATGCTAACTAGAGGCACTGGTCTGCCTGAAGCTCTGTTAGTCAAATTAGCTTTGTTTTAACACAATCTGTACAGTTAAACAAGTCTCTCTCAAATTACGTTAACTGAGAGACCACTGATACTTTTTGGCAGATGTCATCAACGATCCCTGAGGTGTCATGCTAACTGTAGGCACTGCTCCGTCTGAAGCTCTGTTACTCAAGTTAGACTTTAATCTGAGTTTAGTTTTAACGCAATCTGCACAGTTAAACAAGTCAAGACAAATTTAGTGCAGTGTTTGCTAATGTGTGCATTATGTCGTCATAGAAACTGCTGAACATTCTGCAATAGACATATATGTACAACACTAGCGGGAGTGACCTCAGGTAAAAAAGATGCTTGATTTGTCTGTTATTAATGTTCATACCTTGATTTTTGGACACAAAAATGGACACAGCAAAATAAAAATACCAGGATTGTGTAGAGTGGATTAATACGAACATTTTAAGACCAAAATGACGAGAGAGGAGCAGCAGTTTTTTAATAAAAAGTGAGTCAATGGAACGTTGGAATGGGGCAGCTAGCAGGTTATGTATGTCCATTTATATATACAGTCTATGGTTCGACTCAGTTATGTATGAAATTTGAGATATTCCTCAGTTGTCCCTCTGGCTTTGATTCAAACATACTTGACATTCCCATTCGTTCAAGGCTATACACCATACATCTCATTTACTGTACATCCACCATAAAAATCTACATATTTGTTTTTTATTTGCTCACGTTGCTAATTGAATCCTGACACAAGATGCAGCGAGATGGAGCAGACTTCACAAGTAATTAAAGGCAATACTCAAACCATATGGATTATTCCTATTAACTGATTTATCCCCCCACACACAGCTATTGATAAGGTGTTTTCATGGTCAGCTATGCGTCCCTGTGTCCATGAATACATCTGCAGCTGTCAACATATTAGAGAAACATGGCATGGAGAAATGATTCATAATTAAGCAGCTTTCCACCCAGAGATACACACCATTATGAAATAAGGTGGGAAGTGAGAAAATCAAGGTGTTGCTGTGGGCTATGTGGAAAATTAACAGACAATTATTGTAACAGCGCCATGGCGACAGGGCATATGCTATAGCAAGTACTTATAAAGAACGGTCGCTTATAGAAGACATTTTTAGAAGAAACTAATTGGTAAAAATGCAAATGTTGTCTTGAATTTGTTTAGTCTACACTACAGGAATTATATTTTTAAATGCGTTGTTTGTTTGTTTTTAGTACAGCTGACTATTACTATGCAGTAGTGATGGGACTTTCGGCTTGTTTATGGGATCTGAATCTTTTGGATCCGCTCATTTCAAAGAGCCGTTCAAAGGCCTGGCTCTGTTGCTTTAATCTATATGACAGAAGATAAGGTGAGAACTCATTTCATCTACAAATTAATCTCAGAGAGAAACAACCAAGGCTCAGATGTGTTTAAAATGTTCAACTGTTATGATGTTTTTTTGTGTGTAAAGCTCCCACTCGCCTGCACTGCTGATTCTTGCGTTGATTCAGCGTTAATCAGGATAAAACAGCATAAAAGAAAAAAAAAATTATCAGTTCCATTTAAAGAACCGTTCAAAAGACCCGTCTCGTTCACGAATGTCACGCCAGTACTACGCACCACTCCATGAAGTGAACATTTGATCATTAAGTTGTTATATATGTGTGTATTTTTTTTTTTCACCAGTGGGAGTAATTTGGTTAGCGATGGCGTGCTAATGAGCAGCAGTGGTAGTACTTTTAGATTTATAGAGTAAAGTATCATTAAAAGTTTGAAATAATCATGATTGTAAATGTGCAATCTGTATCTCTTCTGTTGGACAATCTGCTGCCTGCGTTTCTCACAGGACAGGTCTTTGCTTTGCCTGGATTGTTCCAAAGTACGGCATTAAATTGATCTATCTCCTTGGCGAGAAGCAGGTGAAATAAGGCCAAATTACTGCGAACAGGCATTTACTGAGAGAATGCATATCTTTGTGCATGAAAATACTTGAAATAAACATCAAATGATTTGAGTGCATGGAACATTTAAAGGTCCAATTTTATACAAAATTGACTCTTGTGAGGTTTAAATCATGTTATAATGTTGTTACCTCCTCAAAAATATACCGGGAGTTGTATTTGCTTTCATCCACATCTCCAATGCGCAATATGCTGTGTTCCACCTTGTGATGTCATGAAGCAGTAGTTTTTAAGTTAATCATCTTTTTAAGTTAAGCATCTACCTTTTACCTTTTGTTCAGTAGAGATAGGAAATTCCAGGGCTGAAATCATCCAGATGATTATAGCGAAGGCGCACTGAGTTTAAAAACACCATGGAGCACTTCCTGTATTACCACATGACATCACAAGGTGGAACGGAGTGTTTTCAGTTTGAAAGAATAATAATTCTGCAGGGTCTATGTGTCTGAATGAAACAAAACACAACAGGTATGTTTTTGAGGAGGAAATAACATTATAGCACAGATCAGAAAATAGCATAATATGAGCAAAAAAAACTTGGTAATTATGCAGTAAAGCTAGTATTAACACGCATTCTGTCCTGTTACCATACTACACATTTTCCACTCAGCTTCTATTGGCAGAGCTGAGTGGAGCTGAGAGCCAGAGTCAGATGACCAAACCCTCTCCATGGCCTCTTTAGTATTAACAAGTGCCATATTTTCACATTGCTCACACTCACAATCAGGGGTAAAAATAAGAAAAACTAAGTTGCAAATGTGACTAATGAGGACTTTGGACACCTGCAGGAAAAACAGACGGTTTAGGTGTTGGAACACAGACTTTTTGGTTTCCATGGAGATTGTCGATCACACGGAGCTCATTAGGTGTCGTGCCACAGTTTGCTAACTTCTGGTGCTAAAATCTGGTGAATGTACTACAATGATGTACTTTTCTTGGAGTGATGTGAAGTTAGCGCACGAGACGGCTCTTTTGAACGATTCCTTAACCTTAACGTAAACAGCTAGAATCGGATCTCGGCTTTGAAAAGAGGTTTTTCTTTCACCAGAAAAGCGACAGAAAGTGCACCTTTAAACAATTATTTCAGCATACCCACCTCTTTTTATTCTATCCATAGCATCCAAATCATGTTCAGATTGCCTACATCGACCTCTTCCACACTCAAAAGGCTCTGTTCCACCTTGTGATGTCATATAGTGGTAGTGTTCAACTTAACAGCAAATTGCCTGTCCTAAAATGGCGTATAATTGATCTAAAACCCTAAAAGACTTTGGCAAATGCACATTTGGCGATTAAAGTTTAATATTTCGCTTTTGACTCTATCTGCACACGTTTGACATATTCTTTTTTGAGCCCCCCCTTTGGCTGGTGGTGGGATTACGCGTGTTAATCTGGATATCTCCACAACATTATCCTAGCGTTTGTGCGTGCGGCTGCAGAGGCAGAGTCGGACTATACCTTTAGCTGGGGGAGATTACTGGGTGTGTGCTCAGAGTGCTCTGGGCTACGGCTCCATCTATTCACGGATTACATCTTCATATCTTCTTCCTATATCGCTGCACATTGAAAACCAACGACTTGTTCAATGACTTGAATCAGCCATTTCACAGCTGAGGTGGTGTCTGTCATTTTCTCCACGATAAAGAATATTTGTCTGGGGTTTGTGTGCAGTACCAGCCCTATAGTGGGGCGTATAGTTCATAAACAGCAGAGGTAGAGACGGCGGTGCGCTGTAGAGTTGAAAAGGTCTCAGGGCTCATACCAGCAGCAAATAATGGTTGTTTGAACATGGTGAGTATAGAAAGACATAAGGTTCACAGTCATGTAGTAAGACTATTAGAACCAGCGACTGGATTTTAAAGGTCCTATATTACGCAAAATTGACTCTTGTGAGCTTTAAGCCGTGTTGTTACCTCATCAATAACACACCTGGAGGTTTGCTGTGTTTTTAAGTAACCCTGCATTATTAAGTTGTCTACATTACCAAAGCTCAAAACGTTCTGTTCCACCTTGTGATGTCATGAAGTGGTAGTTTTCAAGTTAACAGCTACTTTTTACCTTTGGTTTAGTAGAAATCAGCAATTTCAGGGCTGAAATCATCCAAACGATACTACTGAACAGTGGAGCACTTCTTGTATTACCTCATGACATCACAAGGTGGAACAGAGTGTTTTCAGTGTGAGAGAAGAAAAATAGAAGAACTAGAAGAAGAAGACGAAGTAGAAGAAGAAGAAGAAGAATGCAGGGTGTGTGGGTTAAACATGTGTGAATGAAACAAACACAACTCCAGGTATGTTTGTGATGACGAAAAAAAAACATTATAACAGATCAGAAAATAGCGTAATATGGAAACTTTAATTATAGTTAAAAGTACAATAATGAAAAAAAAATATATTATGTGTAATGGGGTGGTTGAGATTGGCAAAAATGCATTTATATTTTGGGATTCACTCAATATTATGGCGGTCCATCTGAAATGTGCTAGAACATGCTTGTTGATAAGCTTCAAGTATTGCACAAAATGTAATTGGACAGTAAAATTAGCCACAAAAGTGCAAAAATATCACTACTGTTATTCAAGTATTGTGCAGCCTTTTAAAACCAAGTATTTTTGATTTTATGATTGTAATTCTAAACAATACACTTAACTTAATTCTCAAAGAACCTCAAAAATAGGCCTTATCTTGTAATGGCCATAAAAGTTGGAATTGGTGATGTAATGCAAGGGTTAAAAAAAAAACACTCTGTCCATTAATATGTCTCACAAAGAAAAAAAAAAAAAAAAAAAAAAAAAAAAAAAAAAAAAATAAATAATAATAATAATATTATTATATTATTAATTATTATTAATAATATTATTATAATAATTATTATTATAATAATATTATTATTATTATTATTATTATTATTATTATTATTATTATTATTATTATTATTATTATTATTATTATAAATCCAAACAATTATCCATCTCTTTTAGAAAGCATATAAAGCAAGGCGATAAAAACTGCATACTTACACAATAAAGAGAATCCCCATCGCCATTAATAACAACCAAATATAGGTCCCACCCACGTAGAATGATCTTGAATGCTCTGAAAATGGATGATTCACGAGTCAAAAGCATGACTTTATAGACGCTGTGTGAGAACCTACAGCGGTGGAGGAGTGGGCTGCTACAAACACTCAGAGAAACATTCAGACCAGTTTAGAGACAAGATGAGCAAATGCACTTTACTTCATTTCCTTCATTTGCACCATTAGCATATCTTTCTCTGTTTACAAGTTACACGGCTTTTGTGGAATCTGAGTGTTGTCATTATCATTAGAAAATAGAGCATCAGTGAATGAGTTTTACTGATGCGCGTGTCTCCAATATCAAACACATTTTTTAAAAGGCAATTATTATACTCATGCTGATTCAGATAAAACAAGTTATTCTATAATAGTATAAATGGCTCCAGAAAAACACAGACTTTCACAAAGGTAGTATCCCAGTCTCGCAATGACCTGGTGGCTGAATTATAGGGATCGACTTCGATTGAAGGTCAGAAAATGCATTTTTCATCATAGCACTCTGGATCTTTTAATGGGAAACAGTAGAATTTCTTGGTTTCGGTTAGATAACAACATTCTATAAGCCAATCATATTTAATACAGATGAAGCAGATCAAATAAATATTGTTAAAATGCAGCTTTATGTTTTAATACAGTGAGTTCTTGGATCTAGTCACTAACAGAAATAGTTTCAACATTTGTAAATTTACCTTTTGGATATTTCATGGTAAAGTGAGAAAACTGCATCTGGGCTCTTATCTGAAAAAAAAAAAAAAAAAAATGACATTATCGCATTAAAGAATCTGAAAACCAACTCCAATCAAATGTTTTTCAATGGAGTTAGTGCTTCTGGTTCCACCTCAAATGGAACTGAAAAGGCTGAATGTATAAAGAAGAACAATACAGCAGTAGTAGAAATGTTTGATGGTAACAACATTTGATGGCTGAGCATGGCTGCTCACGGAGCGCAGGTATGAGGCTCCAGTGGGAGGAGCAGTCCACAGAGAGGGAGGTGTTACATTCAATCTAACAGTGATTAAATAAGCCTCCATTATATGGGTGTAGCAAATTAATTTCCCCAGTGTCATGTCAGGCTGGCTAGCACAGGCTGTATGTGAGGAGCCAGGTCTGTGTTAACTGCAGTCTGAAGCTGAGCTCGAGGAGAAACTGTTAAATCAATCACTCACACATTCACTCACACTGTACTGTAGAGCACAGGTCTGACCCAAGTGACCACTGCTTATTCTGATCTGCTGCTCAGCTCTACATAAAGTGCCAGTCCTCGTTTTTATTCTGTGGTTAAGTAGAAAGAAATACTGTGTTTTGAAGCAAAGCAATGGAGAATTTTGACAAAAATTTTAAGTCAAATAAAATATCTGTTTAGTACTAAAATGTACTATAACATTCAGATTGACGAAGTTTAAGTTACTAGGTTTGGCAATGGTAAAATTTATACTCTATAGCAGAGGTGCCCAAACTTTTTTTATCGAGGGCCACATCTCAAAACATATTCGAAGCGGAGGGCCACAGACCGGTGATCAATACAGTGCGGTGCTTTATACACAGCTTTGACAGAGCCGCTGTGTATTAATAAGGCTTGAGACACATTCAGTTTAGTTCTGTATCACACTGCAATGTGAAGTTTGAGGATATAGTGGTAGAAACAGTTTAATTTGCTGTTAAACGTAAAAGTGTTAAAAGTTTGCTGCTTATGATCAATTGGGTCACTTCAGCAGGAGGCATGAGGGCCAATAAAAAACTGGTCTGAGGGCAGCATTTGGCCCTCGGGCCATAGTTTGGACACTCCTGCTCTATACCTTGAAGTAAGCTATTCAAAATCTACAATACGGTTAAAGAACCACATGGGCTGCAAATAACTGTAAATAAACATCAGAACAAAACACTTCAGTACTTAGTTTGAATGTGTAATGAGTCACAGATGTTATTTATTCAATATTTTACAACTCAATTCTAATCATAGAACTAAAACATAAGCCCACCAAACTCTACAATAATGCAAAAAAAAAGTACACATGGTAAATACCAACCCCCAAAAAATATTGTTCCAGTTTTAATATATTGAATGATAAGATGATATTGTCTGTCTACATCCCCAAAGCCCAAAATGTTCTGTTCCACCTTGTGATGTCATATAGTGGTAGTTTTCAAGTTAACAACTACATTTTACCTTTTGTTCAGTAGATACTGGCAATTCTAGAGCTGAAATCATCCAAACGATTCTAGTGAAGGTGTACGGAGTTTAAAAACACAGTGAAACACTTCCTCTATCACCACATGACATCACAAGGTGGAACAGACTGTTTTCCGTTCGAGAGAAGAACTCGCAGGGTTTGTGGGTTAGCTGTGTAAATGAAACAAAACACAAGTTCATGTATGTTTTTGATGAGGAAACAGCAGCATAGTAGTAATATGGACCCTTTAAGCAATATATTGTATCTCAAAATGTGTTATCATGACAGGCCTATGTAGAATTTTAACTGCACACAGAACAGTATGAACTGACTATGGGATTTGTTATTATCAGACAGGGGTGTGTGTGGTGAGGTACGCTCCAGGCCTATAAGTGAACAGGTCATATCTTTGCTAACTCTACACCCGCCCAGAATAAAAATGACTGCTCCCAAATGAAAAGGCCCCATACATACGATACAGTCTGATGCGTATCTCGGGGACTATAGGAGAGCTGCATTTTAGCCCTTTTTTTCTCACTTCATGGCAAAGAGGGTGAATTGAGCAATCTCTGTTCCAGCTAAAGCACAATTTGGATTAGTGAAAGCCCCACTGATAGGTCAGCTTAGCCTGTAATGGACCGGTTTAGGTCTTGTCTGAACGATTATAATATTCTAAGCTCCCTATTTCCACGCATCCAGATGTTACAGCGCAAACATGGCTAGCTGCCTCCCGTAAGCCGAGCGCAGATTAAAAACATACAGGGAGCAGATAGGGTGTTATGTAGGAGGTAGATCTTAACATATCATGTGTTTTGTGGGGACTCGGAATACAGTTTTAGTTTATGTAATCTTCAGAAAAACGCTGAGAGGGGTAAAGGGTTTAAAAATATGCTATAGAGACTGAACATTAACAGCATACTGTACAACATAGTGGACATAGTTGTGTATAGTACTTCAATCCAGTGTTGTAATGTAATTAAATGATTGGTGGTTATTTTTTTTCCTTTAAAATTATTTTTAAAGTTAGGACATGTTATTTAAATTGGATTTTTATGAGTTTTAACCGTGTTATAGAATTTTGCTGGAAGAAAAAAAAGAAAATGAGTAAAAGTACAGATACCAGGGCAAGAAAAAAAAAAAAAAAAAAAAGCTCAAGTAAAAGTAAAAGAATTACATAGAAAAGCTATTTAAGTAAAAGTATGATTTTTTTTTAAGTATATATTTTGAGATTTAAGCTTCAAATGTAGTGTTTTTGACTAAGATTTTGTTCAAAAGAAACTATTGAATTGATGTTTTTATTTGTATATTTTGTCTGCTCAAATTATGAAAAAAAAAAAAAAAAAAAAAAAATCAGCCTTTTCAGCAGATTTCAAACAATAATAAAAAAAACAAATACTTGTGGAGTAGTGGAGTAGAAAGTACAGATTCCTGCTCTCAAATGTAGTAAAGTCAACGTAAAAAAGCATCCATTCAAGCATAAAATTGACTTAAGTAAAGCACAAACACCTAAAATTCTTACTTAAGTACAGTACTTTACTGCTTTTACTGCATTACATTCCATCATTGGTTTTAACAGTGTTTCCTCATCATTAGCATATGCACAGATTTGACTAATCCTGTATTGTCCCTGCAAGTGAAGCTCTGAAAATGTCAGTTTTCACCTTCCCCCTATCTCCACCTCCTCGACCCGACTTGCTTGTGATTATTTAAAAAAAAAATCAAACATCTAGTCATAAAAAAAAAAAATTATCTAAATGAAAATGAGGCGGGGCTTAGCTGTTTTGCAGTTTTAAACCACAACTTAGATGTCCTTTTTCTTCTATTCTAGGTGTTTTAGATAAATACCCCAGTTTAAAATGAGCAGAATGTAAATTATCTACATTTGTTACTCTCAAAAAAAAAGTATATTATCTGTCTCCTGCTGTTTCCTCATCCTGGCACACTCTTTGTATTAAAATGCTGTGTTTAATAACAGCCAAATCTGACGTCTTTGAATTGAATTGTCAGTGTTTAGGCTCCCGCTGCCTCTGTCCTGCTCCAGCTGTTGTGATGAAACGGAGCGGCCCGTAGACTTCTGTGTGTGTGTGTGTGTGTGCAGCGGAGGTGTGTGTCTGATGGAAAGCAGCGGCCGATAGCGGGGTAAAGGGTCATAAGTGCTGCTGTCAATTATGGAAATGAGTCCAAAGAAGATTATCTCCTAAATCAATACTTTCTTCTCCTAAATGACAAAGGGTGAATTAGCCAGTGGAGCAGATCTACTCACTGAGCACAACTTCACACTGCAGCTAACGTCACAGTCTTGACAACGAGTACAGAATAAGGAGCTAGTACACGAGTAGTTTTAGCAATGATCAAATCTGTAAAATTACAAATGGCAGGAGTCAGTTTAAAAGACCCGTATTGCGCTGTTTTCTGATTTATGTTATAAAGTTGTTTCCTCGTCAAAAAACAGACCTGGAGTTGTGTTTTGTTTCATTCACACATGTTTAACACACAAACCCTGCATTTCTTCTTCTTCTTCTTCTTCTTCTTCTTCTCTTCTTCTTCTTCTTCTTCTTCTTCTTCTTCTTCTTCTTCTTCTTCTTCTTCTTTTTCTTTTTTCCTTTTTCTTTTTTCTTCTTTTCTTCTTCTTCTCTTTCTTTTTTCTTTTCTTTCTCTTTTTTTTCTCTTCTTCTTCTTTTCTTCTTTTTTTTTTCTCTTCTTCTTCTTTCTTTCTTCTTTTTCTTTTTCTCTCTCTTTCTTCTTCTTTTCTTTTTTCTTTTTTTTCTCTCTTCTTTTTCTTTTTCTTTTCTCTTTTCTTCTTCTTCTTCTTTTTCTTTCCTCTCTCTCTTTTTTTCTTTCTCTTCTTTTCTTCTTTTTTCTTTCTCTCTCTTTTCTTCTTTTTCTTTTCTTTTTTTCTTCTTCTCTTTCTCTTTTCTTCTTCTTTCTCTTTCTTTTTTCTTTTTTTCTTCTTTTTCTCTCTTTTTTTTTTTCTTTTCTCTTCTTTTCTTTCTTTCTCTTCTTTCTCTTCTTTTTTCTTTTTTTCTTTTTTTCTTTCTTTCTTCTTTCTTTTTTTCTTCTTTTCTCTCTTCTTTTTTTCTTCTCTTCTTCTTCTTCTCTTCTACTCCTCTTCTTCTCTCTCTACCTTCTTCTCTCTTCTCTGTTCTTCCTCTCCTTCTCTTCTTCTTCCTCCTCTCCTCCTTCTCGTTTTTTCCTTCTCTTTCCTCTTCCTTACCTTTTCCTTTCTCCTTTTGTTCTCTCACCCTTCTTCTTTTTCTTCTCTCAAAAACACTCTGTTCCACCTTGTGATGTCATGCAGTAATACAGGAAGTGCTCCACTGTGTTTTTAAACTCCACACACCTTCACTAGAATCACCTGGATGATTTCAGCCCTAGAATTATCAGTCTCTACTGAACTAAAGGTAAAACGTAGCTGTTGAACTTGAACTTGAACTTGAAAACTACCACTTCATGACATCACAAGGTGGAACAGGGCATTTTGAGCTCTGAGATGCAGCCAGACTGATAATAAAAGATCATACTTGAAAGTGGCACTACATTATAGGTCAGATCTGTGGTAAGGCGACCCCACTTAGTAAATGCATGCTTCAAGTTTAAGGCCATACTTCCAGACAGAATAACACGATGGCAAACCCACACCAGAAAAGTTACACATTGTGCCTTAACGAGATATTTAAGTAAGGTATTTTTATTCAAACGTATTCCAAAAGTAAAGTGAATCCCTTACAGTTCATACATATATAAAACCACACATTCAGACTAATCCTTGCACTTTTGTTCCTCCTCATTTTCACAAACCTCAAACAGCCTCTTTAGCGTCACATATTTGCTCCTTGTTGCCACGGGCTGCTCTGAGCTTCTCAAATGCAAAACAAGAAGAGAAACTGGAGATAAATATCGCACTTGTTTGGATGCATAATGTACTTGTTTGGCCTCAGAACGCCCAGACGAAGTTCATTTGGGGCCGATCTCGAAGGAAGTCATTGAAGTTTAGAACAAAAGCCCCTTTTAGCCTGTACTGCCGCGCCTCGTTCATTCTTTATTTTGGCGAGGTTAATAAACAAAGTCAAAAGCAAGTGTTGGATAATATGAGCTTATTTTGTAGCGGTATTACGGGTTTGTTGTTATGTAACCAACAGCAAGAACCTTTAATTCTAAACTCTGCCTCATTAAGACTTTGACAGTTCTTCTGCTCCTGTACCCGATTTCTGTAGTTGTAGTTGAGGTAAATTTGTTTTGCAGCCCAGACCATAACTGTATAAAGAAGTGGACCGAGTGTGACGCCACCCATAGCGTTTAGCTCCAGTCAAACGAAGCTCATCAAGGCTAGCAGTTATAGGGGTGAAACTGTTGCTAACACAAGCGGAAGCAACCTCAGGGAAAGAAGGCAGCTGATTTGTTTCTTATTAACGTTCATATCTTGATTTACAGACAGGATCATGTAGAGTGGGCTAACACGAACATTTTAAGACCAAAACGACGAGCCTGACACCAGCAGTTACTGAGAGAGGGGACACGGTTTTCTAATGTAAAGTGAACTGGAGTCGATAGAACCGGAAGCGCACTCATGACTACTTCCGATTTGGAACATGGCAGCTAGCATGTCCATTTTCGGCTGGCCTGGGAACGCCTTGGAGTCCTACCGGAGGAGCTGGAGGACGTGTCTGGGGTGAGGGAAATCTGGTAGTCCCTGCTTAGACTGCTGCCTCTGCAATCATGCCCCAGATAAGTGAAAGAAAATGGATGAATGAATGGGTTTATGGTCCAGATATATTGTAAAAGCAACTCAAAACGAGTCCACTGCATGCTACCCGAGTCTAATTCTAAAGCATTTTTTTTGTCCGAGAACCAGTAAGTGTGCTGTTAGCATGCTAGTTTTTGTCAGCATTTACAATGACAGCAAAACTCAGCTATTGTCTCTGAAAGTTGTGAAAAGAGCTTATAAACTCATCATGGTGAATACGTTTTTAAGAGCATAAAATCCAGTACAGTGCCTTTATTGAACAGCCTCCACATTATCGTAATATTCACAGGGAGGATTGCGCAGTGTAGTTTTTACAAGGCTACATCCTATTAGTCATGATGGACCATTCAGTCTATATATTTAACCCTATCAATCAAACAGAGCTGCCAGGGAACACTTCAGCACCACGGACAGCGCCAGAACTGGGTAATGCTGTGAATGGGGTTTTCATCAGCGGTGGATCAAGTACTTCATTTTGTTACTTAAGTAAAAGTACAGCTACAGAGGTAAAAAGTTACTCAAGTAAAAGTATCAAATGAAAAAAAGCATTTAAGTACCGGTGTAAAAAAGTATTTCACATAGGTGTAGTGTAGTGATCTTGATTAAAAAAAAAATAAAAAAAAAAAAAAAAACATAATAAAATAATAATAATAATAAAAATTAAAATAAATAAAAAAAAAAAATAATATATTTTGGTCAGTAACAATATAATTTTAAAAATATATATATATTATATATATATATATATATATATATATATATATATATATATATATATATATATTTTTTATTTGAATTTTTGTATTTATTTTTGTTTGCTCAAATCCGAAGCTTGAACTCAAAAACGTTAGTCAGGAAGTTATTGCAAACATGGTAAAAATAACTGTTCAAATCATACGAAAAGTACTTTTTACTTTTCAGGCGTGTTCAGAAATGTAGTAGAGAAGAAAGTACAGAAACCTGCTCTCAAATAGTCATAGTAGTAGTGAAGTAAAATTAAAATGTATCCACTGTAAAATGTACTTAAGCAAAGTAGATATCTAAAAAAAAAAAAAAAACCAACTTAAGTGCAGTACTTTACTACTTTCCACCACTAGTTTTCATTGTGTTAAACTATGACTAGACACAACTTAGTAATTATGTCAACTCAGTAACTCAGTAATTATGTCAAATTGTAGAGTCATAAATCTCAGGGATGTTACATAGAAATCACTAGAATCACTGCAAAATGTGCAAAACTAACTAATCTAATACTAGTATATCATCACATTACAAGTGCTACTACTAAACTACTACTAATACACCTGTGCTGAAATCTTTCTTTCTGATTACCAGAGATGGAAAGTAGTTACTGTCATAGAGTAGATTTTTGGTGGTAATTGTACTTTTTTTAGATTTTTATACCTATACTTGTACTTGTAAATAAGTACATTTTAACCATGTAAAACTCTTAAAGGGCCTGTATTAAGCTATTTTCTGATGTATGTTATAAAGTTGTTTCCTCATCACAAACATACCTGGAGTTGCGTTTTGTTTCATTCACGCACGTTTAACACACAAATCCTGCATATTTAGGCTTAATCTTCTCTCAAACAGAAAACACTCTGTTCCACCTTGTGATGTCATCTTGTAATACAGGAAGTGCCCCGCTTTGTTTTCAAACTCCATACACCTTCACTAGAATCATTTGGATCATTTCAGGGCTAGAATTTCCAATCTCTATTGAACAAAACGTAAACGGTAGCCGTTAGCTTGAAAACTACCACTTCATGACATCACAAGGTGGAACAGAACATTTTGAGCTTTGGAGATGTTGACAGATTAACAATAAAGTGTTACTCAAACATGCGTGAATGAAACAAAACACAACTCCAGGTAAGTTTTGATGAGGAAACAGCATTACAAAATTCAAAAGCGTGTAATATAGGACGTTTATATAGCATTTAATCTAACAAATAACTTTAAACCCGTACACTTTTTACGAGTACATTTTCATAGCCTTGGCTCTCTTTTGTCCATGAGAGCATAAAAGTCCACATATTGTTCGCTGTCACACAAACCTGCAGCTTGAGGAGGGCAGAATTTAAGAAGCTCTTGGGAATCCTCCATCAATAGCCCGTTTCCTGTCTGCGCCGTATCGAGGAAAACTCCATATTCCCCCCGTACGTCCCCCTCCCCCTGTACCTCCCCCGTCCCCCCCCGTCCCCTCTCATCCACTGCTGTTTAATATTTTACACCGGCGACGACCAAATATGCCCAGATGACCTGTCACATCCCCGGAACACAATTTAACCAGTGCCACCGTGTTTGATGGGTATTTTGGAGCTTTCTCTGTGGCACACACCATCATCGTTCTGTGGATATTAAACTTGCCATGGTTATAGAGAACGCAATACACGCCAGGATTTATTCATATTAAAGAAACTAGAACTATAGCACTGTTATATTTTGTAATTATGACCACATCATGGGAAAAGATTTAAACAAATGGACTTTTTCTAAATGCAAATGGTGCTCAAAGGTTAGAGAGGGCTTCATGCACACCTAGAAGAAGTAATACTAGAAGAAGTACTTGGTAGTAGTAGTAGCAGCAGCAGCACATGGAGGTTAGACCTTTTTCCCGTATTAATATCTATTAAAGGGAAGCCTGAGTAGTAGTAGTAGTAGTAGTAGTAGTAGTAGTAGTAGTAGTAGTAATAGTAGTAAAGGGAAGAAGTAGTAGTAGTAGTAGGAGGCAGAAGCAGCAGCAGTAGTAGTAGTAGGAGTAGTAGTAGTAGTAGTAGTAGTAGTAGTAGTAGTAGTAGTAGGGGAAAATAGTACTATGGGGAAGTAGTAGTAGTAGTAGTAGTAGTAGGGGGAAATAGTAGTGGGGGAAGTAGCTGTAGTAGTAGTAGTAGTAGTAGTAGTAGGAAGTAGTAGTAGGGGAAAATAGTAGTAGGGGTAGTAGTAGTAGCGAAGCAGTAGTAGTAGGGGCAAATAGTAGTGGGGAAGTAGCTGTTGTAGTAGTAGTAGGGGTAGTAGTAGGGGAAAATAGTACTGGGGAAGTAGTAGTAGTAGTAGCAGTAGTAGTAGGGGGAAATAGTAGTAGTAGTAGTAGTAGTAGTCAAAGTTGTAGTAGGTGGACATAGTCAAAGTAGTAGTAGGGGGTAGTAGTAGTAGTAGTAGTAGTACTAGTAGTAGTAGTAGTAGGGGGGAGGTAGTAGTAGCCATAGTTTTTTTAGTCCATATTTCCTGGTTATTCACGATCGTTATACTGGGTCAGGGGTAATTTTTATTTATTTGTTTTAGAAGAACCTGGTGTCTCGTTTGAAAAGACCATCATTTACACTTGCCGTCTCTGTGCTACTATCACCATGTATCACTGTATGCTATAAAGTGCAAACACATTAGAAATAGTAGCAGAGCCAGTACAAGAAAAGCATTCGCTATCAAACACCTTAGAACACACAGCAAACTCAGCCTTTTGGGAGTCACTTTTGAAATGCACAGACTGAAGTACATCACATCTTTACCAGCTCTATACCTCACATTAAAGCCAATATGGAGCATCCATCTGAATTGGAAAGCAGATTAATTGCTCAGGAAAAGCTGGTGTGTCTAAGATCATGAGATTTGTGGAGTGTTTGAAGTAAAACGTGGTGTTTACAAAAGGCTCAGTTCACAGTAAGATAAATATGAGGAGGATCAGAGCAGATAATCCAAACTTACATAGAGCCGTGTGACTGAAGACACTCACTGCAGAATATGAGCAGCGAGAGTCAACAGACGGCGGCTGTACCTTAATTACGCCCTTATAAGGTCACAGCGTGTACTATATTGAGCCCCGCACAATGACGAGGGGCCAAACTCTAGACTGTATAAAGAGCGTGACGTCACCCACAGCGCTCGGCTCCAGTCAAACGAACCTCATCGAAGCTAGCATTATAGCGGCGAATCTGGAGCCGAGTTGCAAATTAGAAAATTCCGACCGCGAGTCTCATAGCAACCAAAGAGCCAATCCGGAGCGAGGCTGTTGAAGTTACCTCCTGTTCCACACACCGCTTGTTTAGCAGAAAGTGGGCGCTTAGTAACAATGTCAATCAAACCTGTTGCTAATGCTATCGGGAGCGACGTCGAGGGAAGAAAGCGGGTGATGTGTCTATTATTAATGTTCATATCTTAAATTACGGACACATTAGTGAAATAAAAACACCAGGATCATGTAGAGCAGGTCAATACGAGCCTGACTCACTTCCTATTTGAAATGCGGCGGCTAGCGTGTTAGCTACGTCCATTTATATATACAGTCTGTGGGTCAAAGACAATAATTGTAATTGAATATATACATATGAACATCTCCATTACATTCAAGTACTCCCACATGTACTTATAGTGTTGTTACGATGCTAAATTTTCGTAAGGAATAGGTTCAATTCTAATAAAAAGACAAGAGACGATATGGTCTGTCTTGTTCTAGTTTTGATACAGCTCAAGATTATTATAAAACTGTTATCAAAGGTCAAACTTTGTTCAGTTACTGTATTTTTTTCAGTATTGATATTTGCTCAAATTAGTATCTAGTTTTGATAGTTTTAGGATCTGCTTGTGTCTGGTTTTTGACAACCCAAATAACTACTACTACAACTATAATGTTGCAGTAGTAGTATAGTACATAGTATATTGTAGTAGAGGTAGGGTTAAGTACTGTATTTTCCGGACAATAAGTCGCAGTTTTTTTCTTAGTTTGGCTGGGGGTGCGACTTATACTCAGATGCGATTTATATGTGATATATATGCTTTTTTCTTCATTATTATGCATTTTTTGGCTGGTGCAACTTATACTCCAGTGCGACTTATACTCCAGAAAATACAATACTCAAAGGATATACCCTCTTAATGTAACGTTCTTAAAAGTACTTTTATACTTTATGTAGATGGCCAAACATGTCCTGACATTATACATACATAGCTTACAAATGTACAAAGCATTCATTGCACAGTAAAAAAATCCCAAGTTGTACTACTATCAAAACTAGTATCACGGACCCATCTCATACTACCATCACATTTATCTTCCCTTATTTCCGAATGGAGTATTTCTACAATTACTATCACCACAACTACTTTTACATATCCATACTTCATATAAGATCACTACTTAACTGTCTGCGCTGAGCTATACCCATAATCCCTTGGGGTCAGACACCTTCTCTTGCACACAAGTACAGTATAGAACATTAGCAGGAGTTATGGCTTGATGACATTTTTATAGTGTTATTAGTTCACTGGCGTTCTTCATTAAATCACCTATATGATTTAATTTAAACTAATGGGATTAAGACCGGGGCATTTTACAGTGAAAGGAGCAGGTAGAGAGAGGATCCAGACCCACGCTGGTAATGATCATAATGGAGCTACAATCATGAGGCAGTGAAGGGGGAAGACAGCACAAGCACCCCGTAAAGTACTACAAGAGATTATATATTTGTCTGTAAAACATGGCGTCTAGTTGTATCAGTTTTCCAAGTTGTTGTTTTTTTCTCTCTCAGCAGAAACTGGTGGTATAGAATTGCATCTTTACTATTCTTTATCAGAGCTTTTACTTCTGTATGAAACTTTCCTAGTCCAGAGTTTTGCGTTGCCTGGAATGTTCCGCAGTATGGCATTAAACAGATGTATCAATGTTTTATGTTTTATATTACTCTCATATTACTTTTTTTTTTTATCTGTGTTATAATGTTGTTTCCTCATCACAAACAGACCTGGAGTTGTGTTTTGTTTCATTCACACATGTTTAACACACAAACCCTGTGTCAGAAAACACTCTGTTCCACCTTGTGATGTCATGTTGTAATATAGGAAGTTTGGTGTATTTGTAAAGATATATTTAAGAAGTAATTCAGTGTGAAATAAGTATGAGTAACTATATACCACATAGGCCAATTCATTTCTTATTAAGTGTTAATTAAGGTTGTAATTAAGTAGTTATTAGGCATGAATCATTATTAATTAAGTGTTTGTTCATGCTTTATTAAGGCTAAATAGGCTATAGATATTATAAAGTGTTACCAGAAGTGTTTTTAAACTCCATACACCTTTACTAGAATCATTTGGATGATTTCAGCTCTGGAATTGCCATTATCTACTGAACTAAAAGATAAAAAGTAGCTGCTAACTTGAAAACTACCACTGCGTGACATCACAAGGTGGAACAGAGCATTTTCAACTTTGGAGATCTAGAGAGATTAATAATAAAGGGTTACTCAAACATGTGTGAATGTAACAAAACACAACTCAAGGTATGTTTTTGATGAGGTAACAGCATTATAACATGGCTTAAAGCTCACAAGAGTCAACTTTTTAGAAACTTTGTTAAAATATACCTTGATAAACATGCATTATTCTTGTGCAGGGGCTCTTCACTCCACAGATCCGACTTGTAACATGGCCTAGTAGCATCACCTGCCTGTCAAAGTGGGCATACGTACTGTGGAGCATTCATGGCAAAGCAATGCAAGCAACATCGCCATGGAGACAAGTAGATTAAATTCTAGTACTATCCCGACCTTTACCAAGAAGCTGTTGTATATTCAGCTCCTGCACATTCCAAAGTGAATTCAGCTCTTTTAACCAAAGCAAATATGAAACAACTGAAACCAAAGTCCTGCGTTTTAACAAAAGTGCTACCAAGTTATTAATAAAACCCAAACATGTTTCATTATTCATATTCTGTTGCAATATTTATGACTTATTGAGTGCACTACATGGCACTGCGTGTTGTATTCACAACTTACAGGGGAAATAAATGGACTGAATGAAGAATATGCATGTGAGAGTGGCACAGGAAAAAAGTACATTTTCAGATTTTGGAAGAGATTTTATGACAGTTATGATTAATATTGTTTCTTATTTCTGCATTGACCACTTTATGAAATCAAACTTTCTGAACATAAAGTTAATTTGACAAAAGCAAGCAAACAAAAAAACAAAAACAAACAAAACTAAGAAAGACAAGACTACTTTACTTTACTTTTTGGTACCATAAATTGAAACTGAAGTGAATGGATGATTTTTATCCCTAAAATGTCAAAATTATCATTATTTGTAATGATAATACAATGATCAGAAGAATCATGTTTCTCAATTGACCAAATAATCTTGACATCTGTATACACAAAACAATTTTCAAATGTGTCTTTTCATATTTGCTTAGAACCATGAGTAATAGTATAGTAGTAATAGTAGTAGAAGGGGTAGCAAAAGCACTTGTAGTAATGGCTGCAGTGATTGTAAGAATTGTCCTCTGACAGCTGCACTCACAGAGAAAGTTAGCACATTGGCTACCTCCCACACTCCAGACGTGCTTGTTCTGCTCAACTAGTGTCTCCGAATTACCCGTCTGAATAAAAAGTCCAGTCAAACTTTATCTACAACTAGTGTCCTTAGAGGCTCTCATTTTTCCTCTCTTAAAAATGTGAAAAACTGAACTAGCTCATTTCAAACAGTTTGCAGTGGTCCAAAGTTATTCCTCACTTACCTTAGGCATTCCCAGCTTCATAATTATCCACTGCAATAAGTTTATAAGCTCTTTTCATGACATTCAAGGCGTCCTGGTAACTCTAACAACAACTAGCATGCTAACCACACACATTATAACTTTATAATTAAATGCAGACAGTACGTATGCAGACTTATATTGACCTCAACAACTGCTTATATGATATATCTGAACTAGGACTATGAGTTTTTAAGCTCTTTTCATGACTTTCAGAGACATCCCGGTAATGCTAACAACAACTAGCATGCTAACCGCACGCTTCTTAACTCTCGGACTAAAAACCCTTTTAGTCCGAGAGTTAAGAAGAGTCCGTTGACCTTAAGGGCTGCTTATATAATATGTCTGAACTAGGACAATGAGCCTGTAAGCTCTTTTCACAACTTTCAGAGGCATCCCGATAATGCTAACAACAACCAGTGTTGGGCATCTTACTTCAAAAATGTAATTAGTTATAGTTACAAGTTACTTCTCCCAAAAAGTAACTGATTTACCATCTCAGTTACCTTTTGGGAGAAGTAACTAGTTACTAGGCAAAGTAACTATGCCGTTACTTACTTTGTTAAAACAATAAAAACACAACTGATGTGAACCTTTAACATTTATTTCACTTTAACAGATTGCAATTATTTTGCATTTTGTTTAAAGTGATTCATATCTGAGAACAGCCTGGACACTTTCAGTCACATTTAAACATATGTGGATATTAAATATGTCGCAGTAGTTTGTGTAAAGTTGCAGGGGGAGGCAGCTGTGCTTCAGGGCGTCACGTTTCTGATCAAAACTCAACTTGGACCCAATCAGCTGTCAATGCACGTGTGACAGGACACCGTTTTCCCATCATGCATTAAGCTTTTGTAGTCCATGCAGGCGCCGCAGTCGGTGGAGAGCTACAGCGCTCACCTCGCGCAAAAATTGCGGCGGTGTCCCAATTCGCCAAATGTTCCATGAACTGTTCGCAGTGCGGGTCGAAGTACCGCGCGGCTTAATTGCCCCGTTCGAGCGGCGCATTTAAGGGACTTTGGTTAATTGAGACACGGCTGCGTCGGGCCTCGCCCTCACGAGATTATCTGCGCCTCGCTCATCTCAAACAAGCCTCTCACCCCGAGTCTCCTCTTTCACCAAAGAAACACAACAGCGCTGCAGCTCCTCGTCTGAGAGACTCTGATGAAGAGCAGAGTGAACTGAAGTAATAGTAACGCGCCACATTTTACTGTCAGTAACGGTAACGGCGTTGGGACGCTGGGAAAAGTAATTAGTTAAATTACTCCGTTAGTGGAAAAAACAACACGTTAGTAACGCCGTTATTGTTTAACGCCGTTATTCCCAACACTGACAACAACTAGCATGCTAACTGCACACTTCCTAACTCTCGGACAAGAAAACGATTTATAATTAGATGCAGACCGCACGCATGCAGACTTATTTTGACCTCAAGAGCTGCTTATATGATATATCTGAGCTGGGGCAAGGCAAATTATACTTAGATACATGGACAACAATCTGGCACAACTGGGACTTTAATTGCGTAACCAGGAAAACCAAGCAAAATCCAAATAATATATTCAAAGTTTAATGAGCCCGAGATAATTGTGGGAAAGGCATGGTCAAACTCGTAACTCCATTAGCATTGTTGCTTTTAGCTGCATGCAAGCTTTTTCCAAGCTAGCAATAGACTTACAGTGACATTTTGTACCATCTGCACGGCTCTATTTTGTGCATTATGAGAAAGCACACTCCATCCCTTGGTCATTTTTCTTCCCCCACCTACTCAACCTGACCTTACACTTCTGCTAAGGAAGTGCACTGTCAAATTGCTGTAGAATCTCTAAATCAAACCCCGCGGTGAATATATGGTCCTGATATAGTGTTGCATGTGAAGTTTGCTCATGGTTGTGTCACACTGACCTACAGCGTCATAATGGAACATTGAAAAGTGACAGTGAAAGGTAATTTCCAGCAAGAGTTCAGGAATTTTTTGTGATAACGGAGACATAAAAAACAACCTTATCTGTCCCGAAATGGTTCCTTATAACTTTATAAAGAGACTACAGTGAATGTATGTTTTAATAATTATATAATGCTAAACTGACGGATTGTTTTGTATACGTTTTATCCACACATTTTGACTAATCCCTCCCCCTGAGCTTTGAACCATTACACAAATGCCACAGTGGGTAACCTTTCTAGTGGATGTCACATGTTGTTTCCATGGAGATGATATTGCTTTGCCCGGCCATAGATCTGACCTGTACGTGACCCCACCTGCTTGTCTCCATGGCGATGTAGCAAAGCGCTCGCACCACGCAACCGTAAAGTCTTAGGTTAAATTCCCTGAAAGGGGGCGAAAGTAGCTCAGTTGGAGAGTTTGTCCACTGATCCGAAGGTTGGCGGTTCAAATCCCGCTCTCGACATCATTAGAAGAGCAGTCAAATCCACTACGATGAATGCTGCCGTTGTGTCCTTGGGCAAGACACTTAACCCAGCTCACCCCCAATGTCTGCGTACACTGGCGTATGAATATGTGCGTGAATGGGTGAGCGGTTCCGTGATGTAAAGCCTTGAAGTGCCTTGTCAAGTTCTCATTTTAAATGTATTTTTTACCAAATCTAACAAACTCCAAGACCAAATATAAAACTCTGCACAGAATGTTACAGTCAAACGAGCCGCAATAACTCAGAATAAATCAGCTAATACAAGGGCACTTTATAAAAACTACATAGGTCCACATTTATTTATTCATACGTTTTTCTTGTAATGATCAAGCCTGAATGAACAATGCGACACAGACTGAGTTTTCAGACAGTGTAAAGTTGAATGTGTTTTCTGTAACTGTAAAAAGTGAGTTTGTAGCATGTGGAGGCCGGGAGATCCATCATGTTCAAACTGTCACATTAATTGGTTCTGCTTAAGTGATCTGGATCTGCAACATTTCCTCCATGTAAATTTTAGCCTCTGACTTTAAAGTACTCAGGTGTGACTTCCAATTACAGGCGGCCATTTTCCTCTCTCCTCGACTGGCTAATATTGTGTTAAAAGTGGTGAAGTAGTATGTATAGGATGAGAATGGAAGGACGATTATTGTTGATGGAGGCGAAATATTGTGACTGGCAATTTTAATTAAAACGGAACCTTGAGTTGTTTTGCAATCATGTTTTTTTTTTTCCAAATAAACGGCTTTACAGTTCATGTTTTTCTTATTACAGTGGTAAGTACAGTATGTAACCATATATTGTGGCAGTGCTTGAGATATTGCAGTACTTTCGGTTTGAATCGTTTATTTTTGACTTTGATAGAAATATTTGTGGATCGATCTTGCAGTAGTAGCAACATATAATTGTGCCCAGACCAAAACCTGAAGCATGAACTAACCCTAGTTTAGATGTAAATTCGTTCATCTTTTTGCCGTCTCGCAGATTTTTTTAGTGCAATTTGAACGTGCATTGTGTTCTGCGTCCTGATTGGCTGAGGGACTGTAGACCATTGTCCATCAGTCTCCTCCGTGCTGTCTGTAAAACACAACTCCAGGTATGTTTTTGATGAGGAAACAACGTTCATGGCTAAAAACTTATATCATTTTACGTAATATGGGACCTTTAAGTCAGACTGACCCTTCTATCCTCTACTGACCCCTGGTGGTTGGAGTTAGTACGCTTCACACTATCCCATGAGCCTTATTTATTGCACAAAACTGAAATTGAATCAAAGACTTTCCTTAGTTCAGGGGTAAATGCTCTATCCATTGAGCCCCATTATCAGCAACTTGCAACTTGTACTTTTATGAATTATTTAAATATCACTAAACTGCTGTCACATACCACTTATAGCTAAAGACAGACACATTTCCCATTCACATTGCTGGTTAATGCTCTAACTTCACACCTCCTCGTGAACATAATTATATTTTTTCTTCAAAGCTTTCTCAAGTTTGATCTGTACAGTCTGCCGGAAATACACCTTCCCTGGATAACGCTGCTCCAGTCTATTGGGAGACTTTTGATCAGAAGCAGCTGTCACCACTGTCCTTAACCGTCCCTTTAAGTGCCCCAGCTCTAAACAGGAGTCAGACGTAGTATTATGGTCTGAATGTGCTGAATTACTTACAGCTTGTGCCATTGGACAGACTGAGCTTGTTTGTCGCTAACTTGTCTCTGGAGAAATCATTTGAGGATTACATAACTTTGTTTTGCTTTAATGTGGAAATATGAAAGTGTGCACTCATTTAAATGCATTTGATTACAGTGTGAAAACAGCTTTTGATGTGTTAGCCATATGTTAACACTTTCATAAAGAATATCTGCATATGACGATGTTTATTTTGGAGTCTTTTCAATTAACTGAAAATGCCAAAAACAAGATCAGTTTTGATACGTCTGAGCGATTCGCTTTAAATTGGACTTGCAGCGTTGCCTGGCAAATCCATAATGATGTTTCTCTGTATGTTTTATGCAGAGTGATAACAGTCTGGTCTTCACATCCTCCGTTTCATCTCAATCCTGGTCAAACCTGTCTTGGTTTCGTCCAATTGGATTTGTTTTTTTCAGTGACGCATGTGAAACGAAGGAGCTCATTGGTCATCTATGATTTACAAATAAAATCTAATTTGTCTCACCTCAGATTAACAGATTTTAGTGCTTCGCTCATCGATTCTGCAGAAATCTGACATGTTTTTCAGCCTCCTGTCATGTTTTTTATTTTATTTTTTTCCAATATGGACAGACCACGCATGTCCCTGATTGGCTAATCCACCTGTCAATCATACCCATTTGAGAATATCTTCGTAAAGTATTGAATAAGTGTGTATTTTAGATCCCAGGCAAATTCCAAAGCATAATCGTCACTTGTCAAACAATGATCCTCTTGTTCAGGGGTGTCCAAACTATGGCCCGGGGGCCAAATGCTGCCCTCAGACCAGTTTTTATTGGCCCTCAAGCCTCCTGCTGAACTGGCTCAATTAATCATAAGCTGTACTTTTACCAGCAAATTAAACTATTTCTACCACTATATCCTCAAACATCACATTACAGACCTAAAATGAATGTGTTTCAAACCTTATTAATACACAGCGGCTCTGTCAAAGCTGTGTATAAAGCACCGCACTGCATTGATCACCAGCCTGTGGCCCTCTGCTCCGAATATGTTTTGAGATGTGGCCCTCGATAAAAAAAAAAAAGTTTGGGCACCTCTGCTCTTGTTTATGTGAACCTGGTATCTGCTTTATGTTTGGGGAGTAGTGACATTGCATCCATCTTAAAACTTAAGAAAGAAATTGAACAAAGAACTACCTGGTTATTGGGAGACTCTTCAACCACTTATCACCCACAATATCCACAGACTCATAGACATAACCCCATCAACTTTGCCAAATACTGAATCAAAGTTAGACCATTATTTTTGGGTCACAGAACTTAGGAAAATAACCAACCGATTATAACGAGACACTTTTAGGGCTGCAATGATTATTCAGAATAATTGTAACTAATCAGCTATTCTGGATTATACGGTCTAAAAAACAAGACAGCAGCTTTATTCAATCAAAATGTCAAAAAAAAAGGAGTAAACCATTTTGGATTTGCATGAATAATACACTTTGCATGTAACCCTGTAGAACATAAATGCAATAGAGGCCATGAATACTGTATCACTTGCATGTT